>JAJEOX010000222.1:5350000-5817682 GCA_020740385.1 Mylabris phalerata
GTCTGTCTGTCTGTCTGTCTGTCTGTCTGTCTGTCTGTCTGTCTGTCTGTCTGTCTGTCTGTCTGTCTGTCTGTCTGTCTGTCTGTCTGTCTGTCTGTCTGTCTGTCTGTCTGTCTGTCTGTCTGTCTGTCTGTCTGTCTGTCTGTCTGTCTGTCTGTCTGTCTGTCTGTCTGTCTGTCTGTTGTCTGTCTGTCTGTCTGTCTGTCTGTCTGTCTGTCTGTCTGTCTGTCTGTCTGTCTGTCTGTCTGTCTGTCTGTCTGTCTGTCTGTCTGTCTGTCTGTCTGTCTGTCTGTCTGTCTGTCTGTCTGTCTGTCTGTCTGTCTGTCTGTCTGTCTGTCTGTCTGTCTGTCTGTCTGTCTGTCTGTCTGTCTGTCTGTCTGTCTGTCTGTCTGTCTGTCTGTCTGTCTGTCTGTCTGTCTGTCTGTCTGTCTGTCTGTCTGTCTGTCTGTCTGTCTGTCTGTCTGTCTGTCTGTCTGTCTGTCTGTCTGTCTGTCTGTCTGTCTGTCTGTCTGTCTGTCTGTCTGTCTGTCTGTCTGTCTGTCTGTCTGTCTGTCTGTCTGTCTGTCTGTCTGTCTGTCTGTCTGTCTGTCTGTCTGTCTGTCTGTCTGTCTGTCTGTCTGTCTGTCTGTCTGTCTGTCTGTCTGTCTGTCTGTCTGTCTGTCTGTCTGTTGTCTGTCTGTCTGTCTGTCTGTCTGTCTGTCTGTCTGTCTGTCTGTCTGTCTGTCTGTCTGTCTGTCTGTCTGTCTGTCTGTCTGTCTGTCTGTCTGTCTGTCTGTCTGTCTGTCTGTCTGTCTGTCTGTCTGTCTGTCTGTCTGTCTGTCTGTCTGTCTGTCTGTCTGTCTGTCTGTCTGTCTGTCTGTCTGTCTGTCTGTCTGTCTGTCTGTCTGTCTGTCTGTCTGTCTGTCTGTCTGTCTGTCTGTCTGTCTGTCTGTCTGTCTGTCTGTCTGTCTGTCTGTCTGTCTGTCTGTCTGTCTGTCTGTCTGTCTGTCTGTCTGTCTGTCTGTCTGTCTGTCTGTCTGTCTGTCTGTCTGTCTGTCTGTCTGTCTGTCTGTCTGTCTGTCTGTCTGTCTGTCTGTCTGTCTGTCTGTCTGTCTGTCTGTCTGTCTGTCTGTCTGTCTGTCTGTCTGTCTGTCTGTCTGTCTGTCTGTCTGTCTGTCTGTCTGTCTGTCTGTCTGTCTGTCTGTCTGTCTGTCTGTCTGTCTGTCTGTCTGTCTGTCTGTCTGTCTGTCTGTCTGTCTGTCTGTCTGTCTGTCTGTCTGTCTGTCTGTCTGTCTGTCTGTCTGTCTGTCTGTCTGTCTGTCTGTCTGTCTGTCTGTCTGTCTGTCTGTCTGTCTGTCTGTCTGTCTGTCTGTCTGTCTGTCTGTCTGTCTGTCTGTCTGTCTGTCTGTCTGTCTGTCTGTTGTCTGTCTGTCTGTCTGTCTGTCTGTCTGTCTGTCTGTCTGTCTGTCTGTCTGTCTGTCTGTCTGTCTGTCTGTCTGTCTGTCTGTCTGTCTGTCTGTCTGTCTGTCTGTCTGTCTGTCTGTCTGTCTGTCTGTCTGTCTGTCTGTCTGTCTGTCTGTCTGTCTGTCTGTCTGTCTGTCTGTCTGTCTGTCTGTCTGTCTGTCTGTCTGTCTGTCTGTCTGTCTGTCTGTCTGTCTGTCTGTCTGTCTGTCTGTCTGTCTGTCTGTCTGTCTGTCTGTCTGTCTGTCTGTCTGTCTGTCTGTCTGTCTGTCTGTCTGTCTGTCTGTCTAACCGATTGAGCTCAAATTTGGCCAGCACAAACCATTTGGTGGCCGTTCGAGTTGATTAGTTTTTGGTGCCAATCGGACCACGAGGGTAGAAGGAGGAGGGGGTTGATTGAAAAAAATTTAAGATAACATATTAATTTGATATCACCAATCGAAAGGGCATGTGCTTTTATGTCCGAAACAATACCTCTCATGTGCGATGTTCTTTTCTTTTTCTTAATTAGGGCACAAAATTGGCAAATTGGTAGTCAACCAATTCAAATTTGCCGCCTTCTATAAGGGATCGGTTGCCATAGAAAATTCAATTGCGAAATTTCGCAATTGAATCGTGTATCGAGTTTGTAAGAAAGTTGAACTGAAAAGTGTGTGTGGAATCATCGATTAGTGAACAGAGTTTTGGTTGAGGAGGTGCTGGTTCCTCATTGAATTTTTCGGTATTTGTGAGATAGTCTCGGTTCTCGATCCCCGATTTGGATTTTTATAGTAAGTTAGTTTTTTTTTAAAGTATCTCCAGTAGAAAAAATAGTATACAGAACTCGTGCTACGGTACTCGTTTTTTTAAAAACTCGGACTCGTGTCGGGGAAGTTATTAGACCGATTCTTAGATTCGGCCCCTTTCAAATTTTTTTATATTATTATAACATTAATTGCTAATTTGTTGTAAGATTTTCATATTCTAAAATAAATTTGACTCCTCAACAGTTACAAATGATCAAAATGCAGCTACAAGGCAACACATCGCAACCGGTGATAATCCAAACAGCCCCGATTGCAACAACCCAACCGCATCTAATCCAAGTGGCGCAACCGAATTCGGCGCCACAACAAGTGTTCCTGGCCCAAACTAATGGAACGAATGAGAGTGAATGAATGTTTTGTTGTTGAATTGACTGATTAACTGGAAAACAAACAGGTTTTCATTTCTTGTTAATTTTTTATTTGTAACTACAATGATTTTAATCTTAAAAACAATATCTGTACAGTATCGAAACTTTTTTATCATTTAATAATCTGTATAATAAAATATAATTTAGTAAAATTTTGATCCCTCTAAAATCTTAGGCAATACAATTCCCTCATTGTTTTTAATAGGTACAATTACGAGTTCAATATTTACCCTGATGTTGTTTTAAGTACGCCAGATTTATTGTTAATTACTTAAATAGTTTAAAAAGAAAAACAATGATAAACTTTAAAGCATCAACATTTTATATAAATTCTTATCAATTACATTTAAGGCATTATTTCTTTTTCTATTGGAGGGTTAAGGAGACATTGGCACACTTTGGCAGTCTCTTATCCAAACGAGAAAAGCTTCACAATACTGCGCCGAATTTTAAGCTTTACGTCTATTAATACAATTTATAATTAATATCACATTACTTAAATACTGTAGATTAGTGTGCTTTTCTACTCTATAGGTGTAGTGTAAGAATGACGATAATCCTTACACAAAACTCACTGATCAGGAATGTTGTCGTACATTATATGATTTACTATAGCCAGGTTTCTCAATATCTAAAACATTTGGATCTGTTAAATTTGGTATTTTCGAACAACACGATCTTGATGTTGTCGGATGACAATATTTATAATAAATTAATAGGAATACGATGGCTAATAGAAATGCTAATAGTTGTGCACTTGCAGCACCGTAATATAACAGCGGATTATCCGATGAATTATTAGCAACACACCTGTGAAGAATTGAATAATTAAAAATTATCAAATACATCAATAATCGAAGAATCTTACCATACAACTAGAGCTCCTGTATTCTCCATAAAACAAACAAGATAATATGCTAAATATACGTATCGGGTTTGTCCATCTCTTGGTGATATAAATGCTAAAACATAAGCCAAACCTAAAGCTGTCGATAATAATAATTCTTCACAACGACTACTACAAGCTGCCGTTTGATGTTGCCCAATTGCCAACCATATCGACATTACACCCCAATGTAATGCACATACACAACCCATCCAAGCTGGGAAGATTGATGCCAATAGACTTAACGCCAATACTCTTGATACTTCAAATAAGAGAAAATAAAATACAATCAAGACAACCAACAAATTAAATTATAAATAGGAATAGAACGAGTGAAACGTCGGTCAAACAAAACGTTGACTTATTGATTTTTGACTCAATTCGATTACTTACAAGCACTCATTAGATGCCAACAGAAAGCGACAAGCGTACCGGTCCATTTGATGTTATCTTTGTCATCTCGTGCATAACGTACAGATCGATGATAAGACGTTAACGACCATGCTATTGATAATAGAGCAGTTAGAACTATCCATGATTGTACTATACAAATATCTAAAAAAAACAATTCGAAGAATAATCGATTAATTATTGAATTAATTAACAATACCTTCATTTAATGCAAGTCGATCTGGATGTATGATGTGCATTAATAATATCATCAGTTGTATAACAGCTTGTGGTGCGGCATGTAGAAAACAATGGAATAATCGTAACAAGGCACTATTTGTATCTTCATCCAACATGCGTCGATATAATGTTGTTTGTTTACTATTATCATCATTATTGATTGTTTCAATTATTTTACTTTTTATACCATATATCAATGTATCAATATAACGTAATAATGGTGCAATTTGTAATAAGAGAAATATTATGCGAATTATCCAATGGAATACTGATGTACTACCTAATGATGGATCTTCATGATCCACTATATACCTAGAATGAAAATTGATAATATACAAATATACAAAAAAACTTGCCTCAATTGATATCAATGGATATTTGTTTAGTTTGTTGGGTAGAAATAGTGAAATAGGATATGTGAGCATGTTTTGTGTATGAAATATACGGTCTGTTTCACTTAAATAGTCCTAGTTTTTATGGGGAATCCCCTAGATTATTTGAGAAAAATTCGAACCTTCAACTCACTTTTCTCTATTTTATTTTATAACGTTCAGGCCTAGATTGGGGAAAAAACGGATATACCTACTATCATTAAGAGGCTCATACAATTGCCTCTTCAATTATTATCGTCGCTATTGACAGATGATTAAATACCAATTTTTATAAACGATATCGCTTGTTATTGAGAGTGGTGAAAAAATTAAAACAGATTTAAAAAGAGCATTTCAAGGTGGATCGTTTTAGAAAATATCAAAATATTTTTATACTTTTCCTTATAACTCAATCAATGTTGTTTATTTTTCAATGATTCTGTTAGTTTATAGAGAATGGAAAGCACTTTCCAAATATTCAAGAAATTTCCCAATCGGTTTGCAAGTTTTCCAGAAAATTGCCGAAGTCAAGCGCCAATATTACACTTTTATTTCGATTTGGTGTCGGAACATCGCCAATTTAATCATCAATAATTTGTTTAATTTTGTAAATATTGCAATGATCAAGACAGCATTAGAAAGAACATTTCAAGGGGAATTAGAGGAAGTTTTCCGTTTTGGAAAATTTTACTTGAATTTGAATCTAAAAGCATGATTTTCTCTATATTTTGATGTGTTTAATTCGGTTTGAAGAATCTCAATATTTTCTAAAACGAACGCTTTTTAACCAACTTCCCGATGAGCTATGCGGTTCAAATTTTAGTAAAATGATCTACAAGGACCTTTGTTAAAATATTTACGAAGCTAGGACCATTTAAGTGAAACACGCGGTATTATTTTTTAACAATAAACTACAAAGTTTAATAAATTTTTATTGTAGTTTAATAAAAATATTGCTACCAAGTTTATTTTTATTTATTTTTTAATATTGCAATAGCAAAGGAAATATTGAAATAAACTTCAAAGTAAATTCATTAGAATTGGTAATTGCGAGGTTTCCTTTCAACATTGCCTCTTTCTTCGGCTTCTAAATTTATTGTTTGTTGTTTCTAATGATTTTAAAATATCGGAAAATTTGGAATTTTAATCGATTTAAAATGTAGAAGAATTGCTTCTACATCAAAACCTTAGTTTCCCTACTATTCAAACTATAATTATGAAAACGAATTAACTGTAACGTAATTATTGGATCCATTATGAGTTAATTAGTATAATTTATAAACAAAATTGAAGAAAATTACGTTTTCTCAGTGCTTCTCCTGGAATCGAATAATGTCAAACTATTAGAAATTTAATAGGAAAACCAATTTGTATGTTAAAATAGAAAAACCAGTATTAATAGAGAAGCCAATCAATTAAATCA
Organism: Mylabris phalerata; assembly: GCA_020740385.1. NCBI lineage: Eukaryota > Metazoa > Arthropoda > Insecta > Coleoptera > Meloidae > Mylabris > Mylabris phalerata. The sequence goes on from JAJEOX010000222.1 coordinate 5,355,925, forward strand.
TCTATTGTTCGCAAACAAACCAATAAAAATTGCCATTCAAATTGGATATTTATACCTATTTATAGATAAATTCAATAAACATTGCGACAATATTTGTTAAAAATAGAATTTTATGCAACATTTCCAATAAAATTCAGTCTAAAACGTCAGATATCTGTCTGACGTATTAGTATCCTTCAAAGATGACCTTACTTTTTGTTAGTTAAAGAACGTAAAACGAAAAATTAAAATTTCCAATTATAAATAATTGAAAAACAAGGTGAAAAAATTGCACAAATTCCGGTTATTCTCAGAATTTTATTTGTTGTGTAATGTTATGCATGTTAGTATTAGATACTATACAATAATGTGAGCTTTTGTTAAAAATAAGATATCTATTAACATAAAAGAGGCATTTTGTTCAATTATCTTAGGTAAAATGAGAATTACGAGCCAAATACAGATGATCAAGCTTTATCGCGAATAAAATACGAGACACTTTAATTTCATTAGCCAAAATTGTCTATAAGCCCCCTTAACTGTAACCAAACCGTTGAAATTAGAAGAAAAAGAACGACAAATTGGTCGTGTTATACAAGTAAATTAAACGGAGAACAATTTCTTGTACTAGAATGATTCTAATGAGACTGTAATTACATAAAATATAAAAAAAACTACAGATGTGTGCAAATATAAACGTAATTTTTGTAATAAATTAGCCTCAATGGTAATAATAACAACGGAAAAAAAAAACAACCAATTTTCGTTCAATTGATTATAAATTTTCATTTTGTAAACTTGTCCTAGATCTGTCGTCTACATATCAACGTTTATAACAACCCTGTCAAGTTTATGAAAAGAAATCATGCAAAAAATCAGAATCAAACGAAGGAAATTATAAACTGGTACGCGTATTTCCTCTTTTAAATGAAAATAATCAATTTTAACTCTACAATATACGAAGACAATACCCAATTACACTAGAAAAACATTCCCATAAATCAATAATCATTCTATTTTTTTTTTAATTTGTTCCTTCTTATTGTCTAATTTAGCCTACAATTAGAGTTAAAAATAAGATATTCATCATGTAATTTATGAGATATGTAATTGTGGGTAAAAACAGAGATTAGTTGAGCGATTTGAGAATTATAAAAGGGGATTCCCGGGAACATTTGAACAAAAAGCGAACTCTGTAGCTAATCAGAAAATCGTTCAATTCTTTGGATGTTGCGATTTTCACCAACCAACTGCACACAAAACAATTAAGAATGAGCCAAATTGCGATTTGATCGACTCCACAATGAGCTACGAAGCTTAAATGCTAAAATGTTCTCTAAAGGTCCTCCTCCTGTAACTCTTTAAAATATTTATTATTAAAATAGATGAACATCTCAAAATCTAGCCTTACATTCGAAATTTTACTCAAAAATCGAATAAAAGTCCAGATTTTATCCTTAAATCTGAGTAAAATCGCGTAAAATCGTTTGAAAAACTGGTGGTGCATGTTTAATAAAGTACATTATTAGCTCAATTCCACTTTACGACCAGCTCTCATAAAATTGGCTAGGTAAACCAAACATTATCTATTTTTATAGACTAAGAGGAAGTTTAATAAAGCCCATTGAAAAATTTCTAAAAATACAAATTTATTTCGATTAGAGCAGAATTTCAAACAACACAACAAAATTTGAATGTTTTTTTTTCAAAATCGTCAATGAATAAATTAAGGATTGTTAAATTTAGAAATTCAGACTGAAAAATAATTTGGCTTCAAATATAAACAAACCTACACACCCATCCCAATTTTAATCTACCATTATTGTGTTTGGCTCCAACTTCAGCCAAACTACTTGAGAAACAAGCAATAATTAATCAATTAATTAATTAATTAAAAGTAGGGCGTAGAACCAGGAAGATAATTTCACTAATATCGAAATCCAGTCGAGTATAACAAGAAAAAATGTGGAATTTTTTGTTCTACTTTTAAAAAATATTAAAAAAATTGAATATTTATAACAATAAAAATACAGTTGTATTTTTTAAAATTAAATTTCCACTGATAAGCAGCTGCATAGTTGAAATTATCACATATTACATGTATTGTAGATAGTTTAAAATAACTATTACATGTTATTTTATAAAAATGTAACGTAGTTAACGTCAGTTTATGTATATTATTGTAATATACCCTAATTGGGCCTCATTAAAAACCTTTATTTATTTATTTTTTACTTTATTGGTAGCAATTTAAAATAAATTAACGATGGAAATGTACTCAAATAAATGGGAAATGTCACCAATTACCAATTGCTCAATAAATGAAAGTTGATAATTAAAAAAAAATCTACAATTACGAGGACAATACGATTGGGATTTTCTGTTTGTTTGATGGAAAATTTATAGGATTTTTTTTTAATTTACAGTCCTCCCAAAATATTACAGTTTCGACTAGAATTATAAGCAAATCCGATCTACTTGGATCTCTGAATTTAGATCTGTTTGTCTACAATTTACGTGTAATTTTACCAGTGTTAAACCGCTATATTTTGGGGTAGACTATACCAGAACTTACCATCTCAAACTGACTGTTGTCATACAAATAGCAGGCACTAAAACGAATGTTAACGTTAATGCAAAATAAAGGCCATAACCATAAATTGAATAATAATACAACAATATACACGACAATATTAAATCTGTTAAGTAAGTGATAATAGATAAGGCAATACAGATCACGTAAAATATCGTAAAATTCGATTCGGTTTCCCCCATTAGTTTATCCGGCGAGGAGTCCTGTTGTTGTTCTGGATTGTATTTTAAATCGCCGATTTGTACAAACGATGGGTCTTTCGAGAAACGTACAACCGGACAATCTTCAGCCATTGCACAATTTACAACATTTTCCCCCTTGTATTCGATACAACTGAAATTTAGGTTAAGTCCGTTTACGATTTTCTTCCAAAATCAATTCGAATTATTTAACTGAATTAACACATTTTTTTATCAATTCCCGATTAATTATCACTCGAAATAATGTTAAAATCATTTTGTTTAATTATTTACAAGAATTGTTAATTCACAACAATACAACACTACCAGCTTACTACGACTGTCAATTTTTTCGAAATTGAATAAAACAAAATCTAAATTGAACGAAAACAGCAATATACACAAAATTAATGTTTGATGAAGATGCACGATCAACAACCAATAGGATTCTTGTACAGTACCGTTGTATTAGCGTCAATGTTAAATTATTGTTTTGAATGTACACTTCACCAATCAAAATTCAAGATTTGTTTAAATAATAGCGCCACATTGGTTTTTCCTATATGGCCAGTCTTTACAAGTGGAAGGTGTCCGGGTAAAGTGAGATGGATAATATATCGCCATCTCTACCCTACTAGTGGTTTGAGATGGGAAAAAAATCTCACGCTTGCGCAATACGGAGAGGATCCCACGAAAGATAGAAAGAGTAAGTATAGTTTGTATCGTAATGTTGGGATATTTTCTCCTATTTTGAGTGGCATTATACGATGTGTGCCCCGATATTCCTCTTCGCGGTAGCCTATGACTTTGAGAACGTATAGCAGCTTCTTGATTCAGCTTAGTAATCTGCACTACCGACAATCTGTTGAAATGAGAATATGTCGATAATGCAGATTATTTAGTTGAAACAAGAAACTGACATTCGTTCGCAAAGTCATAGGCTACTGCGAAGAGGAATAGCGTGGTATATGGCCTTGAATATTACATAACAAATATCGTACCATGTCGATAATGTTGTGGTTTGGCGATAACCAAGAAAATTTTATCATACAAAATAAATTTAAGATTTCTATTTGGAAAATAGTATGCAATACAAAGCCTCTTTTATTTTGTATTATTGTATTGAAAAAATATATTTTATTGTTGTAAAAACAATAAATCGAAATGCTTTAAAAAATAAATGCACCACATTTAATCCCCGAATTAAGCCGAAAATAAACCAAAATAAATGCCAATGTTTAAGTAGACGAATAAATTACGATTTTTGGAAACCATTAGGATTGTTACTTTGCCATCTCCACGTATCCTTACACATCTCTTCAATATCACGATGAGCCACCCAATTCAATTCATCTTTAGCTAAATCAGCATTTGCATAATTTTCAGCCACATCACCATCACGTCTTTTTGTAAATTCATATTTGATTTGTTTACCAGAAACTTTCGCAAATGCATGTATCACATCTAACACTGAATAACCACGACTAGTACCTAAATTATAAGCTTTCCAACTGTGGAAATTCTTCTCTAACATTTTTTCTAATGCCCTCAAATGACCAACAGCCAGATCCATAATGTGAATGTAATCACGGACACCGGTACCATCTTTTGTTGGATAATCGGAGCCGAAAATGAAGAGTTTTTCGCGCCGGCCAACCGCCACCTGAAAGATTTATTTCCGATAAAATGTCAATGTTTGAAACGCGATTACTCGCTTATTTTAAAACTGATTGGGATGATTTAAACGGCAATAACAAGGGTATTTCAAGGTGTATCTTGTGGCGTTTTTTATTTTTGGAAATTTGCAAGCAATCCTGAATTACAGAAGGAAATCTTAAAGCATTTATCCGATTTTTTTTAACAAAATTGCTACAATTTCCTCCATAACTCTAAAAATATTGCTTGTTTTGTAATGATTTTCATAATGTTTATAGCAAATTGGAAGCACTCTCCAACTGGTCAAGAAATTTTCCAAAAGCACTGTTAGTTTTCCGGGAATTTTCCAAAATTCATTCATAATTACATGCATTAAAATTGTTCTTTAATAAAATTGATTGACTATTTCATGTACTTTTCGAATTATGTGTTACTTTCAGGAAATATTTCTCGTATGGTCGGAAAAGCGGCAAGAAAAATCTTTGATCTCTCAATTATTGATAATATTCAAAAATGCCGCAATTTTAATAATTTTCAAAATTGCCGCAATTGTTACTTGATTTCCTGTCAATAGATAGCGCAGAATGTTGATGCTTGACATGGAATGTTGACTACTATGTCTATATCCATCTTTGTTGCGCTTTAAATTTATAAATTGTAGATAGAGAAAGATAGAATTTGAGTCGGCATTCCAGAATTTAGTGATTGTCAAGTGATATAACCTCAAATTTAAATTAATCGATTTGTTGAAAAATTGTTTAAATTATGGATGATGGTAAACGTGATTTAAATAAAATAAAACGTACAAAAAATGAATATGTAAAAAATACAGTAACAACATATTTACAAAAACGTAATTATTCGACAATTGGTAAATGTGAGAATTTAACAAAAGATCAACAATTAACATATTTTCTAGTTGAAAACGAAATTAATAAAACCAATTCAATATTGTATAGTTGTTATAATAATGATCCAATAATAATTGATCATAATTTCCAAAAATTTCTAACATGGTTAAAAGATTTAATTAAAAACAAAAATATCGGCTATGATTTAGAATATTTAATAGCCCCATTATTTATTCATTTATATTTAGAAATTTTAAAGAGTGGTAATAACGAACGTGCTATAACATTTTTTAAAACACATCTACCGACAATCGATAAAACAAAATGTGATGATTTCATTAAAGATTTAATCAATTTATTTACAAACGATTTAGATGCCACCTGTTTAAAAGAACAATACCGTTCTAACAAATATTTAATCGAATTAACGACGAATTCAATAAAATTATTAAAGAAATTCGTTAATGAAAATTGCCACGTTGTCTTTCTACACATTCTACACAATTGGTTCGATATACGCGAAATTAATGATGAAACAATGATCACTAACAATAACGAAATTAATGAAGACAATCAAATATCGAATGGGGCGCAATTTAATGAGAAATTCAACAAATTATTGAACGTAATTCAAGAATTAGAAAATGAACCGAAACAAGTATTTGTTGTGAAAATAACAAACGTTAAAAATCCGGTAACTTGTGGTATTCTACATCGACCTTGTGGTATTCTAGCTTATAATCAAAATAATATTGTTAATTTACGACCAATACATCCATACGATTCGATTTTAAACAATACGGATAGTAAAGAGATTCAATTAATTCACAATTCGAAACAGATCTACGATATTAAAATTTCAACAAATTCGAAATTTTTAGTAACCGGATCTGGTGATAATTCGTTAAATATTTACGATTTAACTAATTTCGAATTAATTGGAATATGTACAGGCCATTTAGGGCCAATTTATTGTGTTTCAATTAGTAGTAATAATAATTATATAGCTAGTGGTTCCAATGATACAACAGCTCGATTATGGGATATAAATGGGCGAAATCTTCGTATATTTGTTGGACATTCGCAATCGATTCTAACTATAGATTTCCACCCAAATTGTTTGTATTTAGCTACAGGTTCAGCGGACCATAATATCCGATTATGGTGTATCAATAATGGTACACCATTACGTTTATTTTATGGTTGTAAAAGTATAATTTATTCGATATTATTTAATCCATTAGGTGAATATTTTGGCTAGTATTAGTGATGATAAACGTTTACGTATTTGGGATGTTTTAAAATCGAAAATTCTATACGAATTTAAAATTAAAAATGAACAACCTATAACGAAATTAATATGGAATCAAAATGGTAAATTATTATGTTGTGGTAGTATTGATGGTATTTTACGTATATGGGATTTAGATAATTTCAAAGACAATTGTAATGATAATAAATTAGAACCGCAAATTATTCAAGTTAATGGGAAAATATTGAATTTAGAATATTGTTTTGATACATTCGCTTGTCTAACGACTTGATTGTTTTCGAATAAATTACCTGAGAAATGTACGGCATTAAATTATTTGGTATACCAGCTGGATCCTCGCCAATTAATCCAGATTCATGGGCTCCGACTGGATTGAAATATCGCAACAATATCACCTTCCATTCCTAAATTAACAATTTTATAAACAAATTATTTTTTAACCTCATCTATTTATCTAATTTAAACAATTAACCTTGAGCTGCCACGTTATCAATATTATTTTTTGTATAGATAATCGGCTAATTCGGTATTTTCAATGTCAAAAGAATTTCTGTATAATTACGACTCGTATTCTGTAACTTTGTAGATCTACTACCATAACGACGTAGAATAACCAATTGTTTACAAATTTCCTCGAAGAATTTACACGAGTGATCTATCCTAGGATATTATTGTTATAGTAACGGATCTACAAAAAGTTACAGAATACGACTATATATTTATTGATAACCTTTGTTGATCTAGGGGCAAGATAAAAAAACTGGAAAGTTTGACGAAGGATTTCTTGTTTATTTTTCAACGCAAATTCAAATTTTCGAACTTATTTGAAAGAGTATTTTTAGCTGTATAACCGGGATTTTATAGTTTTCTAAAATATTGTAGAAATTTTGCGTTAAAGATGAAAATCTAGAAGTTTTTTTTAATTTTCCATAATTTGTTACCGATTTACAGCAAACAAATCGATATAAACTGGATGAAATGGAGTTTCTAGATTTTCATATATAACAGCTCGAAATGCTCTCAAAAACTTGAATTTTCTTTAAAAAAATGATCAAGAAATCGCTCAATATTTCCACATTTGTAGCACCATTTCGCAATTTTCAATTGCGATACTTACAGGATCGGATGTACAAACATCTTTGAGGATCTCCTCGACGAAATATTTGGTCCGTCCGTATGGATTCGTTAAATTCTGTCCGGTTGGATGTTGTTCGGTGATTGGTAGGAATTGTGGATCACCATATACGGTTGCCGATGATGAGAAAACTAAATTTTTCACACCATTATTTGACATAATTTCAAATAACGTATTAGATCCAGCTATATTATTTTGATAATATTTTAATGGTATTTTAACCGATTCACCAACGGCCTTTAAAGCAGCAAAATGTATAACAGCATCGATTTTGTGCTAGAAAAATCAATTCGAAAAGAAAGAAAGCATAGAGTAGAGAAAATTATAAAGAAAAATTACTTGTTTAAAGATTTTATCTAAAGCCTCGGGATCTTTAATATCAACATTGTAATAAATTACGGATTTCTTTGTAATTTTCTCTACCCGTTTCAATGATTCCGGCTTATCGCCAGTTACACCAAAGCAATTTATCAGATTATCGATAGCCACAACCGTATAATTATTTTGTAATAACTCAACTACAGTATGAGAACCCACATAACCACCACCACCAGTTACCAAAATCGTGCCATTATTTTTCATGATAAATCTTTGATTATTTTCGAGCAACCAACGACTAAAAAAATACGATATTCAATAATTTATTGAAAACAATTTGTAAATAATTCTAACCTACCTTACTTTGTAACGTATCCAAGTGGAATGATGGCGTAATAGATGACAACGAAAATATATACCAATTGAGTATGTGTAATCAAAACCATCGTTATCAGTTAAATTTTGTTAAATAAACAATTAAAAACAATCGGATTCGTTCCAGTTTTGATTATTTACAAAATTTTGACAGTTGTCAGCGTGGCAACCAGCACTACCAACCCACATCAACAAAAACACCAAAATAAATAAAATAAATAGTCTTCAAACAATTCAAACACTCTATTTTAACTCAATATTAAATTTTATTTAAACTTTCGTGCAAATATATTAAATTTTGCACAATAGTGCAAGTATTTTAAATTTTATATTAAGAATTTATTTATTAATCTAGATTGGCGACACTGAGTGTATGTCTACGTTGCCAAATTTCCAATATTCCGGAGATATTCTAAAAATTATCTGTAATAAAATGTAATTATAATAATAATAATTTGTAATAAAATAATTCGCAATATTGTCACATCCTAGGATCGATAGAGCGAATTCAAGGGCTTAAAGCGGGATAAGGAATAGGACTCTAGGTTTAAGTAAGGCTATGTTTATTACGATTGGTACTTACAGAAACTCCGGTTGAGTATATTGAAAGCCATCAGGGGCACTTAATAAGGAAATGACTACCCATTGGATGCTACTAATTCGACAATAGTGAATCTGCGGCTTATATATGATCTGGCCAGGTGTCTTCACACCCGGCCACTTGACTAAATGTGACAATTTTATCAGTTGGGTGCAAAGTTTGATAGGGCTCTCAAAATCCGCAAACAGAGGACTACCAAGAGTCATTGACTTATACATTGTAATGATGATTAATGAGTTTCTTCAATCTATAATATGTCTTTTTATCTTGCGACAATATTAGGAATTTATTTATTTATCTAAACTGGCCAAATTTCAAGTATTCCGAAAATATTCTAAAAATTATCTGTAATGAAATTCAAAAATAATAATCAATTCAATACAAATTATTAGATTTTTGTCTAATTTGATGGTCTGTAATGATTTTGAAGGAAAATTAATTTTAATTACCGAAATTCAATGTGGCAACGCTGTTTTGTTTACTGTCATCTGTCATAGAATTTGACGTTTATAGTTGGGGAAAATTCTCGGAATTGTTTACGGATTTCCAGAAAATTTCGCAATCGAATACAACTGTAAGTTGTTGAAATTGTTAAAAATTTACAAATTTACCAATTAAAACCACCAATAATTGTTGTCATTCGCTTGAATTGATTGCACAATATTGCCCGATTTCCAGATGCCGCCGAAGAAGGGACGTGTTAAAAAAGAGGGCATCGATTCGGGTGACGATAGCGATGAGTATCGAAAGAAACGCGATCGGAATAATTTGGTAAGTTCGAATTATAAAAATTTGCAATTTAATGATAATTGTATTGTTAGGCGGTGAAGAGGAGTCGCGTTAAATCGAAACAGAAAACACAAGAGACTTTGAATCGTGTCAATCGGCTACGGAACGAGAACACGGTACTTGAAGAGAAAGTCAAGACGTTGACGAAAGAATTGGGTTTTCTGAAAGAATTGTTTCTGGCCCATGCTGCCAATAATGTTGATTCATCGAAATTTGAGGGGGTCGATTTACAACAATTATTATCGGATGATTCACCGACAACTAGTGATAACAGGACTTGATTTGTATTTTATTTTGTTGATAAAGTTCGGATCTATTGTGATTGACTATGGAGAACGGATGGAATTGTTGAATTGGCGATAGTAATAGCGCCATCTCTTGTACAAACTAGCTATTATCCGATTTGAATGAAAAATCTATAAATTTTAATGAGTATTACCGATTTTCAGCATATAAATCGAATAATCGAAAATCTTTTGTAATTATCGTTTATAATAATAATTAATGACGTTTTCTAAAACATTGTCTTGTAAATCGCTATAATACCCAAACAAAGCCGTGTAGTTTTCAGTTTTAAATGAGATAATCTTGTGAGAATAGAATTCATATCACACTAATATTTCTAATAAGAATCGACTTTCACTTTCCGTTTTTAAATATTGTTCGGTTTTTTAATAAGGCGACTCGTAAAATCCTCTAGAATCGATCTTTTAATAGCCCCATCAATATTTCCATTATATCAATACGTAAATTAATTTTACAACAATCGGCAAATCGAGTGAAATTTCTGCAATTTCATCATAATCGGTGTTAAATTTATTCGCTGTTTCTATTATTTTCCTATCGATTGTTAGACAAAAACTTATATTTTCACATATATTCGTTTCTAATTTGAAATTTTTACAGTTAATCTGTGGGAATTGATGGGAATATTGCCGAGAATTCACATTGTTAGTTTTTTGGGTAATCCGCCAAATTTCATAAAATCGTTGCGTTCTTGAAAAATCTCTAGAAATTCGAATTAGAAATTCCTTAGAGTTTTCGTGACTGATCTGAAAATAAGAGTCGTTTAAATGCAATTTTGTTGCGTAACACCAGTATTCTTTCACTAAATTTAAGCGATTTAAGTACAATAAATGTGTACAATTGACTTGTCATTTTTACAATTTAATATTAGGAAGTACTTGAACAATAGAAAGTTATTGTTTCAAAATATATCTGTACGTTTATATTTAAGTGAAAACGAAACTATTAATAGTTGATATTGTCTATAAAATTATCTTTTGAACCAATATATTAATGAGTTTATCAATGAATAGCGCCTAGAAAATTGGCTAATTTCTTTGAAAATTGGGGGCGATTTCGCAAATTCACCCTAATCTCCTATAAGTTGCTATTTTCGCAACTCTATTAACCAAAATTTTCAATTTTTCAAGTGATTTAGCTGCAAAATTACACTTTTACGTAGTGATGGAAAATTTCAATTTTCCCCAAAATTGGTGAAACCTTTCAAATCCAGCATGTAAAACCCCTGAGATTTCTGTTTCTGGTTCCACAATGCGGAATTTCTGCAAGTTTTGCGAACTCTATTCCTAGTCTGTTTCCGTACCTTTTTAAAGAGCTGGAGAGGAAAATTTGACGATTTCTCGGCTATTTTTTAATGAAAATTCAAACCTTTGGGCTTACTCGAGAGAGCATTTCAAGCTGCAAAGCCTTCTTGTATTGATTTCCATTAAAAAATCTGTTTCTGTAACATCACTAACTAAAACCTAAAAGTCTTGTAATTAAATTTGGGTCTAAGAAACGGTTCAAATTACCAATAAACAGCATTAAACTACCTTTGAAATTTCGTAAAATGTCTTCTTATTCGTGACACAAATTATCTGATTTGTACAGCTATAAAGAGCGGTTGAAAAATTATCGATAATTTATGAACATTCAACCTTAACCCAGTTGAAATATCAACGATGAAAACTGATCGAAAATTAACAATTTTATTAATCAAAGAAAATCCAACGAGAATTTTTATGAGTAAAAATTCTAAACAACAAAATCACTTAATTATGAGTAATTCAATTAACACAAGTGGTGGCTTTGATAAATAAGGCTTTTATTGTTTCTAATGTTGTCAATTATGTCGATTTCCATTTAAGATCGACAACCCGAAAGGATCGACAAGGCTACAAGGAAATTTTTACCAAATCCCAATGGTGATTTTTACAAAATTAACACAATTAGTTTCAAATTAGAATGAAGCTTTAAATCCTGGTAGATTTAGAAATTATTCTCTATAAAGAAAGTATGCAAACAAAAATTTAAAAGGTAATCCATCAATTGATTGCGCAATATCAATTGATGTTAAATCCACAATAATTACAATAATTCATTTTTGTTTACCCTTTCTCTCGATTTGCATAATTTGAAGATTTCTGTTGTAATCTTGACCTTCGTCGAGAATCGTCTCTTTTACTTCTCCGTTTAATTAATTCGGTAAAATTGTCGTTTGCCGTTTAAAGTTTCCAATAAAATCGAAGGATTTTTCATTCAATCTTAACCCGAATGCTAATTAAGAGATTAATTGTAGATGCAGATAATTAAATTCCATATACAAGAATTTACGCCAGCTGCAAAACATTGGCAAAGAATCTCGAAAATTCCTAAATTAATTATAAATAATTGTGGAATAAATCAGATTCTCGGCAAGATAAATGAGAATTGTCAATTTTACGATAAATCGATGAGAGTGAAAGTTTTCTTCATTTCTCTCCCAAAAGTCTTGACCTCAAGTACCACAGGATGATGGAAAGAAAAATCGGCTACTGTTGATAATTACCAAATTTTTTAATGAGCCTCTTTCCTTAATTTTATCGACAATCAATCAATGCCGGATAGACCGACTCGGGAAAGACTCAGAAGAGAGAGTAAAATTTTGCCAAATAAGCCACCAATCAATTATCAAATTGGTATTTAATACTGGCACAATTAAATCGATAGAAAGCGATCTAAATCGAATATTGCAAATCGCCAAAATCTTTAAAATTGCATTGGAATTGCACCATAATCTTGACATTTAAACACAGATCTTTGTACAAGTTTCGGTGTAGATTTAATTCGAACCAAACGAAATTAGAAAGAGTACTTTATCTTGTTCTATTGTAAATAATAATCACGGAATTCTACTCTTCTATTGGTCTGAAAATCTGTATCGTGACTTACAGTTTTTTGTTGTGTTCCCTTTTTCTGCATAGTTTCGTACCAATTAGAATTGTTGAAGATGCCGTATCGACTTTCATTCTTTTATTCGAAACAGATCTGGTTTGTTAAATTTAGATTGTTGGTAATTTGTTCGATAATACAATGGACTTTCTTTAAATAAAATATCGATATAATCGGCAAATTATAATGTATGCGTATATTTATTTAGATTTTCTTGTGTACCTTTCACAAAATGGGTAAATCAAGAATTTTCCATTCGGTATTCAACAGCGGATCTGATTTTTTTTTTTAAACTTTGATTTCCGTGTACGCGACAACAAATCGTTGTTCTTCGGCTTTATCAACAGTACCGGAGTGGACTATTTAGGCCCCGGTATATTCAAAAACCTGTACTACATCCTTATCCGCTTGTTACCCAACAGATTCTCTTTCTAATGCTGCTTATCTCCAAAAATCAGCAACTTATCGATTATTAAATAAAGGCAACACTGAACTGCAAAAAAGTGATATACTCCTTAAATTTTAGGCAATTTCCGGCAAAACTAGCCACCAATTGCTAAATTATTTGGGGATTTAAGAAGTATTTTCTATTTTCTATGTACTAGGTAAAAATCATTCGTAAATTTGTAGTATTGGCTGAATTATCGACGAAAATATAGAAAAATGTGCAAAATTTTGGAAAAATCATCCTCCCAGATTTCCACATATAAATCCAATTTCAAGTGAAATTTTGCAAAACGAAAAACTTTCTCTAATGCCCCTTGAAATGCTCTTTCTAATGCTGTCTTCATCATTGCAATATTTACTAAATTAAGCAAATTATCAATGATTAAATATTGGCGATGTTCTGATACCAAATCGAAATAAAAGTGCAATACTGGCGTTTGATTTTTCGGCAATTTCCTGGAAAACTTGCAAACCGATTGGGAAATTACTAGGCAATTTAGGAAACGCTTTCCATTTTCTATGTACTGGGTAAAAATTATTCGTAAATTTATAATATTGACTAAATTATCGGTGAAAATATAGAAAAATGTGCAAAATTTTGGAAAAATCAAGCTCCTAGATTTCCACCTATAAATTCAAATTCAAGCCAAATTTTGCAAAGCGAAAAACTTCCTCTAATGCCCCTTGAAACGCTTTCTTGTTGTTTTATTCATTGCAATATTCATGAAAATAAACAATTTAACGATTATTAAATAATGACAACACTAAACTAGAAAAAAGTGATATTCTCCTTCAAATTTTGGCAATTTCCAGGAAAACTAGCAAGCCAATTGGGAAATTACTTGGGGATTTAGGAAGTGTTTTCCATCTGCTATCTACTGGGTAAAAATCATTCGGAAATTGGTAGTATTGGCTAAATTATTGGTGAAAATATAGAAAAATGTGCAAAATTTTGGAAAAATCATCCTCCTAGATTTCCATCTATAAATCCGAATTCAAGTGAGATTTTGCAAAACGAAAAGCTTCCTCTAATGCCCCTTGAAATGCTCTTTCTAATGCTGTCTTGATCATTGCAATATTTACAAAATTAAGCAAATTATCGATAATTAAATATTGGCCTTGTTCTCACCAAATCGAAATAAAAGTGTAATACTGGCGCTTGACATTTTGGCAATTTCTCGGAAACTAGCAAACTGATTTGGAAATTTCTTGAATATTTGGAAAGCTCTTTCCATTTTCTATAAACCTTGCCAAAATTATTGAAAAATAAACAAAATCGGTTGAGTTATGAGCAAAAATATAAAAATAATAGACAGAAATATACTCTAAAATTTTCCTCCATAACTCAAAATTAAATTGAAAATTTCCAAAACGATAAAACTCCTCAAATCCACCATAAAATTCTCTTTTCAAATCTATTTTAATTTTTGTGAAATTTCCAAAAACAAGCGAGATATCGTTAATTAAAAATTAAAAACCTTTCAAATTAACAAAATAATAATTCAAAAGGCCTCTTTATAGTTGGCCGCGAGGAAAACCCCCAGTCCGGGCCTGCCAACGTAGCCAAACAAAATTATATAACAACAAGAGAAAGAACGACAACGTAGGTTGTAGCTTTCAGAAAAATTCGCAATTACGTGCCAATTTTGACAAGCATCATCAAGCTACGTCGCACGTTTCCATTCCAACGCTTGATCAAAAAATAATTCATTTTAATAATCATAAAACCATCGGTAATTACATGAAATTTAATTTATGCAAGTCGGCATCAAATCATTAATCAAACTCAGATTTCAGTAAAAGAAATTGAATTTTGAAAAGCTTCAATTACTTTTTTTAAAGGAATAAACGAAGCCACAAGATTTGGAGATTAAGTTGGAATCGATATCCTGAAGGCTGGCTTTAAAAATTTGTCATTCACCTATGATTTCAGTTATGAAAAACTATCGGATCAGTTGATTATTAGGTGAAAACGTTGACATAAGTTTAACCAAATAGATTTCAATGCAAATATGCGTGTATGTTCTTATAATTGAAGATTAATTGCCTTTGATTGCAAATAGAGGAATTCCAGTTTAAATCAACACGAATTATGTCAATAATATCACTTAATTCAACACAACTTTACGAAATAACGATTACAAGAGTGAACTTTTTAATATCATCATTGTTGTATTATCACATCTTTGTGATCAAATTTAGATCAATATTTATGAACTACTAACATTCACTTTTAATAAAAACGAATTTTCGAATAATAAAAGAGAAAAACCTATTGTTATCTTGTGTGAATTAGACGAATATTGCGCAATATTTAATCCCAAAATTAACACATTACGATCATCATCAACACCATCGATAACGGTGAAGAAATCGCAATTTTATTGATGAAAATCCGAACATTACCCGACGAATTGGTTGATGAAGCGTGAAATTCTTCGTTTAATTCAATTTCTTCACCACGATGAACAATAACAATAAAACCAGAAAAAGAGTAACAATTACAACGAACAAAAACCGAAAATAAACGCTAATTAAATCCGAGATTTATTGTTGTAAATTGAAACTAATTGCTAATTATCAAGGATTCATTTATTTTGCGATTTAATCTACCACTAGTGGCTTATCATTGTTTATTATTTATGCTAAATGGTGTTTTAAAAGCGATAGAAAAAAACTACAAGTCCTTGTATTTATCAGGTGAAGAAATCGCGAGACATCAAAACTGTAATTAGAATACATACGTATTGAACTTTTAGAGATAAAAATAATAATAATAATTGTGATTTTTCTTGAAGATCCGTCTCTAAATGTTAAGCGATCTTTGTTGATTATGAATTTTTGCAATTTCACATTGAAGCTCGATTAGTAGAAGCGTCGAGGACGTTTTTCTGTTGGATTGAGGTCCAGAGAATGGATGCCTCATTTTGTTTAGGCAAAGAACAAGATTTTTAAATTTCAAGGCAGTACTCTAACATATAATGTTACTTGTTTTTATTATTTTTTTCAATTTCATGTTAAAACAGATGGTAAACAACTGTTACTTTGGTTTATTTATTGTTATTACTTTCAATTGATGAAGATATTCGAAATTTATAGCGATCTGAGGTGATTAAAAGCCAACAACAAGATTCCCTTTGAATTAGAGGGTCATGCAAGGCCTTTTGAATTATTATTTTTTAAAAAAGAGATAAACTCCAGTTTTTAATAAGCGAAATCACGCTTGTTTTTGGGAATATCGTCGAAATTAAAACAGATTCAACTTTGTTGATTTAAGGAAAATTTGATTGAATTTTACGTTATAGAAGAGCTTTGAAGCATATTCGTAGTATTTTGCAATATTTTTCCAATAATTTGCCCAGATTTGTTTATTTTTTGAACATTCTGAAAGTTTATGTAAAATTGAAAGCGCTTCCCAAATATTTAAGAAATTTCCTAATTGGTTGTCCGTTTGCCAAAAATAAGCACATTTTTTCGAATTTGATGTCCAAACAAAGTCAATATTTATTTTCCCAAATATTGCAAAGAATAAAACACGAGAAAGGAGCTTTAAGGCAGTTTTTCGCTTTGGAAAATTGCATCTGGAAATCTTTCGGCGCGATTCTCTTCAGCCTTACAGTTTTTAGCGACTATTGGGCCATTTCCCAATTGTTTTCTAGTTGGAAATTATTTTGTTTATTTGTAATATTTCGGCAATATTTCTATTGGTAGCCCACTCAAAAATCGGGTTATTTATCGAATTGAACAGGAAACTTTTGCAAGGACACCCCGAAATGGGATTATAACAAATAAATCCAATTTTTGCAATAGATTAGAATCGTTCCTTTCTTTTCTCTATTTCTCTATTTCAATTTTTCTATTCAGTCCAAATACCGAAAAGCGGATAGTGGGATCTATCACGGAATTGGGGGAGTCGATCGTCATCGTTGTGATTCTTTTGTCTAATGTGAACATCAATAATTTCACAACGTGTATGTGTTGTAAAGGTATAAATATAAAAGGCAAATGATGTGAGAAGATGGATTTAGTTAGTTTTAGTCTGTTGTGTTTTTATAGTTAAATCTAGAGAGATAGAGAGAAAGAGGGATTATCGCAGATTGGATTAACTTTACAGGTGAGCCATTTGAGTGAATGTAATTTCATTAAATAATCCTAACGATGAGTTGATTGAAATTAACAATTGGGCTAAATTTGATTGATTTGAAAGGCGAATTTTATAAATTCGATGATTTATGAAAGCAATAATTAATTTCAAATTGCGAAAATCTCAAATTTCCCAACTCACTAATAACGATCATCAACTCAAAGCAATTAAATCCAACACAAAATTGAATAGATCCCATCTGTTAGACGGTTTTCCTTTCTATTTTTTTTTTTTCTATTTACAATTGTAAGATTGCTCCTAAAATTATGCGAGTGTACATTACGATTTTATCTCGACGAATTTAAATAGACAATGCTGCAATAATTGAAGGTGTTTGTGTAGAAAAGTTTCACTTATTGTTGCTTATTACGGGTGATTAATGGACGCTAATTTAAATAGAATGAACAACAATTAATTAAACATTATAGATAAGATAAACTGGACAATAAAGGTCGGAAATTAAAAGAAATTTCGCGAAATTCTTTGGAACTATCCGTGTAAATAACCCTGGCATTATCATCATCAATATTGCATTATACTTAACTTTAAATTGCATAATTTTAATATTATCATTATTCAATGATTTTTTAAATAAAATAATACAATAAAGACGATTATTAAACATGTCTTCTTGCAAAATAATCCATTAGGAGTACAAGATAGGGTATGACTCGACTTTTATCTATTCATATGGACTATTAACACAGTTTTGATTATGATTTCGTAATCTTACAAATCTGGCCGAAATATCAATCGACCGGATTTGAAATCGCTCACGAAATCTCCAATTGGGTGCCGTTTTAATTCGCACAATAGTGAAAATACTTCCGGACTAACAATAATTGATACACTTTCCCACGGTGTTTCTCTTTGGATTTTTAATCTTTACGATTTTTAACTCTATTGGATCCTTTATTGTATCGCGATTTTAACATTTGCCATTCACAAAAAGTAAAAATCATGTAAGACTAATGGATTCTTTGCAGAGCTATTAATCTTAACCGTAATTAAACTCCTAGACAGATAAAGTCCTTGTGTCTCTCCTTGTAATAGAAGACAACATTGCATAAATGTCTAGTTTTCAATTCAAGTCTAAATTCCATTTATTTTGTGATTTTTACGAAATTTCGAAGATTTAATCTTCGATCGTTTGAAAGCTTCCAATTTTCGAAATATGGAGTAAAAGTTGATCTATCCATCCGATATGAAAGCAATACAATAAAAACATATTCGTTTCTATAAGATGGATTAATTATATAAATGAAAGGTCAATCTAGAGTCTTTTATAATTGGAATTTGTTCATTTGTAGTAGAATGTGCAATCATATTACGCAATAATTTGAACAAAACTTGACAATTTAATGTGATTGCTATAAATAACAACAATATTGCAACTTGGGAAGATTTAGAATGAATAATTAAAAGTTGTGAATAAAGAGAAAGTGTTATCTATAAGGATTAAAACAAGAACTTTATAATTATAGTTCAGTTGGAATCCGGTTTAGAACTTTATCAATAATTTAATTCTTTATGTAATTTTTAATAACTATTCGATAAGATTCGATTGCGAGAAACGTGTTGTAAATTAGACGATTCATCTAGTCCTCTTCTTCATTAATTGTAATAATAAGAATTAATTTCGTGTGAATTTATTTAGTAATTTTAACATTAAGAAATAATCGTCATAAAAATTTTCAACAATATCAAAAAATTGTGAAAGGCGTGAATTTCGACGAAACGGAAAGAATACAGGAGACGTGTTGAAATTTTTCAAACGTTTATCCACAAACAAATCGATTCTCTCTAATCCTGGGGGATTTTCCAACTAGAATTTTTCCCATTCTTCGATTTACATACAAGGAAAGTCGTATATTTATCTGTTTATGTATGTGTCACGATAGTATCGGAGAATTTCACTTTCAACAAACGACTTTCGTTTGAAATACGAATTGTTCAATGCATCTTTGGGCCCCAATTTCATCTTCACGACTCAGATTACAACAATAGCGGCGAATTGATGAGAATTGGCGGAATGACGGCCGAAAATTTCGCCATTGAAGCACGAAACTGGAGAGGAAGTGTCATTGTTCATTTCCAATTTGATAAATCCACCATACTTCCTTGGACAAAAAAATTGACAAAAAAAAAATTAGAAATTGTCAAGGTTTCATAAATTTCCAATCAATTGGATTTACAACAATACAAATCAATAAACTTCTTATGTAAGTTGATTTACAATCGAAGAAAGTAGCAAATATTTATTTATTCGTTTGTCGGTTGCATCATTCAAAAATAAGAGATGAGAATTCGTTGCAAAATATAAAGTTATTGAATGAAAACACTAGAAAATTCTCCCATCTTGATGGGTTTTATTGTTTTTAGGATGAAATTGTGTTTCCTGTTTGTCGTCATTTCGGCGACTTTATTCGATAATCTCAAAGCTCAAGATGAGGCGTTACATTTGAATAACCAACTGTTAACAAATGGTAAAATTTAAACGAGTTCCGGTTTTACTTATGAGTAATTAAAGGCTTGATCTTTGTAGGTTCCCGATCTAGACGACAAACTAATGCTGATCAAATGGTCCAAAATATCCTCCAATGGTTACAGGGAGTTTATACGCAAAACAGCCGAAGAAGTATGCGATTTTTTCGTTATTTTAATGTGGTAGTTTTGTATTTTTCTGTTAGTTCGACAGGGGACTTTACGCGAGTATCTACCGCCGACCAATACCCAAAAGCCAAGGCCATTCGAACCGGTTAGTCCACCAGATTTCGGTTATCCACCAGCTGGAATAACACCCCAACCACCATTTCCGATCTACACAAATCCAACAACCGGCGCTGTAACCGCGGAGGGTTATCCGACACCATCGGGTGAAATCACGCCGCCGCAACAGACCACCGGGTACCCAACCGAACCGCCTTTCAACGGCTATCCGGGCGTCTCAACTCAACCGAGCGAAAAGCCCGGATTCTCGACGCAACCACCCCCGGGATTTCCTACCGAACCTGTTGAATATCCCACGCAGAAGCCGGGATTTTCCACCCAACCGCCCCCCGGATTTCCGACAGAGCCGGTCGAATATCCCACCCAGAAGCCGGGATTTTCGACGCAACCGCCACCCGGATTTACGAGCGAAGTGCCGACTCGTCCGCCTGGAAGTCTGGCGCCGACAACTCCGCCGCCGTTGACTTCGCGACCGGATTTGAGCACTTCACCACCAATTGAAGTTACCACAACAATTGAGGTGAAAACTGAAGATAATAATATTGTACCGGAAGTGACGACAGGGAAACCGCCATCAGAACAGCCAACTTCACCCACAGTCACTGATGAAGATGCGAAACACCCGCCGCATATTCACGCAATCGATGTGGAGTGCGCTAAAGATCAGATGACGATCAGTATTGAATTCAATCGCGAATTTAACGGTGTTATCTATTCGAAAGGCTATTATAACACGCCCGAGTGCCGTTATGTTAATCCCAATTCGGAACAAACCAAATACAAATTTACTGTAAGTTTGAATTCTTGCGGAACGGAATTCGTGAATGCGTTCGATACACAAGGACAATCCTACTTGGAGAACGTCCTAGTCTTACAAAACGAGCCCGGAATCCAAGAAGTTTGGGACACAATTAGAGCCGTCCGTTGTTTATGGGAGGGTAGTCTAAAAGAATCGCTCAGTGTAGCCCTCAGTGTCGGTATGTTGAACCAAGAATTGGTGACGTTCAGTGGCGATACGGCTGTGGCCAAACTCGATATACAAATGGGCCGTGGACCGTTCGCCCCGTCAGCTTCCGGTTTAGTGAAATTCGGCGAACCGATGACTTTGGTTGTATCAGTTAGCGGCGATCCAGGCTTCGATATTCAAGTGAAAGATTGCCGGGCTATTGATGCTAGTGGTGATAATATCGTCGCATTGACCGATGAAGATGGTTGTGTATTGAAACCGAAATTATTCGGCGCTTTCCAAAAGACACGCAATACCGGCGATACGGGAGCTTCAATTATCGCCTATGCGTACTTTAATGCTTTCAAATTCCCCGATATTATGGATTTGACGATTGAATGTAATATTGAATTGTGCAAGACTGATTGTCAGGTGTGTCCGAATCCGGAACAGGCGTTGGAGCCGGGTAGACGCCGCCGGAAGCGCGATCTAAATTATTATAATCAAAGTTTAGCGAATGGGGTGACAATGGGGAAACATTTACGGGTTATATTGGCTGAAGATCTCACACCTGGCAGTGAAATTGTTGATTTACCAGCCAGCGAGAACATATGTATGACGAATTCGAATTTCATCTTAATTACGGCAATTATTTTAAGTCTTCTAACTGTTAGTTACCTATTTTCTACGTATATGTGGATGAAAATGAGGAAAACCATCAATTATAAGAAATAATAAAGAATAAACGATAATTATTAGGAAATACTGCCAACTTAACTCGATATTTTTATAAATTGCTCCAACCTATGTTTAATTTAATTTTTCGTGTTTTTTTTTGATAATAATACATCAATATTTATGTAAATAAATACTTAAATAAACAAATATTTTTTATAAAACTTTCAGTTGTAAATCTGGCGAAGGCGCCAGAATCACTTTCACCAAATTATTCAATAATTGCTACTCGAACAACAAAAGAGTGCGTGAAAGTTAATTTAAGGTCATCAAGATCTCTTCAATTGAGAAAAAACGAACTTTCTTCCACACAAATTCTATTCTATTGCAAACTGACGTGATTTATTGATAATATTCAGCCCAATACAAGTGATTAAATTGAAAATTTAGGAAAGTCAGCAGTGTTGTACACGACTCAAAGCCACATAACTCTTTTTATTTATAATATCGTGATAACCAATCGGGCCAGCTTCGCAATCAGCACACGCTAAATATTTATTATTGCCAACAGTGTGCGAGAAACCAACATTTTGGAATACGAACATATCGTTAACCGTCCAAAATAACGAAACCGTCTCCGTTTCCGGATCCGCTTGATTATCTTTATGTTGTTTAATCAACGGTAATTCAAACTATAATCAAAACAACTATGATAATCGAAATTTGAAACAATTGAAACCGACTAACCTCAAAACTAGTAAATGTCGCCGTTGATGGTGTTAATATAACCGAATTACAATATTTACATTTAACATTACGCGAATTACGGCCGTCATTAATCTCATTTTCGTAATTCTCACTACAATTCGGCATTTTCTTACAATTATATTCGATAATTATTGGAAATTGACATAACCTCAAAAAATACACCCGTCACGAAACCGGCGCCATCTATCACTATTAAAACCAATACAACGCGGTAAATTCAAAATTTTATTTGGAATGTTTAGCGGAATAATATTTGATGCCTTGTACAGTTGAGGCACGGGCATGTTTGGCTAATAGGGCGTTAATATCTTGTGTCTCCGTCGCTACTCGCCTAATAACCAAAAAATTAACTCCTATTGCAATCGAAATTAATCAAACTTACTCGATATACGGCGCGATTTCTGTAACAGTCCATTTGTCTTTAACGTGGAACAATTCATTGAAGCGCTCCTCAATATCTTCAGATAGTTGATCTTGTGGGAAATACGAGATAATGTTCGGTGTTGATTTCCGATCGATTATTGCGATACCGTGTAGGAGTTGTTCGTCAGTTGTCATTCCTTCCGGAACGGAATCCCTCCAGGCTTCCAGGAAATCGTCTAGATTGAATTTACCGGAGCCGTAGAGGAGGATTTTGGCGAAGAATTTGCACACTTCCTCGTCTCGATATCTAAATAATTGGACATTATCGATGATTTTCGTGGGTTCTGTGTATTTCTCGAAGAGATTCATTACGATTTCTTCGGGCACTATATCCTGGAGAGATTCTAAAGTTATCTCCAAACAAATCTGATCTAATTCCCATGAATTTTCATCGATTAATTTCAGCATATAGGACAATACACGAAAGTGATATTGTAGTTCTAACAAGCGTAATTTACCATTAATTGTGATTATGTTCATGTTATTTAAAGCTTGTTCTAATTCGGATTTCGATGCTTGTATCGTTTGGTTTAAATCATCGAAACTGTACAGATCATTTTCATCGATTTCGTATTCATATTCCGGTCCTTTATAGATCGATTTCTCTAAAATATTCCACAATTTCTTTAAATACGGTTTACCCAACGATAATTCGAGATAAGTGTAGAAAATACCGCAAATTTTCGATACACTACAACAACGTTCTTGAGTCTTTTCGATATTATCGAACATCTTCATATTGTTCATCAATAATAAACTGTTGGAAGTTTCAGTTTCGTTCACATTATACGTACGTGAATCGGAACAAATCACCACATTCTCATCATCGTCACCTTTAACGTACAAAACTTGGTCTTTCTTGAAGTCCTCCAATATATTCCGATCTAATTGTAAGAATCTGTAGTTGTTTTCATTGATGTTATCGTTATTGAAACAAATCACTTGAGTTGTGGATAATAGGTCACTAAGGTTCAATTTGGCTAATTTTACAACTTCATCGATATCGTCCAGGGTACGCCTGAAAATTGATTATCAATAAAACAATATCGGAAAAGTTTTCTTACATTTTATAATCGTGGAAAATGGTGAAATTCCCGCGTTTTCCAGTTAACCTCAAATGCTTGACAACTGTCAAAATCGTGTAGCAGATATATGTAGCGCTTGTACAATTAAAATTTAAATAATTATTCTTTGATTTGCAGTTATAATTATACAATTTATTATCTATGTATATAATAAACAAATTTGCGTTATTCTTGTAGAATTGTCCTAAAATTAAGAATACCAATGATAAAATTAAATTGAGCTATAATTAGTCGTAATATAATTGAAAACGTAATGGTAGCCATACACGATGAATTATGCCTAAAAACGGTTTAAGGTTCATAATCGAGAATTTATCAAGATTTGTGGGTAATTTAGAGCAAAATACGGCATTTTACGATTCCATTGATGATTAAAATAAATTTAAACTCGAAAATTCCTGTTAAAAAACTAATAGTAAAAACCGACCACTCTAATCGGGCATTTTCCCAATTTTCCGACTAACTACCGACCGATTTGAAAATTTCTCGATTATTTGGAAAGCTCATTCAATTTCCTAACGATTAAATCCCATATTCACGCAAACAAATCAATATAAACTGAATTATCGGCGAATTTTAAAAAACACAAGCTTCCAGATTTTTACCTATAACTCAAAATTTCTATCACATTTTCTAAAATTATAAAACTCCAGTAATAGGGCATGGAATGCTCGTTTGAACAAGCCCAAAGACTTGGAGTTTCATTAGAAAATGAACGAGAAATCGTTCGTCAATTTCCACTTTTTGTATCGAGTCCTAGTTGATTGTTAACTAGAGTCGATAGACTTGAAAGAATAACAACAAAGACATTTATAAGTAAATATAATTATTATAAATATCTTACATTAAAATACAGAACCTAGTTCTCTATTAGCTGCAAAAGGAGTTTGCAAAGAACAGGTCTACCTAACATTTATCATGTTTTTTTTTAATCCTTATTTAATTTAAATACAATCATTCTTTTCTTGCTTTTTTTGTCTTAAATAAAAGAGAACTATATTTAGCTTACATAACAGATGTGTTTTATAATTGTAATTGTAATAATCATATTAATGGCCTAGAAAGACATTCAGTATTTTTGTCTCTTCAAATTTTGCGATTATTGAGCGCGCAATGCTTACTTTTTACAATATCATACAGTTTTTATTATTATTATTACTATTATTAAGCGTGTATTTAGACAAGAAAATTGTAAAAAAAACCATCGAAAAAATTGTGAAACCCAAGAATTTTTGATCTGCAGCAGGGGTAAGACTCAATCTGTTGTTCTCTCACTAAATTTTACTAGAAAAAAGAATACGTATATAAAAAATACTAGGGTACGATAAAAAAATAAATAATATCTAAAATAATAATAAATAAACATAGAATACAAGTATAAAAACGCAAATCCATAGTACAGGCCGATTCTATCCTAAAGAAGTTAAAAATAATTTAAAAAATTCAATACACCTAGATTAGAAGACAAATCATCACAAAAACTAATCAAATCGATAAAATTAAGTGAAATACTTGTATAAAAAACGTGTAAATTATTAGAAAAAAAGTACAACTATTTGGATAATAGTATAGAAAGCTCAAGTATACGTTTCTTTTTTTTTAATTATTATTAATTTGTCATTTATTATCACACGCTTGAAAATACCTGTATTATTATCATTATTATCCAATTAATAATAATAATTTAACGTGGTTTTAGTTCATTGATCAACTCTTAAAACGTTCACTAATACCACCGACTTTATTCCTTTAGATCCCAATAAGAAACAAATTATTAAATTAAATTAACTGATTAATTGATTAATTAATTTAGTGTTTATTGGCGGCAAATTCAAACACTGTTTTCCGGAAATTGTGTACATTGTCTTCGATGTCGTCGTTTTCGTAATTGTTTATTATTATTATTATTATTATTATTATTTAATAGTAGTCCTCAACTATTCGATATACACAATTCATTCCAGCGTGCTTCGAAGAATTGTCGCATACAATGACCGGCTTTACCAACTGGACTATCATCCTCATTGAATACTTCGCAATTATTGAAAATTTGCCGTACATCACAGACGAACTCCTCACGGGATTTATAACTAAATTACAACAATTATGGAATTATTTAAAATAATGGAGCATTAGAGACGAAAGTCTGAACTATATCGAAAATAGTTCAGAATTCGGACTTTACTCTAACGTTATAATATCTACCTGACATCGTAGAGTTTCTTTTTAATCGTCGACAAATCCATGGGGGTTTTAATGATTTTTTTATAAGTTGGAAATTGTTTTGTATTAACAGGCAATAGAAACGGCCATGCATCATCGTGGCATTCTAGATCTTCTAAAATTATTTTACACGGTGCTAATTCTTTTAATAATTTCTTCGATATACGTTCTTTTTTATTTGTTTGTTGTTGTTGTTGTTGTTGTTGTTGTTGTGTTGTTGATAATGATGATAATGAAGATGATGACGATGATGATGATGATGATGTTGTTGTAATTATCGTGGACGGAGAACCAGCATTTACCATACTTGATGAATTGGATGTATCGCTTTGATTACAATTCGTTGTCATTTGATCTTCATTTGTTGTAATTGAACTATGCGATGGTGCTGGACTATAAAATATTAAGAGAAGACAACTATGGATTTGTCTCTAAAATAATCAACCAATTTGTTTTATTGTTAACAATATGGTAGTGTTTTCTAGATAATTATAGTGTAATTTGTTTAATTAAAGAAAATTATAGAAATTTAGCCAATTTACCTAGATGGATGATCTGATAATTCACTATCTTTATTTGTTGGTGGTTTTTGATGGTTTTTCCGTACAGTTTTCTTCTGTGGTTTCTTCGATATACAACGCGTACAATACCATTTACCTCGCGGTACTTTATGTAAAATCGGATGTATACAATCTGTATGATAAGCACGTGGACATAATTCGCACAATATCAATTTCGTACCGGTTGTTGAAGTCTTTTTACCACAAACAATACAATTACGTTCACCTGTTGCTTTATTCATACATTCATAACAATACCTGGAATATTAATAGAAATAATACAAACTCATTGGTGATAATTCAAATCGAAATTACCAATCACCATCTGGAATATTTTCCATTTTCGGTTTAAAACAATACGTATGGTAACCCTTATCGCAACCATCACACAGTAATAATTTATCTTCATTATCGCCACTATGGCAAAATTGACAATTCTGTAATAAAATAGAAAATATTTATCATTTAATTGATAAATAAAATATAGATTTACGTGAAATTGAGCTGTGGTTATTTCAAATAAAGAAACCTTACATTATGTGGTGGATTAGAGTGGTTAAATTGTGAAAATTAAAAAAAAAAATGCCCACAAATTAATAAAATTTGCAGCATGCTGATTAGCGAAAATAAAAATAAACATGCGTTATTAAGAGAATTTCACCACATTATGTAAAAATAATAAATCTACAAAATCTAGATAGTTCTAAGAAGCACAAGCACCCACACTGAGCTTGCTGTTATATTTGCGGGCTCTCATTTTATTAAAAACATGAGAGAGGCTCACAGCTTTCATAATACTCTTGTCCCAAGCGATGGATGCCTCCAATGAATATAAACACATAGCCAATTGGGCTGATGTTTGGGCACGATGTACAGCTTCCCTCCATACAGCCAAACCTTTTGGTATTTCATTTGGATCGGGTATTGTTTGATTTAAATTTGTAACACCAGTCTCTTGTGCTATAGCAACTAAATTCGGATCACCAGTACTGGAAAGATTAATACACGATGGCCTATATGTAATTATAAATACATACAATGATAATTATTTATTTAATCAAATAGGTGAGCCTAAAAGTTGGGCTATTGAAAGTATAATTCGAGAATTTTTATATTTTCAACAAGCCAATCTCTCGACTAACCCCGATAAAGTAAAATTTAAACGAAATGAAACGTACTTAACGCCCAATGGTGGTTTTAAATAACGCCGTTCGATATTAACTTCTAATGAGGCTAAACGTTCACGTGCCACTGGTACAACTTGATTTGGTTGTAAATCGGGACAATCACGATTTGGTATTTTCCAACCTTTAATTTGCATACTAGCACTAGCCACTTTATCTTCTAATGCTTCAACTTGTTCAAGTAAAAATAAATCAACACGATGTGCTATTATTGGACTCCATACGCCCGGTTCATCTGGATATGGTGTACCACCATCCATAAATTTGATATTCTCCATACCATCAATTGATAATTCAATTAGATCTTTTTGGCCTTCTTCAATAAATAATTTATTTTGATTCTCGTACATTTGTTGCATTATTTGGATGAAATTCCGTTTTAATTCGCGTTCACGTACACCGCGTACATGTAAATTATCTAAAATTTCTCGTAATTGTTCAACTTTTATAATCCTCCACCAACCGTAACGTTGATCAATTGGTACCGATTTTCTAGGGCAAGCTTTCGGCATACCGTGTTTCTTTATATGTTCCAATTGGGCGCTCTCTTCAACTGTCATTTGTAATGGCGCCGGACTATCACATAAATTATGATAATTCAACATGTTATTATTATTATTATTAATATTATTTGTAGTATTATTTGTATTATTATTGTTGTTATTCGGTGGTGGAAATACTGGTATTTTTAATTCGGTTAAA
Source organism: Mylabris phalerata (assembly GCA_020740385.1). Taxonomy (NCBI): domain Eukaryota; kingdom Metazoa; phylum Arthropoda; class Insecta; order Coleoptera; family Meloidae; genus Mylabris; species Mylabris phalerata. Next base: position 5,384,777 of record JAJEOX010000222.1, read on the forward strand.
TTATCACGAATACAAGCCCCAACACTGCCGGTATCCCACCGATTACCAGCTGTTAGAAATATCCCATCACAAGTTCCCTCTTTGTTCAATAAACTAAACCATTTTTGTTCGTTTTGTTCAATTTTATTATCATCTTCATTTTTGTTTGGTATGTTAGTGGATTCGGTTTTAATTTCGGTTTTTAATTCGCTTAAAATCTCATTTTTTAATTCCTCTTTAATTTCAGCTTTAACATCAGCTTTTAAATCTTCTTCACTTTTATTCTCACGTTCCATACATTGTCCTAATTTTTCAAATAAATTAAACTTTTTATTAGCAATAGATTCATTATTACCATCATTGTTATTAATATGATTGTTTAAAATTTCCTGAGATTCCTCCAATTGATTGTTATTATTATTCTCTTTATTTAAATTCCTTTCTAAATTTTGTACTATATCATCGACACTTTTACGCAATTCAGCCAAATTACGATCGCTTTTATCTAAAATTTCACCATTCTCATCCAATTGTTTATCACTAATTTCATCAATTTTATTATCATCGATTTGTTGTTGTAACAATCGATTCGGAGTTTTCCGGTGTTCGTTATTATCATTAGTTTGATCTTTATTATCAATATCATCACCGTTAACAATATTACAAACTTCTTTATCAACGTTAATATCGTTAATATTATCAACAACATTATCGATGATTTTATTAATTTCATTCAATGATCGTTGGTCGTAATCGATTTGTTCGATTAATGTTTCCGGTTCGGCTGATTCCATTGCTTCAACGAAAATACCACCGGATTTGGATAACGACCAATAACGGCGCCAATAACGATCTTGTCCATAACAAGTGGCGCGCAATTGACCAGTTGCTGTATTTAATGTTTGCAATTGTATATCGGATTGTTTCACTAATTTCTCCAATTTTTTACCAAGTTCCTCACCTGATAATTTATTATCTTCCTCCTAATAAATTAAAAATTATCAATTAACAAATCAATATAATCGATAAAGATTACCTCTTCCGGTTGGGTGCAAACGCTCTCATTTTCGCTCATTTCATTCTCATCATCATCGAGTAGATCGTCTTTATGTAAAGATGGTGAATCGACGGTAATTTCAGATTCGGTTTCCGATTTTGGTGTTTGCGCCTTCTCTACGGCTTCACTTCGTACTTTTCGGCTATGTAACATTTTTAATTTCCTAATCTTCGTGTCTAGAAGCCATTTTTCTTTACGTTGTTGCGATACAGTTTCTAATGTAGTCTCAATTTGTCTTATTACAGCTTTATTTTGTAATAATTCATTACATATAAAAGCTAAAATTTCGGCTTTTATCGTCGGCGATAATGCCATAAACGGTTTATCTTTCAACATATCCGATAATTTCCACGTACGATTCTCGTGTAATAATTCGTAATATTGTGAATTTTTACCGATTTGTGTTTGTTGCATTTCAATATCGTTTTGATGGTGATCGGCTATACGTTTCTCACGATCACGTTCGAAATGTACACCAGTTAATAATTTCACTTCACCGGTAGCATTAGCGTATAGATAAATTCGTAGAATTTCCGATAAATTCGTGTGTGTTATATCGGCTTGACGTAAACTTTGACCTAATATTGTTGTATGTCGTGCCGGATTCGGTATACCCGGATCTTCAATTGCACAAACCAATAAATGTGTCATCACTGAGAATAATTCTTCTTCAGCTTCTGTTGAATGTTCATTCGATAATAAAGCTAATTGTAACGAATCTAACGTTGGTAATGATTCCATATCGAAACCTAAAGTTTCACCGAAATTATGTAGAAATTCAAATACCATCAATAGATCAGCAAATGCTTTTCCTGCTAATTTTAAACCATTAATACGCTCCAATTGTGGTAGTGGTTTTTGATCTAATTCTAAATCTTCACAGGGTTTACGCAATTCAGTCAATATCTCTAATTCAATCTTCCTCTGTTCTAATTTCTTTTCTTTATTTGCTTGTTTTTCGGCTAATAATTGTTGTTTTTTACGTTCGCGCTCCTCTAATTTACGACGATTCTCTAACGCTTTCACTAAGGCCATATGTTGTCGGCGACGTTCACGCTCCTATTAAACAATACAAATTAATTAAAATTCGATTAAAATTAATATTGAATCAAGCAAAATTAAAACCATGCATTAGATTAATTTTGAATAATTAAAGTTAGTAAAATTAAGCAGCAGAAATGCAGTCTCTTCGTAAAACTCCATCAATCCTGTATTTCCCATTTTAGTTACAATAAAACAAGAAAATTGATAGATTTTAAATAAAAACTACTACCAATTTCTTTTAAAAAATCAAACTGAAAGAAGCGGAAGCTTTAAATGTTTACAGAAATAAAATTTGTTTTTATTTTTGGTTTATTTGTTATTAAATTTGATTACATATCCATACCAACTCAACAGTGTAGAGCATTTCTCGCTGTTTACTGATCTCCTGTATGTACATCTACGGAGAAAAACAGCAAATCACAGTATTTACACAAGCCACAAAACAATTACTTTAATGCACACATTCATTTATTATCAAATAATTGAAATCAAAAAATAATCAAATTGATACAATCACTACATACCTGTTCTTTTAAAATAGCCGCTTGTTGTCTTTTAAATTCTCTCTCCTAAAAATTTACAAAACAACAACAATTAAAGGGGTATAATTATTAAAAAAAAAAAAAAAAAATTAAATACCTGTTGTTTACGTTGTTGTTCCTCCTGTTTGTGCCGTTCAAGTTCCTCTTGACGTTTTCGTTTCGCCTGTTTGTTTGTCCATGCAACACGTTAAATTATCAACAATAATCGAAATAATAAAAAGAAATACAATCAATTATTGTACAATTGAAGTATTTCTTTTCTATAATTGATCTTATTTATAATTATCGGTTAATTGGAGCATGCGTTACAAGCAATTTAATTGACGAACTATCATGCAACAATTTTTGATTTGAATTTCAATAATAGGTGAAGGCATAGTAATGCAGTAATTCTTTAATTAAAGTAATTAAGCAGTGTTATTTTTATAATTAGAATTAGAGGTTTATTCGAAATTAAATAATAGGCAAATTCTACTATACTCTAATGACGTTGTAATAGTCGTCTTGTTTTTAATTAAAGAAAAGCGAGGATTAATCCATGTGATTGAAAAACCAAGGCTTCGAACCGTTTATTAAAAATCTCAAACAAGAATCGAATCGGTTTTTGGTTTGAAGCCCTGATTTGTAAGTTTTAAAATCTTCCTTGCTCTTCCTAGAATTAAACGCGATTTGGTTAAATTAATAAAGCGCAAGTTAGTAACTATATTAATAAAATAGTGAATCGTAAAATTTGTTAATTCTTGTTTTTTTCTGTTTAAAATGATAAACATACCATTATATTATTTGTAATAAATAGATTATCGTTATCAATAGGGCTATGTCGTCCTAAATTCTCATTACTATAAGCATTTATAATATTATCACGATTCTTCCATATTGTTGCAACAGTTGAACTAGCCAAACCTAATTCTCTAGATACATCCGATTTGGTTTTACCACCTTCAATTTCCGATATAATTTGTATTTTCTGTTCTAGTGTGAATGCAAGCCGTTTTCGACCCTAATAGTAGTAAAATTTTTAAACGTTCTCAAATAAAACAAGAAAATCTTAATACTATACCTTCACAATAATGTTTTCTTTTAAATAATAATAATAATAAACAGTTACAAAACCAAAAATAAAAAATAATTACCTGAATTGTTGACTAGAATTTTTTCTTTTTAGTTTTATAACTTGATTGATTTAAATTGAAAATTACCTCTAACAACTGTTGCGAACGAGCCTCACGATCACGACGGGCCGCTTCTTGTCTTTCCGATCGTTCGATTTCTTTCGCTAAACGGGCAGTCTCACGATCCAACCGAGCTGCAGCCCTTGCTGCTTGTTGTTTTCTTGCCATTTCAATACGTTGTTCAACCGGTATACTTGTACGCATTGCTGTTTTCAATTCTTCTAATCTAAAATTATTATAATTAAAATAGTTTAATTATAATTAAAATAGAAACCTTCTAGTAACATCATCTTCGGATAAATAGATAAATTCACCGGCTTCCGGTACCATTTCTGGTGGTACTGGTTGTAGATAATCGCCAACAATTACGCGACAACTGAATGTGAAATTCTCCTTTGTTAACTCGGTACTCTTCTGATATTCGAGGTACTAAATCGAATTGAATTAATTTAATTTAAAATCAAATAAATTAATTAGAAATACCTGTGTAACATCGGACATTTGTTTGAATTTGTTAGCCGAATCCGGAGCAGCATAAGTAACATCACCTTTAATTCCACCATTTTTGGTTAATCCCCGGATGATAGTCTCTCGTTTCCAACCTATTATCAAATATTATCATTTATTTTATTTTATAATAAAAAATTACCTTTTTCTAACGGTACACGTAGAGCCCTCTCGTCGTATTGTTTCTGTTTTTTATTAGCCACTTCAATTTCCATTTCCGAATCGGTATGATTCGAATCAGTTAAATTATCCGAATCAGTCGATGCATCAATTGTACTCGAATCGCTCAAAGTACCCCGGAATTTCTCTTGTAGGAATTTATTTAAAGCCTTCTCATCACCACCAGCTTCATTAATATATTGTTGTGCCGCCAATATATTCGATTTTAATAAATTCATTTGTTGATTTATTGTAATATTAGGATCCAATATTGGCATCGGTTTAATACCTAAAACCATTAATTTAATAATAATTCAATAATGAATTAATTAAAACAAACCTAATGCTCTACTTTGGGCTAATAAAGACGCCACTGTATTCTTCTTCGGTTTACTAACACCCCGTCCCAAATTCCTCGGTCGTCCTTCTTTATGATTCGTTACAGAAACTGTCGGTGTTGTTGTTGTTACAGTTGTTGTTGTTGTAGTTAATGATGAAATTGAACTACCACCATCTGAATTTTCACTATTATTCCGACTAGGTGGACGTGGTGAATCGGCAGTTGCGAATAATTGCGCCAATGAAGCACTAGCTGGTGGTAATTGGGTGCCTGGTGGTAAAACACGTCGTGGTTTTGGACCGGGTTTACGTCGGGCTACAATCAAAAATTTTAAATTAATTCAAATTAAAATTCTAGATTCGATAGATTACAAATTCGATCAACAACCAGATTTGCCGACATATTTGATAACGAATTTAATGACGAACTAGCACTAGTTGTAGTACTAGTAGTAGTAGTAGTAGTAGTAGTAGTAGTACTAGTTGATGATGATGATGTTGGTTTTAATGATAAATTCAAAGGAGCTTCACCGTTAGATTCGTTGTTTGTATTGAATGATAATGGACTACCGTTTGTGGCAGGTAATTTGATTACTTCAACACGATCATTTGTGGTAATTGGTGGTGATGAATTACCAACATCTTGATCCTAAAAAATTACAATTTTAATATTATCGAAATAATTAAATCGATTAATTACGTTTAATTTCGGACGTTTAGTGCCACGTTCAATCAACATTCCTGTAGAGGAATGACTGGGATGTAGACTAACTGATGGTGGATCTAATGATATAGTTTTTTTACGGCCCCTATTTGTTGTTCCTGGTATTTTTGGTCCAACTATAGATGATGTATATTTAATAATTTCGGTATCGGGAGGTAAACGTACACCACCAAGTATCGAATTTGGATCACTATAACAAATTCAATTGCAACCAAAATTAATAATAAAACTAACAAAACAAATTAAACTAATAAAACTAATAAAATCATACCTATTGCCTTCTAAAGCAGCACTAATAAAATAGGAAAAATATAATTACTAGGAATTGACAACATAAATTATTGATTAAATTGTACGATATGTAAATAGATTTTCCTCTATTTAATACTGATAAGATAAAGCTTTTTTCTCGTTGTTGTTTCAATTGACAATAATGGTGAAACACTCACCTAAGGATACTATTTGCTGGTAGATTTCCCACTAAATTATCATTAATAGCACTATTTTTATCAAAATTACTAGCTAAAGTTAATGGACTAGTAAAAATACTAGGCGTTGGTGATTGTGATTCTTTAACACTACTACTAGTTTTGGTTTTATCAAAAGTTTGTTGTTTATTTGAATTTAAATCGTTCGTTTTCTGTGTAGATTTCGTCTTGTCAATATTGTTATTAGGTAACTTCATGCCACTTTGTGTCGGCTGTACAATAAGTCCTTGATTATTATTTGTTGGATATTTCCCTGTTGTTTTATTGTTCGATACAACAGATGACGATAATGTGGTTGTTGATGTTGTTGCAATTGTCGCTGATGATATCGAATTTGTTGGTTTAATTGATTCAAGACGTCCATCAAATTTAGCCGGCGATGTTGTCGGTGATTTATCTTTATTTTTTGGCAGTGATATTAACGAATTATTATTAATTTTTGTATTTTTCGATTTATGTATCGTTGATGTTGATGTTGTTGTTGTTGTTGTTGATGCCGCCGCTGCTGCTGCTGCTGTTAATTGTTGTGTTAAACCCAATGATGCGTATTGTAAATCAGTTGGATTCGTTAATGATGGAAAATTTAAACCAGAAGCTTGAAGACGTGCCAGATAATCTTGGGCGGCAAGATGGGATGCCATCGACCACCAAGCGGCACCTATAACGATAAAACAATAAAAATTATAATTACAACTGAATTTAAAATGAACGAAATGTGAGGTTACGGCCGACAAAACCCTACAACTACCCCTAATTTGTATAAATTCTAATAACTATATAAATAAAGAATTATAATTACCATTTTTCAAATTAGTCGATTTTATTTAATTTAAATAAACACAAATTGAGGAATTTTAACAATTTATTTAGGTGGAGAGATAAATTATAGGCCCTTTATATAGTCTTTGTGCCGAGCCTGACACAACTCTGGAGGGAGAAAAGTAGATCAATAAATGAATTACATTTACTGTAATACTTCAACCCCCAGATGAAACTGTATACTACCGTTTTAATACCAATCTCAACGACCATCCCCAATTGTTAAATTATTAATAAAAATTGTCTAACTAACGAGAATATATGGAAATTTATTTGATTTTAGAAAAACCTAAAAAAAAAATAAATCACGACCTGTTGATTTATGTAAACACCGGAAAATCTGATAGAATATCCCGGAATTTTCGCGATAATACTGGATTTTTATGATTAATTAACAAAAATTAATCGATTTTTTCGGTGATTAACAAAATGAATGATTCTTACTAGCAGCCGGTAATCCTAAACTGGCAGCTTGACTCGCCGCCACCGATAACGTATTCGTATAGGCGTTACTATAAGCGGCCGCTGCTGCTGCTGCTGTTGTTGATGTTGGATAAGCGGATAATCCACGGCCTGTTGTCGGTGGTAACATCCCAAATGGTAATGATGGATGTGTTGGTAATCCAAAACCACTGGCGAATAGATTTGCCGCATTTGAGGAGGCATCACCTCTCGGCCAATACGCTACAAAATCCTCGATTATCAATGAATTTTAAACAATTTCTAATTAATTTTACCTCCGAAAAGATTAGCGGTATCGAGTAAATTGCCGGGATCTGATGGTGTTGTTGTTGTTGTTGTTGATGGGGTTGTTGTTGTTGTTGATGGTGGTGTTGGATTTGAGACTTTATTGGTATTTGAATTATTTTCAATACCCTTACCATTGTCTTTATCCATTTCCACCTTACTACACTAATTAAAAGATTAGAAAATATCGATTTGAACAAATCACAGAAAAATATCAATAAACAGTTGTCAATTTGTTTATTATTTAGAAAATTAACGAATTAATCCAATTTTATTAAAATTAAATTTCCATAACCTACCTAATTTAAAAATTATTTGTTTCCTTTGGAGACAAGTACATTTGTAGAATTCAGCCCATTTTGTATCGTCTACATTCTGGAAATAATAATTAAATCGATTTTACTAATTCAACACCCCTATTTGGTGGTATTTTTAATAGAATAATCGAAGAAATATAGCGTGCTACCCTTATTCTTAATAATTATACCAACATTGTTACATTTGTTACAATTAATTCAGTTTTGAAAATAAAAAAATCGATAGAATGGATAAATTTAATAATGAAATAGGAAAGGGACGCGAATAGATTGAACTTGACCTAACGGGGACTATAAACGGCCATGACCTTCGACCTAGATTACTCCCTCGATGATAATAATGATAATGTGGGTGGATATAAATGGATATATTTAATTAAAATTTTAATTACAAATTATTTTCGTTAAAAAACCCCAAACATACCTGTCTATAATCGAAGTTGTGATGTATTCATTATTGTTAATCTGCAATAAAATTGATAATTAATCCAAATTGAATAGAAATTATTTGGCTATAGTTGTAATGAAGAATCAAAAAGACAATTAAATCAATACAGCAGGTAAATTTTCGGTACAACCGGTTTCTAAACTGCACCTCCATCAAGTCTATGGGTCTTCCTTTCATTTTATTGTTTTTTTTTTGTGGTTGTTGGGTAGTAAAAAATACAATAAGATTGTGAATTTCTTGCATGTTCCATCTGTCTTATTCACAAGAAGAATTTTTTAATTTAATCTTTTAACGGTGATAAATTACAAAATTATAATAAATTGTTAGGAATAAATTGTAATTTCACATTTTTTCTTCGATTCACTTATACCTGTATTGTTTAATTAAATAAAATCACTACCAAAAATGGTGGAATTCACAATAATTCAATAGTTTTACATAATCGATTCGAATTTATAACAGATGTTTTTAATGGAAAAAGTAGAACACATTAACATTTAAAATGAACATACCTTGTATTTATTTATAAATTTAATAACAATAAAATATTGAATTGTATTTAGAATTTATAGTTATTTAAATTTAATCACTTCAAAATGTCAACAATTCGATCTAAATTCTAAAACATTCCGTTAAAAAAATACAGTAGCCACTATTTAACGCGATAATAGTTGAGATTAAATTCTCACCCCCTTTCTATTAACATTATAAAATAATAAAATTGTGTAAATTATTGATTCTAGTTGGATTAAATCTACATTCCTTTGATAATAATACCGCTAATTACAAGGATAAATTAATTATGTACCAGATCACACTGCATATTTTGATTATAATTAAAATCCATAATTAACCACCTCTAGATAGATTTATGTTTCTTTCATTCAAAGATAATCATAATTTATCTGTTTTTAGTGGTACAGGGGGTGAATTTGTAGACTACTCAATAGAAAATATCTAGATTTATGTTTATTTAATAGATACGACTATAGAAAGTGTTCTATTAAAATCGATTCTTGTTCAACATCAGTTTTTAAATTTCGCATTTTATACAATATTTTGTAATTTTCAAAGCGACTAACGAAATTTTAATCTCAACAACGTCCCCTTTGATTTACACCCTAATTAAATTGAAGCAAATCAATACTTGACCGTAATTTTAATCAAAACCTAAAGAAAAATTGATATGAGAAAAAATTGTAAATTAAATTGTAATTTGAATTATTATAGTTTGATAAAAATAAATTAAACGAAACGACTTTAAAGGTTAATTTGTGTTCTTTAGAAAAGTTTAAAATATGCCAGGTTTATTTTCCCTTATATCTTTAGGGTAATTTGCTGGAGAATTTCTATAAAGTTATATAATAAAGCAAACATCTACTAATTATTATTAAAATAAACGAGTTCAACTTCAATGGGAAAAAATTCCAACTGCATATTCCATTAATTTATAGAAATTAATAAAAATATAATAAACCAAAAATGACTTGACCTACTCAACTTTCAAAAATAAGCCAAGGTAACAATAATGATTTAATAATACCTGTCAAACAAGTCATATTAATCAATTGTTATTCGACTATATTGAATTTATTATTAGAAATTCTAGTTTTAAATCAAATCAAACAAGTTAAATATTGAATACTATTTTTAACAATTTAAATCAAATTCGTTATCATTCTATAAATTTCCACAATTTCATGATTCATAATGGTAGTTTTAAAGACTAGAAAACCTAAATTTAAGCTCCCCTTTAGTTATTTTACAGCCGTTTCTAGTAGGGGTGAAATTCAAAAAGCTTGAATAATGAAGGGTGATGGTAACATCAAAATAGGAGTCGCTAGGGAGACAAAATTTATTTTATTTCCATTTTATGTACGTGTCCATAAAAAAATTGAACTAATTTCTACCAACTGTTTTATTATTTAACAACAAATTACTAAACAAACTGAAACTATTGGAATTAATGATACTGACCTGTTTATTTGTGATTTCATCATTGCGACGATCAGGGAAACACCTGGAAAATTGATTAAAATTAATCTATGTATGGATTTTATTGTTTTATTTTTATTTTTTTGAGAGAAAAAGCACGTTATTTAGTTCAATAACCTGGGTCCCCGTCGTTGTTGTATCGACAACACCAAACAACTTCGTTAAGACAGACATCATTTAACTTTAACGAGTGGGGGGGTGGGTGAGGAGGCATAAAATTGAAACAACATACACACCAACACTACCAAGTTGTTAAAATAGACAAAAGATGGGAATAAATGGAATTCCATTTGTTTATCGTTGAATTTCTTCCCGAAAAATTGGGAAATTCCACAATATTTGACCTGATTTTCCGATTAATAAATGGTCTATAACGATTTTCTAATATCGTCGATTATTTTCTACAATTGACTAGCGAAATTTCGTAAACGAATTGGAAATTCGTTCGATATTTGTCTGTTGTTATTGAACAATCAATTAATTTTAAACTGGAATTGTACAGATTCAGTTGAACTATTTCAATATTATGAAGAAACGTTATAAACGATATAAGCATGAAATTGTATTGATCCGTACAATATAGCGGTTTATTTGTGTATTTTTTATTTTGGCCGTATTGTAGAAATACTAGTTGTCGTCTTTTATACATTTGTCATCACTGCCGCATTGCATATTAGTAAGCTTTGGGCGTCGTTATATAGAAAAGACGTCGTCGTCGTCGTCGTTATTGTCGACAAAACACGTACAGTCGAAAATTTCAAAAGCTCAACTTTATCAAAAACACACTCGACTAATATTCTACTACTCTATCTAAAGGAAGTATTCAATCTAAATCTTACAATTAGTAAAGGGTAGATTAGTTTCCAAAAAACAGACTACTATTAACAACCCTTATTAGTTACTATGCGACTATAGTATGACTAAAACTATAAACTCTACCCATTTTAGATCGGCTCCTCTCTCTCTTTCTCTCGATCTACTATTATAACTCAACTTCTAAAACTTGATTGTACGTATTGTTGGGATATATCTACCTCACCATTTCGGTGTCCTATTGATTTTCTATCTATATATACTATATGGCTTTCTCTCCAACCCTCTATCCGACAGAATGCTCTCAGAATCATCGTTTTAATCGGAGCTTTTAATGGCAACGACAAACAATGAAGTTTCATACGGGATAGAAATTTTGATAGGGTCATATAGTTATGGTTGAAATACAACAGGGTTGACTGGAATTGTTAAAGATAGAAAAAGATAAGGCACAAAAACCAATGACAAACAGACTTTTGTACTAAAATGGCTCCTTACTCTTCTTTTATTCATAGTTTTTTAGCATTTCGAAATACGTAAATACAATCATTAGAATAACAAGATTCAGATATAAGTCGTAGAAATATTTGAATTTAGATATTTGGAATTTCCGCAAAATTACAAATTGAATCATAAGGAAAGTGAATTTGTATAAATAACTCGTTAATTACAAAATTATAAAGAGGTGCCAATTGAATTTATAAAGAATCGACTCTAATTAAATAGAATTGTCTAGATTTTGACCAAATTTAGAATCTCCAATTTATCAAAAACCACAAGAAATCCTACAATATTTTAAATAAAACTACAAAATTTAAACACGATTATTGCGATTATTGATATTGTAATAAGTAATCTCGATTAGAAGAAAATCGGCTAAATCTTTATAACTACAAATAGAATCAAATTGAATACGATTTAATGTAAATTGTCGAAAATAAATAGTTAAATCGTATCATAATTAATTAGAATATCAATTTAGAAATTTTGATTCATTAAATTTAAATTTAAATAAGAGTATTTCCGGTCTTTTCTAAATTGAACATCCGATTTCCTCTTGTATGGGAAAATATACAAAAGTCTTACAATTGTATATTTGTAAACGGATTTTTAAAGGCTCAATCATGACGAAAGAATTTATAAATTGTCGATAAAATTGTTAATTATTGTTGATTTTACTAAAAATAAATCGACAATGAACTTAAATCAAATCGATTTTTGGCATAGAAATCCGAAGGATATTTTATAAATACAAAATGATAATAAGAAACGTTGTTAACTTTACAAAAGATCTTTTCTCTGTCATAAATGGAAAAGGTATACGACCTCTCTTGACTTAGTTTTCTATTGTTCCAACAAACAAACATAGCATCATTGTGATTTTTTTACATTGTTAACTTCCGGTTAAATAGCAACTTATTAATTCAAATAAATCAATAAACAAATCAATTAAATAATTAACAATAATAAGATAAACTTCCAAATAATTAACGCACCGATTCAAGGTAAAAAGATGTTGAATTTTCGAATATCTACCTACACAATAGCACAATACAAACAACAAAACGGCAAGATATTTAAAAAATTTTTCCATTCATTCGTTCGGTTTTTTTTCTGACCATCGATTTCGTTCCACACCCAACAACAACGACGTGTACGTCTAACAACACAAATACACACAAGACAGCTGCTGTTTATTATACGATATTTGGTTAAGGTGGACCAAATGTTGTTAAAGAATATTTTTATATAGAGACATATAAAATTATTCATCTTTAAATAACGAATTTTTATTTTATTTTATCGTTCGCTCGAAATAGTGCTGTTGAAATTAGATAAAATATTATAAAGAGAGAACCACTATTTGCATTCTAATGAATCATTTTCTATTACCATACATCATTGCGTTGTTCTTGTTGTTACTATTGTTGCATTGTTGTCTTTTATAAATAGTCTGTTTCAATGCAATAGATACTAATGACGTCAACCTGGTTAACATTTATAAATTATAGATACATTCTAATATTTAATGTCAAATTGTTTGGGCAAAAATTCAAAACAAATTCAAGAATATTTACAATAACAATTAACAATGTTCAACTATTAAAATAACCATCCTCTCATCTCCTAAAGTTATTCAAATACTTGTATTTGAGCTAAGATGAAAGGCATAGTTTTTCGAAAAAACTGACACAAATTTGAGGACGTTTTTTCTTTGATTGGATATTCGAAAAGACCAATTTTTAATACTCGAAATTTCGCTTATTTAACGAGATATTGCTATAAATACAGTAGCAATAGAAATGGTATCTGATTGTGAGAGGTTTTTTATGTCGAAAAACTACAATTGAATTCTAATTTACAAATAGCAATCGTCGAGCATATTTTATTTTTAATATTTTCCTCCTATAATTCAAACAATATTCACCATCAATAACTCAGAAATTTTCTTCCTAAGCTTATTGAATAAAAAAGAATCTATTTCTGTTATAAAACATCTCTACTGGAGGCCTTTGGATCGATACAAATCACAATTTTCAAGATTAATTAATTTCAATTGAAGTTGTTATAAAAATTACACAAAATAAGCGTTGAAATAAGGACGTAGATCGTAGTTCGATGCACTCTTCAATAAAATTGATATTTATTCATACATCAAATGGTATTAACGAGTGCATCAAGTTACGCTGAACTTCTCAATTCATAACTTATAAACTTCTATTGCAAATCATTTTAAAATGATATAAAACGTACAATTAGAAAATATAGAAAATCGTTGAATTCCTACCACATATCTGTATATTAATTATAATTTTATACTTTCTATTATAACCGAAAATCACTTAAAATTTTAGAAATTTTCGCACATTCGACAATTTAATTAAAATGGTAAAGATAAAGAGAAACAAGAAAATTTATATTACAGCAACTTTAATATCATCTTGTAGATTGTCTGTATATTTACGATTGTAATAAATTATCCCTCTGTATTAAAAATATCGTTGAATTTACAGTTATGCCATTTTTATTATTTTATAAATTCAAGAAAAACTCGATTTCAATTTAAAAATCATCCTCAAACATTGTAATAATTAATTAAAACTATCCTATTGTTTACCGAAAGGGAGCTTTATTGAATATTTTATTTGAGTAATCCGAAAAATTGATTAGAATCTATTGTTTTTAATTGAAGTATAATTAATTCCAGTACATATTTAAACGGCGTTAATAACGTGACAAAATTAATAATCGAATTCATTAGGGATTTTTTGTGCGTACACGTACATTTTTTCTTAACGAATCAATAAAACAAAAAAATGATTCTTCTCAATTTATACGTAATCATCTGACTGTTTTTTAATCACCCTCTTCTTTCAGTAACTTTTTGTTTTATTATTCGATAAATTCCGATTTAATTCGATGCGAAATTTGATGGTGGAAACTTCTTATCATACGTCTTTATAAACGTCTATTTCTCTATGTGTGAATATTTCTTTGTTAAAGTTTACCCTTACAATTTTCCCTTGGAAAATTCTTTATCATGCCGAAATCAATATCTATTCTGTATTGTTCGAATGAATTTCAAAGCAATATCAAACTAGTCTTTCGGAATTCTCAATTTTTTACAATTCATAGACCACGATTACTCGTTTATTTTTTAACTCATCATTGAATTCGAAAAAAATCTAGAGCATATACATTTTTAACATCCTAATGAATAATTAATAGATTAATTGTAACAGAAATTTTGTATTGTTTCCTTATTAAATAAATATCTAAAATGAAGACTTATAAGTAAAAGGATTATGTCACCGTATGATTCACTATGTTTCTACCCTGATTTAAACGAACGATTACCGGTAGAATGGAAGAAAAATCAGCAATGAAGAAATCAAGAAAAGATGTATTTCTGATAAAAACAAGTTTCTATTCGATTTGTACATAAAATAAATGTAGAAACAGTTGACACAACACGTATATATTTTCCATTAAAATTAAAAGAGTATTGACACTTTAACTGGTTAATGTTTGAACAAAAATGTTTGTTTAAATACTCGTTAGATGTCCTGAATTATTCAAAAAAACTTGCCTTGAGAATTTATAAAATACCGAAGAATTTAAAGAAAAATTTAATTGACTCATACCGAAGACCTACGAGTTGATATTTCCGATACTAACCATATAAAGTAGATGTTATTCAATAGAATTATCGGAAAAATAGGTTGAATTAATTATTTTAGGTCAATATTGGAGGAATTCTCATAGATTTTTAAAAAAATAATAATTTTATAAATCGTATTAAACTAAACAATTCCAACTATCTTAAGTAATAATATCCTGGAATTAATTTCTTAATATTAAAATAATATTGTGTAATGCTTATTTTCAAAAATTCTTGTACAATTTGAAGATATTTAATAGTAATTTATACAATGATATAATAATTTTTATTAAAGATTCCATTACAAAGAAAATTCTCAATGATAAAAAACTGTATTAAAATATTTATCATTACAAGAATTGTTCAAATATTTTCGATCTCAAGGGATGACAGAACTGTACATTTTTATTGCAATTTATGAATAAGAAAATTTATTCTGAAATTAGTAAAGTTTAAATTAATTATAATATTTATATTTAAATATCAACACGTGAGAGCTTAAAAAAGTGGATCAATAATAAAACTTCCTGTTGAATTTTAAACGAAATTAAATTCAAAATACACATGAAATATTCGGTTTTTTTCTATTGTGCATCTAATAGACTTGTTTCTAGACCACAACAGTTTCAAAATAACTGTATCGACACTGGTTTCAATTATAGAAAAACTAGTACGTTTTTTAAGTTGGTAGTTTTCGATTCAAATGTCACTAAATAAATCATAGAATAATCATTGAATTTGAATTGTTATTCGTGTTTTTGTTTACTATGTTTCGTTAGCAAATTTAAAGTGTTACAGGGAAATAACACGAAAGGTTTATTTTTAAATGCGAATAAACTATAAAAAATATGAAAACAAACAAGTGAATTATAATTAGAAGCTTTAATTGGCATTATTAGATTAGTAGGGAGCCCCAAAATTGAATTTGTAATTTTGTAATTCAAATATAATTAGCCTATTGAGTAAAAATTGCGTTTTTCTCAATTTTGAAACGATTAGTCGACCATAAGCCATAAAACCATAAAGAACAATAAAAGTAGAGCTTTTTATTAGTACATTTTGCTCTAATAAATTGCATTAATTCCATAAATTATAATAAAAACAAGTAATATTAGATCAATTGATATCCAGATCTACATCTCGTAATTGAACGTGTTAAATAAAGTGATTTTTTTTATTCAATCCTTCTTTCCATTAGATAAATGAGTCGAACTATATTATTAAATAGAAGCTTTAATGAAATTCTAGGAAAGATTATTAATAAATTTACGTATGAAAAATAAATAACCGTTGAAATAAAATTAAAATAAATATTTCGTTTATTTGAACGAAAATTTGCAAATATTCAATTGATTAACGATTTTCCATTAAATAATCAATATTATCGACACTTTATTGGAAATCTTTAAATTTTTATATTTACAGGAAAAGTAATTTTCATCATTAAAATCACGAGAAAATCAATTTGAACCTCAATTATTAGTTCACCATCCTCTACAATGTTTATCCAAAACTCTTCTATTAAATCTTAAATATACTAAAGAGAACATCCTTACAGTTAAAATTAGATTATAATGCAAGATTGTTGCAATTTTTACTTACTAAATAATCAAAAAAAAAACAATTTTTGTAGCCTGATTTAGGCAACGTGATAAATGAACAAAAACCTACTAGTCGTTCGCCTCCCAGATTCATTATTTATTTTTAGTTAAATTGTGATTTATGTTGATTGTGTTTGTTTATTTAATGAGAGTCCTTGACACTTGAACTTCACAAATAAATGTGTTTTTTTTTGTAATTAACCGAATGAATGAAAAAATAGAAAATTAACTAATTTCAATATAAACAATTTGGAAAACTCGTTAGACAGGCGAACGATTGGGGCTTTTCAAAGTTTTACAAGCCCCATTTATGTGCAATTAATCGATATTTTTCCGATATAAATTCGAATATCGACAAATTATCATAGAAACGACTATAATAATCCAGTTTTACGTGATCCTACTGGTATACATAGGCGACATTCCGAAAAATTCCAACCTAACCTAACGGAAATGGCGATAAAAATAACGAGAATACTCGTCTATACCGTAATAACTTCTATATTTTCTATTTCTATTTGTTTCTAATGAAATTTATTGTAAAATTGTATCAAAATATAGATGAAATAACACTCCATTTCGAACAATATAAAAATTGATAATAACCGGAATATTTAAATAATTCAAAATCAGTTCAATTACTGTAATTAAACATAAAATATTAACAGAAAACTGACGATTTTGCATATAATTTTAATACTAATCCATTATTCAAGCTATAATTAGGGGGTTATAAGCAGGGTGAGTGGGTCAAATTTCGTATTTATCAAGTTAGGTGGCAATTGGTGGTGGCAATGGTAATAAAACAGTCACCAGAAAAGATAAAAAGAGATAAACATAGTGAACTGTATCCATTTGTATCGATTTCTTTGTCCAAATTCTACCCACCCCCTCGATATTACCCTTATCGACGATTATTTCAACAATAATACAACTAATTTACATTATTATTAAAATCATAAGCGTAGAAAAACGAGAGAAACATTGCCAAGTTGACAATCGTGCATGAATCATCGACAAAATTACCGTAATTCCTTGTAAATTATTGCAACCCGAAAAATGTAATTAAAATTAATCATAAAGTTAGTTGTGATAGTTTGACAGCTGTCAAATTGTTAATCAATTGTTTCCTTTATAATCGTCTGAATCTAGGTACGACATGCGTTGTTATTTCTTTGAACTCAATTCATTTATACATGACGGGTATTCCAACAATAACTGTCTTCAATTTTTCTATCTCTGTCGGTTTTGCGTTTTCAATCGGTATGCCTCTTGTGTTGATTTTATTTTTATTTATTTTTTATAGAGAGTTGAAAAAATTGAATCGATTTGAAAAGTGAACTGTTGTTAGTCGACCGATCAACCAACGGAAACCCGTTTTTAGAAAGAAACGTTTCTTACCATACGCAGTTGTTATTCGGATCATCATTTATTTGAAACTATTTAAATTTAATTGTTTGTTTTATAAGAGAAAGTTGGGTGATGTCATTTAATAAAAATCGTAATTTTCTAGAAATTATTCAAGTACCGCTATATTTAGCTAATTAATCGGATGCAGCTGTTGAAAAATCGCATCACCTTCGCCGTACATCTGTCAAAGATTTCGATTGTTTTTCCGCCATCGTTGTTTTGTTTTTTTTTAGATTAATCAAAGAAAATTTACCTTAAATGGAATTTATCCGAATTTAATTAACACTTGCACTTTTGATAGATTTGCGTACATGGAAATACAACGATTTGGACTGGAAACTCAACACTTACAGTATTTAACAACTGTGTGATCTGTTTGATTGTTATCCGGTTTATTGTTTTGTGTGCTGGTTTTCGTATATGGTGAAGGTGATCCAGGCGTCGTCGTCCTCCTCTCTTACAAGACAACCGACACAAATTACACTAACAAAAATTAAATTAATTCACATTTCGGTATTTAAATTATGTAAACACACACACCGAGATAAACACAAACACACGGGTAATTTTATCGATAAGACTGAAAGAATTAGAGAGCGCTGGTCTTTCGTAAAGTACACGTGCGTGTGTATTTTGGTTACAGTACGAAATAGTAAAACGCTCGTTTTTTCGTCTACACGATTCTTTAATTGAATCGAGAGGCACTCCCGGTAAACACACGGCTCGATTTCTTTCAATTCTAATCAAACTATCCCGTTCAACTCCAATGATAATTGAGGTGAATTTCGATTAATTTTTTTTCCAAATTTGGTGATAATTGTGCGATTTTGGGGGTGTTTTGCGGACAACAGAGCGCTTGCCACCGTCACAAGATGGCCGGACCTAGGCTTGGTGTCAGTCCGATTGCTTGCCAACCTCCCCGCCTGCTGTGCACGGAACCCCCCCGTAAACGTCCAAAGGCTTTCATTCTCGCTTCTCAATACACAGTGTGTTGTGTTTGTTGTCTCCGTCACACACACATATTTACGCAAATATCTCGCACACTCTATACATACATACTATTAGATATACGTGCAGTAGAGAATTATATTGCCGCGGCCGGATGCACACTGGAAAAATCACAAAAACCGACCTCATCATAATCGTATTGCCATACCCGTGTACGTCATACGAGTAGTTTTTGTTTCTTTTCCATATTTTACCCCCCCTACTATTTGTTGTTATTGTTTTATTGTTTAGATAAAGATAGAAGGATTGACGCCGGCCGGCCGGCCGGTACGTAAATCAAGCGTCGCGACGTCTACTCAAATCAACAATATTTAAAACAAAACTACAATCAAATGACTCGATTAGGGTAAATCCCATTACCTCCTTCTATCAACCCAATCCAAGATATCGCCGTCTTTATATTGACATTCATTTATTTTTATAACCCCACTACTAATCGTAAACTCTGACATAATATACGATAACAACGGTCTAATTAATTACAAATTAATAAATCTTCAAATTAATTAAATATTAAAAAACAAAATAAATTCTAATTATAACGCAATTAAATCGTTTAAATAAAAAATAGTGTTGATTGTGGCCGATGATTTAATCAACATAAATGAGAAAGATAGTAACAAGGAAGAGTTTACCGTCTTTATCAGATAAGATAACTTTTGTTTTAGTTTAGTGGGGGTGGGATTTAAGGGTAGCGTGTCTTTGTAGCGAGAGGGCGGACGTTTTCTAGATCTGTGCGCGTTCCCAAATCAATTAAAAAATTGTCGAATATAGTTAGACTTAGTGGTGGTGGTAGTGGTGGTGGTGGTGGTAAAATAACAACGAAACGACCGTAATACTAACACAAATGTTGGATTTTTGGCCTAGCGTAAAGCCGGCTTGATGATGTTACATATATTTATACATATAGCTCCACCTTTCCCCTCTTTGTAACAAGGGTGAGAGCGGATTTTGTGTGTGTGGAGTGAAGAAGAAAACTTTAGGGCCGGTCGCTCAAACAACTGTCGTGTTTAGTAAAACCGCTCCACTATCCGCGATATTGCGTTCTAGCTTCATATAAAATGGAAGCATCCTGAATGAGTCGATACTTGCCGCCGCCATCACCGCCACCACTACCGCCCTAAATAACTATAGCCGCCACTATTGCTTCTATTATTACGATTGTTATTACCCCTCTTCATAGACAAATTATAAAAATTGTCATTAGCTTAAGGGTTACTTTGAATCTTCATCAACGAAATCTGGTTGTTGTTTTGTAATAATATGTTCAGAAGGGGTGGAAGACTCGAATATCCTTATTCTAAACAGGGTGCATAGACATATTACCCACGAATCCGTACGGAAATTTGACGTAGATTACGAATAAACAGCCGCCAGATCAATATCTGTAACCAATCGTGAGTTACAGCCTAAAACATAAAGAGACGGTGCAAGAGAAACGAGACCGTCCTCACAGCGCAGAAACTCCAATAATGGTAATAATACAAAACATATCTGTTTAACAACCACCCCTATAGAATCAATCGATTTATAATTTTGATTTAAATACAAACAATTGCGATTATAATTCACCCCTTTAAAATTCGAATTGGGCACACACGGAAACAACTTGAAAAGCGAATGGAAATTAAACTCAAAAAACAACCAATCAAATTAATTGTGGACAAATATAAAAAGACATGAAATGAAACTTATCCATAATAGGGCAAAAATAATCCGATTAATATTTCAAAACGAGTTTCAACAACATTTAAAAGTAGATTAAAGAAAATAATCGATAATTATACTTATTAGTAGAACTGTTTTTCTTCGATTTGAATTTTATATTTTTTTTTTTTGTTTGATTTTTTCGTTAAACTTATTTTAATTCAAATCCATTGTGATAACAAACACCTGTTGAACACGCTTTTACGTTGCTTTAGCCAGAATTAGACCGATCCTTGTTGCTAATTTATGTATACGATGTGTGTTTTCGGCGGATAATTTTGCTGAATTTTCGTGGGGAATTCCAATTTTAACAAACACCAATTATCGGCGTTCTTTTAAGGCAATATATCGATTAACTTCTTCAGAATTAGAAGTTTTACTCCTCCCTTAGATCCAATGCAAAGTAGAGGAATTCCTACTAAGCAGAAATTTTAGGGATTTCTGAGGTTTTTGGAGATAATTTTGGCGAAATTTGAACTCTATAGTTCTAACAATGAGTTAGAGATAAGCTACGAGGTCCAAATCTTGCTTAAAAACGCTCTAGGAACACTTCTAAAAGTCCTTCAAATCACTGAGTCCCGTAGCTTATCTGGAAGTTGGTAAACGATTGTTTTAGATTGCGTTGCAATTTTTTAAAACACACCATTGAGCGTTTCTTGACTGAGTTAGAACTAAAATACGAGGTCCAAATTTTGCTCAAAAGTCCGTAAAATATTCTTCAAATCACTGAGCCCCGTAGCTCATCTGGAAGTCGGTAAAAAATAACCGATCGTTTTAGACACGTTTTTTAAAACACACCGAATAAGTGTTTCTTGACAGATAATGAGTTACAGATTAGCTACGAGGTCGAAATCTTGCTTAAAAACGTTCTAGGAACACCTTTAAAAGTCCTTAAAATATTCTTCAAATCACTGAGCCCCATAGTTCATCTGGAAGTTGGTAAAAAACCGATCGTTTTAGACACGTTGCGATTTTTTAAAACACCATTGAGCGTTTCTTGAGTGAGTTAGAGATGAGCTACGAGGTTCAAAGTTTTCTTAAAAGCTCTCTAGGTACATTTCTAGAGGTCCTTGAAAGATTCTTCAAATCACTGAGCCCCGTAGCTGATAAACAAACCGATCGTTCTAGACACGTTGCGATTTTTTAAAACACACCGAATGAGCGTTTCTTGACTGACTGACAATGAATTAGAGATAAGCTACGAGGTCCAAATCTTGCTTAAAAACACTTTAGGAACACTTTTAAAATTCCTTAAAATATTATTCAAATCACTGAGCCCCGTAGCTCATCTGGAAGTTGGTAAAAAAAACGATTGTTCTAGATTACGTTGCGATTTTTTAAAACACCGAATGGGAGTTTCTTGACTGCGTTAGAGATGATCTACGAGGTTCCAATCTTGGCTTAGAAGCTCTCTAGGAACACTTCTAAAAGTCCTTCAAATCACTGAGCCCTGTAGCTCTTCTGGAAGTTGGTAAAACAATCGATTGTTTTAGATTGTTGCGATTTTTTAAAACACACCGAATGAGTGTTTCTTGATTGAGTTAGACATAAGCTACGAGGTCCAAATTTTGCTTAAAAACTCTATGTACACTTCTAAAAGTTTCTGAATAATTTTTCAAATCACTGGTCAATTAAAAGAGTTCTCGTATAAAAAATCTTGTTTTAGCTGTTTTAGAAATGTTGCAGAAACAGAATCGGAGATGTTTTCTAAAATTTATTTTAACGGAAGTAAAGCAGAAGCGGAAAACGGAAGTGGAAACAGAAACAAACGAAAATCATCAATTTTCGTCGATTTTTCGGAAACTAACAAGCTTACCGGAAATTTTCTGAGATTTAAAATCAATCGGGAAACTAATCTAAAGTTGCGTTTTTATAAATTCCAGTAATTATTCAAATTTATTTTTTATTTATAGGTAAGTTGGGCATTTACTTGGAATTTAATTTAATTGATTCGTTTTGTGTTTGTACTGAAAGAACGAAATTCTAGAATTTCAAGTTGAGTTTACTTAGTTTGATTGACTCTACTGTCAAAGTGGAAGACTTGTAAACTTTCTGGTAAGTTTATCTACAAATTCTGCAATTTACTCACCGTAAATTTCAATTCAAATATTCTCTACTTAAGCTCGAATTCATATTTTGAAACTATTAAATGCATAGAACTCTCCAACTATCTACAAACGAAATCATTGATTTTGATTCAATCAATTGATCAGTAAAATCGCCAAACTGTTAGCGATGTTGATTCAAATTTCGCAATAAAATCGCAAATAAAATCAAATAAATTTAATAAACCGTGTATAAGGGTCGGTTTGTGGAGCGCTTTTAATTACAAAAGCTCTCCCTTTCGTCTTTAACGTAACGTAATCATATCAACTTCAACCATTTCGAATTATTCGTCTTTCTTATTATCAATTATAACGTCAATTAAAACTACTAAAACTTGCATTTTTGCGTCTATTACAAAACACTTAACAATTTAATCGATCGATAACAACAATACAATAGTAATTATCATTAAATTAATACAATTAATAATTGAACTAACTAAAAATTTGGATTATAAGGTAGAGGTTGTTGATATTCCTCAATCATTGGTCCAATTATCACTCTTAGATCTCTAACTAGAACGTGATCAGGTAAATTAGTAACTCCAATCTGATTAAAATCTATTTAACAATAAATAAACAATAATAATTCGATTTAATCGAGTAAATAGGGGTAAATTTACCGAAATTCGGTGGTAATAACTCTAGCGGTACAGCATACATGCACGGATTTCGTTCCTTTATTGTGAAAATTTCGTCGGTTCGTTCTAATTTTGGTTGTTTGTTAAACAGGCCTCAATAAAAAAAACCTTAAATCTTCAAATATTATCGAATTAAACCCTACTTACATCTGAAAATATTGGTAAAAATACACATGATAGTTTATTGATCGCACTATGGGGTTTTATCGAAAACAAAAACGTCTGATAAAGAGTTTCGCGTAATTAAACTGATAACATTTGATTGATTAGAACAGGAAATAGCCAATATTTATTGTATATTAATTGATTCATTTGATAACAATATTGGTACAATAAGAAAAGCAAATAACCCTTAATATAAGGGCTTTAATTATTAAACTATCAATTAAACTGGACAAACTTCATTGTATGGTGGTGGTGGTTCATAGCACGGTGGTGCTGTTGATACCGTTGACAGGTCATTATTAACATTTCGTCTATCTGAATTAACTATTAACGAAATTGATTAATATTGAAAATTTTCAAATATTTACCGACAAAATAATAACCAGATTCGACTGTATAGATTTGAATTGGCGACGGTTGTTCATCATCGATACTATTCCCCTGTTTTTCTGAAATTAAAAGCGCTAAATTAATTAATTAATTAGAATTAATTACGTTACTATATTGGCAAAGTTTCACTAATTTAACCATTAAAATTAGAATACACACGATTATTATTGAGTATTCCCAAAATTGCATTCTTCAGATGATTGAAACAACTTTATTGATCGATAACGTAAATCCAACTGATCGATCGTTTGGAAATCGAAGATTTTTATTATGTTGCAATAAAATTTTGATAAAAAAATCCATTTTCAAATTCATATTCGAGTGTATTTTTCGATAATTTCGACAACACACCCGCTAATTTATAACGATAGATTCATTTTATAGTCACGCTGATAGTGCAAATTCGATTCGAATTAATACAATTAATGCACCTACAAATTGATAAAAATCGAATCGAATAATTCAAAACAAAATTGTTTGTTAATTTAATACTCGACTTACCAACAAGATGATAAAATATCAGCGAGATAAGTCAACTTAAAAGTGATATGACGACTACCTTGTACAGTGTCTAGGATTCATTCAAATATTGACGACAAACCATTGAAAATATAAAAAATAAATAATTGTTGGAATATTTAATTCTAATTCTAATCAAAATTAATCAATTATGTATCTGGAAATTATGTTTTTGTTAATTTGTATCGTGGTATTCCTTATTCAATTGGCCTGTTCATCGTGCTGTGCACTTAGAAATCGTCCAGATAAGAATGGTAAGAATTTTCCAAATATAATTTCTAATCAATTTTTCCAATAAATAACAATAATAGTACAATAAATTTCTCTAACTATAATACTCCAACAACCTCTAACCTTTATCCAAATTAATAATAATTATTTATTTTACGATAAATAAAGGTAAGTAAGAGTTAATTATTATAAAGTAGGCAACCAATAATACACGCATGTATTAAGAATAGCATGTTGGTGGAATTTTGGTGGATGCGCCGGGATGTTTTTTATCATATTTCCAAGTAATTCTAAATAATCGCAATATATTCATCTTGATTAAACCTACAATTATTATTATTACTGTTATAGTTGAACCTGTATAGTCATTATTTAGATTTTATCTTATCTTGGATATTTACAAAATTTATTACAACATGTAAATATATCAACGTTGAAATACGAAATCAACGTAGGATTTTGTAGGTTTTTTTCTTGTTTTTTTCCTATATTTTAAATTAGATTGCATCTAGAGTCAGTTTATTTTATCTGTATCCGTTGATTGCTTGTGAAATGTTGAAAACTTAATAATAATAAGAATAACAACAATGGATAATCATGAAGATCAAATTGGTTTCTTGGTAGTTCTTGTTGTTTTGATAACGCTAATTTTAGTGATAAGGAGATATTTAGAATATAAAAAGAGATTATTTAAGCTGCATCTACAAGAACAAGAGACAGGTAGGTAAATAATTGATTTAGTTTTAGATACTGTGGCTTTCTAGTGGGGTTCCTAAATTAACAAATTAATCCGAATTTATTTAATTCTATTATCTTTTATATCAATTTTATTGTTATTTAATCACCTGATCGGGTTAGGAAATATCTAAATATACAACTGCAATCAATTTATGAGAAACAGGTGCGATATTATTTCCATTAAAATTAGGGATTTATTAAAATTGATTTAATGGCGTATAAATTTGCTTATACCGCGAAATATTTTGCATTTTTGCTAGAAAACGATGGAGAAAACCGAATCTTATTGGTTGGTTTAACTGTTTTGATCGTTTTTTCCACGAACTACGAGGTCCAAATTTCGCTCAAATGATCTACAAATCCTTGAATCGCTCGTATAGAGCTGGGAATATTTAAGAGAGCTCGCGGTGTATTTAGAGTCTAGATAATTATTATTTAATTTGAAACTTCTTGGAAATTATAAAATTATACCATAACGACAATTACCGGTTTTTTCCTCAATTGTTATCGTTTTATATAAGACTTTAAATAAAGGTAAACATCTAAATAAGTTGATTAGAATCAACTGACATGAAAAATATTAAAGATTATGAGAGCTTAATTTTTATCATTCATCATCTATCACCATCATGTGACAGTCTCAAAATCTATTTCTATGTCCCTTTCCCCGCAGATATTCTATCAGTTTATATTAGAAAAATTATCAGCTCTGTTATCTATTAAATTCTAGTTTAATTTACACTTACAGAATACCACTGAGCCCACTATAAAGTCCATTTATTTTGGCCAATTTCGATGTTTATATTTTGAAATATTTCGATACTTGAGGTGGATTATCGATAACAACAATAAACGATGAACTTGTGAGATTTCCGGCGCACTTAAAGCCATTGTTTGCCAAATTGCGACATTTTTTTGATACTTTAAAAGCGAATTTTGGGCCGAAATTGTTGCGTATTCATCAGAAATTCTCTAGGCTTTCAATTTTGTATAAAACCAATCGAAAAATCGAGTTGGAACATTTTATAACATCGAAATAATTTGGAAATACCCCAATGTCAGGTAAATTCAATAAATTTCCACTTCCATTTAACAGTTGAAAGGAAAATTTTCTCAATTTCTACGAAATTTACGAATATTCAATCCGTTTACACGCAAATCTACAAATCTATCGTACAATGATCGATGATTTTCAACTATTATTGCAACAATAGAATGAAATATAAATAGACATGAATATTCCCAATGTATCGAATTTTATTAATAATCTTTTGGATTTTCTTTTATCTTATCAGTTTAATCTAATAGGTGGAGAGTTGCGAAAGACTTTTATAGAATGTATCATTATTCGACAATATTTTTGAATACTAATAGTCCATAAGTAACAATTAATAACAAGAATGGCGGTGACGCTTGTAATTTCATTAAGTATAGTTGTTTTATTATTAATTTTAATTAGTGTCTGTATAATTGTGTGTTTCAAACAACCACACAATAGTGCAAATAATTATGCAACACCATCAACTCATGTTGTTTCAAGTAAGATTATTTTTTAATTGATATTTTCCAAGTAATCCAACAATAGGTGGAGGTTGAATAACAGATCGGATTAGGTGTTGACTAGAAAAAAGATAATGCGCGATACTAAACAAAAACTGCAGCCTTTGGTTTTATTTAAATTACAACATTTTAGTTACAGAATGCGGTTTCAGTAGTTGCTACGCTTTCAGTTCTCAAATCTAAAAATAAGCGATTATCGTGCTGTTCTTGTTCGAATTGTGTACAAATTCTATAATTCCAAACTATGCGGTTTAATTCATCGAAATTGTGTCGGAATTGATTGGGAATTTTGACGAAAATGTTCAATCCGTTAGTAATGGGCGGTATTGTGGGTGTTATCACTTGTATCGTTTGTGTTTCGTGTTTCCTTTGCCTGTTGAAATTGTACAAATATTGTCGATCGACCACCGGAAATAATTACGGTAAGTTGAGAAAATTCGGCAATTCAGCTGAAAATTATAGGTCAAGTTCATCGCCAATTCTAAATAACTTAAATTGAATAGTTTCAATTGTACCGAAATTACCCAAATTTAAGAGAACAATTAATTTATTCAAGTCTTATAATTGACGGAGTAATTAAATAGATGTTTGTCGTAGTTTGCACATTGATCAGTTTCCTCCCAGTTTTCTTAGTGAAAATCCACCGTTTGACGTCAAAGGTTCAAATGTTTTTTTATTCAAATCTAATTGTTAAACAAAATAATGATCTCGATAAGAGATAAGTGCAAATTAGAAATAATCCGCCACTTCCATAGTGCACACCTTTCAAGATGATAGACACAACGTACATTGTAACGGCAATTTGTGCTATTTTATTGTTATTCATCTCAACTTTATTGTATTTGTACAAGCGATTCGTAAGGGCTTTAAGAAAGGTTAAATGCGAATGTAAGTTTTCATCGATAATTTTCAATCATTTTCTCATTAGTTTTAGTTTCCCTCCAATACTGTGTTTTATTTGTTATCATTTGAACAATTTCGAAAAATTGTGAGCCCCTATCAGTAATTTCGATAAGATATATCGATCAGTTTCTAGATGTTTAGTTGTATAATTACTCGTGTGATTTTACACCTAGAAATGTCAATTGAAAGTGGTATTATTATTTGTTCAGTTAGTACGTTGATATTGTTCTTGATATGGATTTCGTGTTATATTTATGTGAGACGTTTACAGAGAATTGCCAGATGTAAGTTGAATATAGACAATTCGTCTATTTCGTTTCACCTTGTACCTCTGTGTATTGTCAAAGTTAATTTTTTAATTGTTATAATTGTTGTAAAACTCGCCTTATCAGTGACAAGTTTGAGATCAAATAAGGTTCGTTTTAAATAGAAATCCCTTGACAACATTGCATTATAATTTCTGAAGGAGAATCGAGTTTGTTATCGGGATAAAATTTGAGAAAAATCCATTTGTTTACAGTAAAAAAACTCACAAATCACTGTACTTAACCTCAGCTCGGTAATAAAGCATTGTTATTATTCCTAAAATTTACATTAATAAACTCCCAAAAGAGGCACTCAAAATTTCTTACAAATAACAAACTTTTATTGTCACATATCCATGCCACAACGGCATGGAAATTCAAAAAACTTTGTCACAAAATCAAATAATTCAGCTTAAAATTCCATACAAAAGCTCACATTCCATCAGTAAATCGTAATCGAGTAGGATTTTTATGGAAAAATTTCAATTATTTGTTGAACAATTTGGAAAATATTTCAAGAAATCATTAGGGATGATTTTACCAAAATTAGAACCTTGTAGCTCAATGGACAGTTGTTCAAAGAGCTCGATTTGCGGAAATTTCGCAAGCTGAATTGACAAGGAAAAGGATACAACTATCCCTCTCCGATTTTGATAAAATTTGGTATACCACCCTCCGCAAACCGAGGGGTTGTTGTTTGCTGGGTCATGATACAGTATTGATTGTGTAGAATATTTCAGTTTTTGAATGAATTCGATATCTTGTTTCGTTCTCGAGATATAGCTAAAAATGTGTTTTTGGTAGTTAACTTTAAGGGCAATTTCACCCCCTTAAAGTAAATATGGACAGTCAAAAAAAAATGCATCGACTATTTTTTTGAAGCTCTACCTGTATATCAAATTTTATCAAAATCGGAGGGACTGTTGTCCCTTTCATTTGCGAAAAATAACTCAATGATTGTGTTTTTTTCATTAAATTATAAAAATAAAAATTTTCTACAATTCAAAAAATATAAATCTTGTCTATCTATTCCAAAATTAAATGGAGAAAATTGAAAAAAAATCAATCCTCGAATCATTCTGAGTCGTTTTGTTTGCGTATCTCACTCTTAAATTTGCAACATTGTTAGAAATTTACGTTTTTTTGACTAACTTCCAAATGAACTACGAGACCCAAATTTTGCTAAAATGTTCTCGCCTTTCCCTTTAAATCGACGAAATATTTTTCAAATAACCATCAAATAATCGCAGTTGCTATAACAATTTATAATTGGAAGTAAATAATCGAACTACTCCTAAAATATTTAAGTTAATCTACCAACCTTTGGTGTGTGAGGTTGAGCAACCTATTTGTTATTTTAAATGGATTGGTATACGTAATTTTCTATCGATAAACCGATTTCAGAAAATGTTTCATGGATTAAACTTTCAATCTCATGCTTTTGATCTATTCTGAATTTTTTACCTCACAATTTTGCTTTAATATTGTCGTAGCTTTGTCCAGTCAAAATATGAATCAATCTACGACACTTTGTATCCAAGCCACTGCCAACTGTGAGGTGAAATACCGGGATACACCTTTAGAATAAACTTTTATTGTCACATCAGATAGGGCGAATTTTAGTAGAATTATTTTTATTATTACAAAATTATTTGATTCTATGACAAAGTTTTTTGGATTCGCACGTCTTCGTGACAAAGTTTTTGGACATATTGATTAATTCTATAATCATTGGCTAACTAACAGGCACTATTGGGACAATAAATTTTAATTTATAATTCTAGCCAAAAACACGAATTTCGTAGATTATAAACACACTATTTTTGGTGCGTTTACAAGTTAAAAATTGAATTTTTTGCAATTTGATATATACTACTACTAATTTGCTGTATAATCAATTTATCTCGTTAAACGATCAATTAAATTGTTATTTAAATGAAGACTAATTTGAGCCAATTAAGCAACAAGTATAAAACTTCCCATAAATTTTATTATGGCCTGTCTAATAGCCGGAGCACGAAATTTCAACGTATTTGACGGAATTCAAAGGCTTTTTTCGTTGATAGATTAAAATAATTAGAAGACTAATATTGTTAACTTTTCAATCAATTCGAAATTAAAAAAAATTGCTTGAAGATTTCGGTATTTGACCGGAAATGAGAAGAAAAAATATAAATTAAACTCGAAATAGCTTTCAAAATGGCAGAAATTGCACCTTGGAATGATAAAAGCGGTGTTATTCTGGGGTACAAAAATACTGCCAAAAAGCGTAAGCGTTTCATGTAACAAGATTTGAACGCAAGTTTTGAAAAATAGCCCGTTTTTACGAATTTATAAAGAATAACCAAATTTCGCATGGTATTCTCTAACTTTTCAACGATTCGTAACCATGACAATAGTGGTGACTGTTTTATTCTTGTCTCTTTTCAATTATACATGACTGAATTGCAACGAGTAAGATAGAAGTTCTGCCTGTCGACTTCTAGCATTGTCATGGCAACGAATCAGTATAAAATTATAGAATACAATTGCCGGGCCTTTGTCACAAATACCCAATAGAATACTCAAAGTTTTAATTAACGTTATCATTTGATAATTGACAAATTCGATGGTTATTTACACTATTAGTATCGATATAAAAATAAAAAAGGCCATTTTATATCAGTGATAAAGTTATCCAAAACACATTAACAATCGTTATAGAAACCATACACATTGATAATGGAATATTGTGTAGTAATAGGTATAAGTTTCGTTATTTCGTTACTAATTATTTGGTGTTGCTTATTATTAAAATTTTATTGTTATCAAAAACAATCACAAACAAGTGAGTCAATCTTTCTGTTATCAATAACCAATAGAATTACGTATTTAAATGGCGAAATTCACCAATATTTACCGATTCTTTAGAATCCTACAAGCTCTACAACATTATTTAAACTCGCAGTAGTCTGTGACTTTGCGAACGTATGTCGGTTTCTTGTTTCAACAAAATCTGCAATACCGACATTTTATTGTTACAACAGATTGTCGGTAATGCTGATTGTAGAGTTGAAATAAGAAGCCGACTTACGTTCACGAAATCAGAGGTTACTGTGAGCTGAAATAATGTACACCCTGTATGAGGCTACAACGCTATTTCAGCTCGCAGTAGCCGATAAATCTGCGAGTGCGGATCTAAATTAGTAATTTGCATTACCGACATGCGTTTGCCGGTAATGCAGATTGTTAACCTGAAATAAGATGACATACGTTCGCAAATACACCCTGTATATTTGAATAATAGCAATTTTAGAAAAAATACGTTTAATAATAAGTAAATAGAGTGGAAAACGATATTCTATTTTAAGAAATATGAATCAATACTTACGCATATTATCGATGATTTATTAGATTAGATATTACGATTAGCAGAAGTTTGTTACTTTCCAACATTAATTGGGGAGAAAAAAAGATAAATTTTATCATTGAAGATTTATTGAATGATCGATTCAGTATTTTCTCAATACTGATATGGCTTTTGTTGAAGATGATTGGCTCTACTGTGGTATTGGTAGTGTTACGATTTGTTTATTAATGTCGTGTTGTTTAGTTCGTTGCTTAAATAAACGCCACCGAAAACGGCCACGTTTCAACCAAATCAATTTAAATCGAAATCGGAGTAAGTAGAATTTATAAACAATTGACGAATTGTTTAAATTTAGAAAATCTAGGCCATGCTTAAGATAATTCTACTTTTTGATTAGATTAACTTAAATCCGTATAATATCGATTGTCCGTTATTGGGGGCGACTTGATTATCTTTCCATAAGTCGCTAATTGTCCGGTTAGTTGATTATCCGTTTAATGGACGTTAGATTCGAGTTTATCTGTGGTGGAAATTTCGACCACTCGAAGAAAAAACGACCTTCTATTTGTTAATATAAGAGAACGCAACGATAAACTTTGGATTATAAATTCAATATTTCAGTCAATATTTATCTTTATAGAAGTAAACAACTTATATTTTGCGATGTTTTAAATAGCAATTATAATTGTAATAATTGTCGGGAAAGTCCTATGATAAACGACGCGGTAATAGCGCTAGTAACAGTAGTGATAAGAATCTGACTTGTGTTTCTAGCCGCGTTAAATGTCCGATGTACCGTTCGAAGTTATAGGATTTTTAATATTTTTCATTTGCCTATTCCTATTGTACTTATTTCTACAATGGAAAATTGCCAATGAAACACGCAATCAATATTTTATACTCACTCACAATATAATTTATAATCCGAGGCTATTGGGTAAGTCTTCTATAGCGGTTGTTTATACAAAAAAATCAACAAATAAACAATTTCAATATAATTATAATTTTGATTACAGCGACTCAACAAGAAGATATTTATAATATTAGTGGCCGTGTCCCACAACAACAACAACAACAACAACAAGGGCAAGGACAATGGCCACCACATTCAACAACCGGTCAAGTCACACTAGATAACTTGACAATTTCCAATGAAACCAACAAACATAACGACGGTAAGTTTCGTTGCAATTGAACGGAAATTTGTGGAAAATTCTAGCCAATTTCCGCATTGTTAACGCCTAAAGTTAGCGTTGAATTGCGATTACGTAATTCGTAGTTGTTTTGGTTTACTTTACAATCGACAGAATTCTTTAATTGCTCGAAACTACGTAAAAACTTAGTCACATTACGTGATTATTACAATTATTCATAATTAACAAGGTGACATTGAAGCCTTCTATTTTGTTGATCTGAGAATCATTGGATCAAATCTTTTTGTTTAAATATTGCACATTATAAAACAATAAATAGAGCGTTCTAGTTCTCGAACGATTGTTATATTTTTAATTATTTCTTCAAATACAGGCAAATCGAGTAGAGTTGCTTTTATTTGAAAATAGAGTTGCAAAATTCGATAATTCTCCCATGTTTAACTTCGATTACTAGTCCCTTTTCAAACCATATGTTTCGATAAGACAAATTAAGTATGCAGCCGATCAAATTTCAAATTTTGTTTTTATAAAAGTGCGATCGATAAGTGTTATTTGTGGGAAATTAAACGGCGCCGACAATTTTTTTCGTGTCTACACTCTCGTAATGTTGTTTATAACTCAAAATAACTTTGTTTATGATGCAATTTTCATGGTGAAGTGGCCACTACTTCATTATAATTTTCTACAATGGTTCAAAACCGATTATTGGATGCGCTATTCTAAGGGAAAATTAAAAAAAATTGCCCTCTTGTTCTAAAATTTGAAGATTTTTATAAAAAATTTCGTCTTATATTGATTGTAGTGGAAATTTTTGAGAAATGTAGCACTTTTGTTTAAAATTGAACAATTTTGGTTTTATTTTGAAAATATTCCAGCGGGCATTAGCAAAATTTTGGAAAAAAGCACGATTTTTGTGGTTATAATCAAAATTTGAGTAGAAATGGTCGATTAGTATCAACAAAATTTCCAAAAATTACACAATTAGTCCAAAATTTCAAGATTTTAATTTTGCTTTCTTTTTTTAAATATTGCAACACTATAGATTGGCACAATCAAAATTTGAAGACAAATAGCTTTTTGGCTTATATTGGAGAGTTTTTATTAATTTATTCGATTCTAATGCAAAGTTTAGTACTTTTAGTGTCCAATTTTAAGTTTACGTAATAAATAAATAAATTTATTCCTTAAAAGGTACAACTATTTATTTTTCTCCAATGTGGCGAGAAAAAAAAACCCGAGAAAAACTAATTCTGAATCATTTTTAAAAATCGCAGCAGTCTCCGAATGAGCTACGAGTTTCAAATTTTGCCTAAATGAGCTCCAGACTCATTAATTAATGGCAATTGCTATATCAAAACTTACCCGAACTGGATAACGACAAAAATTTGTATGGAAATAGAAAATTAGAAAAAAAACTTATAAGTACTTTTTTCTATTATTGGCAACTCCCTAAATTTTAAGGGTGAATTTCGACTAAATTCGTTTTAAAAATCGATCTATGCGAGTAAAAAATAGCAATCTTGTTCTAGAATTTGGACATTTTTATATAAAAATCTAGCCTTACATTGGGGTATTTTGATTCATTTGATTGTAATGGAAACTTTTCAAAAAATTAGCACTTTAGTCTAAAATTTAACAATTTTGGTTTTATTTTAAAAATATTCCAACATTCTAGGTGGTCATTAGCAAAATTTTGGTAAATTAGCACTATTTTTGTGGTTAGAATCAAAATTTGAGTAAAAATTGTTCGACATCAACAAAATTTCCAAAAATTGCACAATTAGCCCAAAATTTCAAGATTTTAACGCAGGATTTAGCTTTACTTTTAGAAATATTGCAGCACTATAGACTATCGTAATCAAAATTTCAAGAAAAATAGCATTTTTGGCTTACATTGGAGAGTTTTTATTAATTTATTCGATTCTAAAGCAAAATTTAGTACTTTGAATGTCCAATTTTAATACTGGAGTATAATCCCAACATAGATTTTTTTTTATTTTTCTCCATTTTCTTCTCTAATAGATCCAATTAATTGTATTTTTCTACAATGTGATGGGGAAAAACGAAAAAACTAATACTGATTCACTGTTTAGCTCATTTTTAAAAATCGCAACAGTCTCCGAACGAGCTACGAGGTTCAAATTTTGCCAAAATTAGCTCCAGACTCCTATAAACCTTTAAAATCGAATTACTCATCAACTAATGGCAGTTGTTCTATCAAAACTTACTCGAACTGGACACCAACAAAAATTAGTATGGAAATAGAAAATTAAAACATAAGAACCACTTCTTTGTATTTTTCTAGCAGATCCCCAAATTTCGAGGCTTAATTTCAAATAAATTCGTTATAAAAATCGATCTATCGAGTTTTGAAGGCACTTAAAGACCTTCCAATGATGAATTAAACTCGAAATTGGTTCGATTCTATTTAATTAATTAGAATTATGAGTTGAAAATTAATATTTTAATTTGCTAATTTCAGACCCTCCAACGTACGAGGAGGCAATGCGGCTGGCTATAGCAGCATCTCAAGATCCATCAAATAATGTTGTACCGGCTGTGGTACCACCGTCCGCAGTACCAATGGCACCACCAAAACCTAGCGACTGATTTTTAT
Source organism: Mylabris phalerata (assembly GCA_020740385.1). NCBI lineage: Eukaryota > Metazoa > Arthropoda > Insecta > Coleoptera > Meloidae > Mylabris > Mylabris phalerata. Next base: position 5,420,492 of record JAJEOX010000222.1, read on the forward strand.
TAATAATTTAATAATGTATACGAAAATGGAAAGAGAAAAAGAAACGAAAAACTCAATATTTTCGTGTATTATAATTCTTATTTTAACAATAAGCAAAACAAACGAAACTTTGTGATAAGCTGCAAAACTTTATAAAGTATTAACTTTTTAATCATATTTGTATATAGTTATTGTTTATTGTCTATGTCAATTTTAATTATTATCATTATATTGATAATGATAAGTAAGCAGATGTTGACGAAAAAATCTCATACCAGATTTTTCTAATATAAAAAGAGAAAACAAATAAAAATAATTTAAGAAAAGACTACCTTGTTTGAATTAATTATAATTCCGATTTTTTTAAATTTCTGTTAACTGGTACTAACTAGCGATAATAATAATAATTAGCCAATTATTGACAGTCATTAATAGACGATTAGGATTGTTATGTAGTTAGTAACAAATAGTGACGACAACAATGTGTTTAAAGATTTAAATTTAATTCGAACATCGCCTTATTGTTTTAAGAATATTTGGAAATTATCAACGTATCATAAAGCAAACAGTAGCACAATTGTGGCTTTTATCTTAAAAATTAGCACTACAATTAGAGAATCTAAATGCACAAGTTAAACAGTCCAATTCGTTATAGGAAGTGTAGTTGATTCGTGTGTTTTTTTTTTAAAGTTGATTACCGAAAATTTGCATCAATTACGCCGAAATGTAGCCTGTAAGTCGATGAAATTCGAATTGATTCCAATTACCAATTAAATTAATTGCAGGTAGTTTGAACCCCTTGATCCAATGAGGGCCAATCTTCTTTATTATTAACGCTATCTATTTTAGTTATCAATCATATCTAATCTACTTCGATTAATTATTGATGCTTGTAATATTAGTCAAATAAAATGAGGTATGTATTGGAGAATAAAGTATTCCATAATTGTAAAAGTTTTTTTGCTATTGCTGTAATTATTATAATTATTTCTTTGATAACAGTTTTTTTAAACAGTATGGTTTTTGAGTTGTTAATATTAGTTGCATTAATCGTAATATTCATCGCCTCATTTTGTGGATTATTGCAAAAAATCCGTCAAACCTACGAAAATGAGCGGCGGCGTCTCGGTAAGTTTCCACTCGAAATTTCCTCTCACTTTTATTGAAATTGTTGTATTGTAGACGCGGAAAATCGGGACGACACCTTCACGGAAATCTACATAAATCCGAATTTTATACCCGATGAAGTTAACAATAATCATAGCGGCAACAGTGATGGAGTTTTCCCCAGTACACCGCCACCATATTCCGGTAAATTCCCCGAATTTTCTCGCAATTTAAAGCTAATGTTCACTATTCAATTGTCAGATTTGTACGGGGGGCCGCCACCGAAATACGAGGATATATTCAAAGAATTGGACATACAACCCCAACAACTACCGCAACAGAACTAAATTGACTGAACGAGGAGACAATTGGATGTGATTTTTCGAAAAAAACACCAAAAAATTAACAATAATAGTATTTGTAAAGTTGTAGACGATTATTGTTAATTAGTAATTTAAATACCTACAGAGTGTCCGAAATTTGGAATACTCTATCTCGATTTATGTATTGTACAACCAAAAATTCTCATTTTATTTTTAGAAAAAACTGATTAAACTTGAATGAGCACTAGCGTAATTAAAGTTCGTTTATTCGAGTGTTATGTTTTTCTCACCTGAGACTTGAAGGACTAATAACATTTGAAAATAGATCTCTATTTTCCAAATTTGTGCAATTTTTCTATATTTTCACCATTTAAATTTTTGCAAAGTAAACAGAAAATGGGAAGCACTTTCTAAATCTCCAAGAAATTTCCCAATCGGCTCGCTAGTTTTCTGGAAAATCACCAAAAATTGAATTAGATTTTTCCGATTTGATGTCCGAACAATGCCAATATTTCATAACCGATATTTCCTTTGTTTGATGACCTGTTATAATGTGGTAGGCGTCATTAGAAAGAGCATTTTAAGGAGAATTATAGAGTTTTTCGTTTTCACCAATTTTACTCGAATATAAATTTAGAGGCAAAAATTTAGAACCATGATTTTTGTCTGTATTTTGGCGCCTTTTTCTATATTTTCGCCGATAATTTCGACAATATTATAAATTTAGGAATGATTTTTGTCCAACACTTAGAAAATACAATGTGCTTTTCAAATCTGCAAGAAATATTCCAATCGGCTTGCTAGTTTTCCGGAAAACTGCGAAAAATTGAAGGACTTATATTACTTACACTTTTCTGATTTGATGTCCGTACAATGCCAATATTTAATAATCGATATCTTCCTTGTTTGATGATCTGTTACAATGAGCTAGGCATCATTAGAAAGAGCATTTTAAGGAGACTTAAAGAAAGTTTTTGTTTATGGACAATTTTACTGAAATTTAAATTTATAGACAAAAATTTAGGAAGATGTTTTGTTTCTATATTTTGGCGCCTTTTCCCATATTTTCGCCAATAATTTATGCAATATTAGAAATTTACAACTGATTTTTGCACCGTAGATAGAGAATTGAAAGCGCTTTCTAAATCTCCAAGAGATTTCCCAATCGCCTTACTAGTTTTCCGGAAATTTTCCAAAAATTGAAGGGCTTAAATTACACGTTTCCGATTTGATGTCCGATCAATGCTAATATTTAATCATCGATATCTTCCTTCTTTGATGATTTATTACAATCAGCTAGGCATCATTAGAAAGAGCATTTAAAGGAGCATTAAAGAAAGTTTGTCGTTTTGGCCAATTTTACTCGAATTTAAATTTTTTGACAAAAATTTAGCAAGATGATTTTTTCTAGATTTTGGCGCTTTTTTCTATATTTTCGCCGATAATTTCGACAATATCATAAATTTACGAATGATTTTTGCTCAACACTTAGAAAATACAAACTGCTTTTCAAATCTGCAAGAAATATTCCAATTGGCTTGCTAGTTTCAGGGAAAACTGCCAAAAATTGAAGGGTATTTTTTGATTTAAAGTGGAATAAAAGCCAATATTTAATAATCGATAACTCGCTTGTTTTTGAAATAAAATAGCAAATTTTGAGAGTTTTTTTGTTCTAGAAAATTGCCCCTGTGAATCTTTCTAATTGTGTTTCTGTCATTAGAATCGATTAGAAAACAAACAGTTGTTGATCGAAGATTAGCATTTGTCTTACGCCACACCGGAGGATCCCGGGCTCTTAACGGTCTAGTCCGGCACTGGTAGAACTCAGATTGCAACTAGTCCTAAGAAATTCAACAACCGGTTCGTTGAGAATTACTCCAGAAGCAAAAAGAGCGCTAATAAAAATCTGAACCATCGGTTTTTACAAAGCAACCAATTTAGAAAGGAATTTAACACAAAAGTACCAGAGATTGTGAAAAAAGAGATTAATTTTCTCCTACTTGAGGACATTCACCAGGACCTTATCTAATCTTTCCGCTGTCCTCTCTCTTCTTTCTCTGTTTTCGTTGAGTTTTGCCGGGAACGAGGCGAAAATCGTCCAGATTTCTGCGATTTTTCCAAATTCCCAAACCATAAGCCCGATTTAAATTTCGAAACATTTTAATTTATTGTTAGTAAACAAGTCAAACAAGTCAATTACAGAAAGTTATTTCAATTAAACTAAAGAGTTGAACAAAAGGTCCGATAATCACGCGCTGCCTCTATAAACAACACCAAACATTATTATTACAATGATTTAATTTTAGTCTTTGTGCTTACAATTGGAAATACAACAAGATTAGTGGAATAGGAGCGAATTTTTCCCAACTGGTGAAACTCTAAGGTAAAAACCTTTAAATCAAGTGAAAGGCACAATAAAGTAAGTTCAATGTCGTCGGAATTCTATAGGAACATGTAATTAAAGTCGAAACTGTATGTTGTGGATCGTGTTTAGTTTTCAAGTTGGTGTATTTCCAGCCGGTCAGTCATCGTGATAGATCAGTGCGCGTGATTTTCGATTAAATACCCCGAAAAAACTCAATCAGTGATTACATTACCGTATAATTTATGAATATTGATAAAGTATAGTGTAAATTTTGCGTAATTTAATCGGAATTTGATTTATTTATTTTCGTGGGAATTTACTGGAACGGATCCGGGAATTTTTCCCACAACATATCACACTGTGCTATCTTGTAGCGATATTAATTGACCAACGAAAAGGTTCATTAGCCTGGTGAAGAAACAAATTTGCGGCAACCAAATTAGTAATTGTGCAAAGAGGAGTTTTATTTAGAAAAAAGTCGGTGTTTTTGTGAGTCACAAATTAAGAATATATTCGTAAAATTATAATTAGTAAACGGAAATTCTTTCGATTGTGTGTAAAATTAAAATCCCCACAATTCCAACTTTTATTATTGTCGATAATCATCGAAATGATTGTAGGTTTTATTTTTACAATCAGAAAAACCTATAAAGATAAAAAATTATAGACATGAAACACATATACTTGATTTTTTTCGATTTCTCAGAAAACAATACACGTAAATCCGACTGTTAATTGAATACAATTGAATGATTGAATTCTTTACGGGTGTTAGTCTTATTCTTATGGTTAGATGACAGAAAAGGTTAATTTTTCAACCGTCCACGACCCTGGATTATTAAAAATACATCCAATAGGACCTTGTTATTAAAATTTACATTATAGTCAGCCGTATTCTCAACTCTTTACAAACCCATTACCATGACAACTATGGAGATCACACCTGACTACAATTCCATTATATGTAAAATTGTCATGGTAACGAATCGGCAAATACTTAGAGAATACCACTGATAGACCGCTTTATATTCAAATATTGTAGAATAACGCTCGATTAGATTTGTCCATCAACCATCAAAAATCCTTTCTAAAATATCACAAAAACACCCCCCATAGTTTTGGCCTTACAATAAAAAAATCTAGGCCAAATTCTGCTTCTATGTGGCGGGAATTCCGCAATTTTTGACCGAAATAAAGCCCCAATTTCTAGCCGAAATTCCGTTCCTAGTGCTACTAAAGTTCCCATTTAATAGAGCCGTCCTATATATTTTTTTAATTATAACAACTCGACAGGTTGTTGAGCTATAAAACGATAAAAAATCATAACTTTCCGCAGTCCTTGTGTATTAAATTCGATGTCAATCCAACGGATTCTAGTAAAGGTCGACATCTCTTGTGGAATATTAAAAAAATTATTCTACTTGACCGATTTAAGTTGAGGTCTTGTCGGGCGTTAACTCGATTATAATCACTTAATTTTTTAGGTTTAGAGATTTTGATTGATACACTCGAATAAGTGCACCTATTGTTTATCGCAGGTTGGATTTGTTCGTTGTTTGAAGAGTCACTTAAAAATAAATACAAAACAAGATAGACAACGATAAAAATTTACAATAATTACCAGCGAATTTACGTAGTTTAGATTTATTGTTTTTTTGTTTGCAAAACGAAATAATACTTTAATAATTTTATCAAATTTCTAGATAGAGAAAACCAGCCTTAGTGACAAATGAAAAATAGCTAACCATTTGTAAATAATTAATGTCAATATTCGTTAATTTACCGAGCCTTGTGTAAAGTGTTGAATTTCCAACAAATTTAACCAGTTTGACTATTTTTATTGGTATTGTTATTTTAAAATTTCAAGTGTACTAGTCTATTTTTTTTCAATTGTAATAGAATGGAACTATTGTATTATCAGTTGGTTGTGAAAAACGAAAAACCTTATCGATTGAGCAACAATTAAAATGTTCTAGTGATTAGTGAATACGTTTATTTTTTTCTAGTGTTGAATTTTTTATCGTCAACAAAATGTGTAAATGTTGCCAATAGTAAGTTTTATTTTAGCCTTTCACCAAAGACAATTGGTGATTTAAATATTAAGATCCGCGTGACTTACACGTAATTATCACCGCGATAGTGATAATAGAGTGGAGGAAATTCAATTTGAGCTTTGTTCCTTGTAAAATTGCGATTGTTTCGAAATTATTCTCAAAATTAAAAATAATTTGTAATTATAAAACAAAGCATTTCCTGTTCTCATTAAAACTTACTGAGGCTTATAATTTGAATATTTACCATAATAGTCATCATAATTAGAATTGTCGAGGTCATATTCTGCTGATTTTCCACCGATATCCGGTTTCTTTTCGAAAATAAATCGTTTTTTAAACAAATTCCAGTTGTTTGGAATCGTGTTATTGGCATCTAATCGAGAAACGTTTCTGTTACGATGAAAGTATCGCGCTATATGAAGTACCGGAGAAACAGGAGAAGAACAACAATATGTTCGATAATATGGCATTTTTCGATAGTATATCGGTGATAGCCGGCCGTTCGATTGTTACAATTGATCCACTACCAACAAAACCACAACCAATCGTTAAACAACCGACAAGATCGCTGCATTGGGGAGAGGAATTAAAGAACGACAAAAACAAAGAATATTTATCGATAAGTGTACCAGAAATCTACCAACCAAACGCCGATAATGCCAAGAAAATTGAGGTAATAACCAAATAAATCCCCACAATTATAACAACAATAAAATTCTAGATTAATGGTGAGGACGAATTGGAAATCGCTACAACAAAACCGAATATCATCGACCAGAAATCGAATAGTGATAATAATCTGGATACGTTAAAACCGGAAATTCTAGATCCAGAATTGCGGCGTAAATCGTTACGTGAACGTCGCCTATCGAAGAGTTTATATTTACGTATTGAGCAACCGAAAGAATTGCCGTTAATACGGCAACAATCGATGCCGAAATTCTATTTGGACACACCATCGGATGATCATTATTCCCATTCAATATTGCGTTCAGCAACACCAACAACGGTATTAACTAGTCCGGTAATACCGAATAGTGATTTCGTTTACGATCTATATTCGGTGGTGCAAATGGAGAAGGAACGTGCACATAATTTAGCTGTTCAACTACAATTACAACAACAACTACAACAACAACAACAACAACAACAGAATAGTAGCGGTATTCATGTTAATTTATCCAAAGATGATAGTCGGGCTTCCAGATTGGCGTTGATTAAAGAGAAAATTAAGTTGAGAAGAGTTAAAAGTACGCTAGGTACACCGGCATTGCATTTACCACATAGCCACCATCATATTTGAATCTTGTGATTTTTATTATTTATTCGATTATAATTATCCGTATGACTGTATAAATTTATTGTATAAGAAATAAAGTTTAATCGTTTAGTTGTTTATTATTTGGAAGAAATAATCAATTAAAGTTAGAAACAGGCAGTCGTATTCTCTAACTTTAGTAACTCGTTACTATAACAACCTGTTTCAATTGTATGCAATTCTAAATGACAGACGTCCAGTGTTGTCATAGTAACAAATCGCTAGTTAGAGAATACAACTGAGGGTCTATTACAAGTGAAAAATTCTCGCCCTACAGTCGTATTCTCTAACTTGATGCAGACTCGTTACCATGACAAAACTGGATATTTTACGTTAAATTGACAATTTCTTTCGAATTCTGCAAATTATTGTAATCTAAACAATTCGAACTACTTGTAGGGGGAGATTTTCGGTAGATTTTGAAATATTCTCACCATTAATCACGAGTTTTTCAAATCAATTTCGCTATATAGTTGTAAAAAAATAGAAATTTTAGGTACTTGTGGTAGATTTAAGAATAAAATCTTGACCTTTACTCAGTCTTTAAAGAAAATTTTCGAAATTGAGGCTCGATTTTAGTTAATTTTGTTATTTGAGCCGGCTTAGTCCAGATTTTAACAAATTTTAGCACTAATGATGTCAATTTTATCAGTCATTTTGAAAAGAGTCTTAAGACTTTTACGATTCTTCGAGTCGAAATTTTGAGTCTTTTATACAGAATTGAAGAGAGAAGAATAAAGTAGCCTCAAGTGTTGTCATAGTAACGAACCGTTAAGAAAATTAGAGAATACTCTAGTCGTGTTATCAACGGTATTTGTCGAAAATTACGCTACTTTGGACGCTATTTTCCGGAATACGGGGTAGAAAATTAAAACGAGCATACTTCATAATTATAGCTTCAACTATCCACTATTTATCTATCTACAGTTCATGGCATTTTATAGATGATTGAGTGGAAAACGTCGTATTTCTGAATTTTCGAAAAAAACACGTGATTTTCCAAATTCTACAGTTGTAGAAATTGAAATTTTAGAATCGAATTAGATATTTACCGTATCGATTTATCGTTCCAATTATTTCCGTTTTCTTCATTGAATCTCGATCTTCAAGCTTACTTCGAGTAAGCTAGCGATGAAGAAAGCATAATTTGAAGAAGCTCCAAATTAACGAGAGACCTAAGAAAAATTAGTTATAAGAAAATATGAAAGCAAACCATTCTCAATTCTTGCTAACAGCCTGAAAGAACCCTACTGCTTCTTTGATAGATTAAAGCTAGAATTTCTAGCCCCTTTCTTCTTCATTTATTAAATTTGCCTTCGCTTCTTGTAGATATCTTTTGAGCCACATCCAAAAATTGATCCATTCTTGGAATATCTGAAATTAAACATTTGTTAGTCACCACTAAAAATACGTATTTTTGACGACTTAAAAATATCAATTGATAAGATTACTACTGATAATCGATAACGTTTGATTATTGTCATTATTTCCAAGTTTTAATAAAGAAATTAGTGTTGTAAAAATGTTGATTTTCTTAGTTTTGATAACAATCCGAATTGCTTCTATATCAAGTCAAACTGCTTGTGATTTCAATTTAGAACTAGTTACGAATCTTCTACCTGAAACCTGCTATTCTAGAACTGATGCTAATTATTACTACATCATAGAAAATTGTTTGCCTCATTGTAAAGAATTCACAAGAAAGAGTAAGTAGATTTTGTAGATAATTAAACAATGAATAAACCAAAATACTTACAAACAGCTCCTGGAACTTGCAACGCTAAAAAATCGTGCGTACCTGGGTATCAATGTGTTTCTAATCGATGTAAACCCGATAACAGTAAGGCGAATTAATTGAAAAATAAATTTTCGAATAAATTCAAACGATTTTAGCAACTTGCTCCCTTTATTACGTACCGTTTAGCTCGAATAATTATTATAAAACCGTCTTTCGGCCAACTTGCGATACAGACGGCAGTTTCGCGCCGAAACAATGCAAAGGCGAATACACAACCGGACGGTAATTATCCACAAAAATCAATCACCACCGATTCACAATTCTATTTCTAGTTGTTTCTGTTACAATTCCGCCGGCGAGCGCATCTTCGGCCAGGAATGGTGGAGTCAAGCGACCAATATGACTTGCGGTAGGCTCTCATCTACAAGAACAACAGAATTAATAAAGTTTTCCCTCTAGCTTGCAGTCGGAAAAAAACCGAATTGAGGGCCGAGGGTAAAAAGTACTACGTCAGTCTGCATTGCGACAGTAAAGGCAATTATGAGGCGCTACAATGCGACAGTGAAACAAATTTGTGTTGGTGTGCCGATAATCAAACCGGTAATTTAACATCGATGGTAGTACCCGAATCGGCGATAATTCAATTGCCTTGTTGTAAGCCTGGTAGAATATCCGAATTAGGTAATTTTAAATCAAATTTTAGATAACATAACGGAAACAGGCGAGCAATATTTGAGACAATGCGAAAGCCAACAGTTTGCTCAAGCGAAAATTAAAAATAAATTCTATCTACACGGTACCACTACTGTTAATTTCGCCACACTACTCTGTGATGACGATGGTACTTACGGATCGTACAAAATCTCCGATAGCAAGTAATTTAATTAAACAAAATCAATTCGATAATAATCTCAAATTTCAGCGTGTATTGTACCTGGAAAAATAACACAAATATCGGTACTTGGCAGGGTACAACTAGCGAGCTCAGTACTATCAACTGCAGTAAGTACCAAGATTTTTAAAATTAATAGATAGAGTAATTGAAATTTTTAGATTGTGCAAGAGATTCGATAATTTTCGCAAACGCCGGACAGACACTAACTCAACAATGTACGAGTTATGGCAATTATGATCCGTATCAAAGTCAGGGTACTACCGCATATTGTGTCGATAGTGATGGTTATCAAAATTCGCACGATGATAACCCACCAACTAGCGAAAGTGACTGCCAAAATCTAATATAATCACGATAATATTGTATTAATTTTATTTTAATTGCACATATAGCGCTTGTTATAAAAAAAAGCATTTTCATTAACTACAATTATAGAAAGAATTACAACCAAGAGATAACTGAAGACTAGATTAGGGAGTATAAAATTTACAATAAAACATTAACGTATCCGTTTTAATTAATTAATTAATAATAACAATCAGAACCGTATTTAAACTAATTTTAATCAAATTGTGATCCATTAAAACTATTTTTGTGATCTTTAAAGCTGCCATTGAAGCTTAAATACGGCCCTGGTAACAATAGCAGTCTAATTGGAGGGAATTAACACATTTATAACAATTTAACCAGTAAAATATAACAGTAATCGTTGTTGCTAATTAAATACAAGACTTATTCTAATATATTTACAAAGATTATTATTATAAAAATGTCTATTATTGAAAATTCTTGATTAAAACTACCAAATGAAAACAAATTGGCAGTTGATTTTAAAACAATCGGAATGTTGTTATTTAGTTTATTTAGAAAAATTGAGTAATTATTAAGAAACAAATCAAATTTGTGTCCTTTAAAGCTTATCAAATTCTTGTGCACCGTTAATTTCTTCATCGCTTTGATTGTCTCCAGTTTTTGGAGAAACATTTTGTCATTCATCCACTAATTCGTCCATACGTGAACGTACTTCCATTTCGACAACTTCTAAACTTGGATAATCTAATTCTTTTACTAGACGTAATACAGCTGATAAAATATTAGAATTCTATATGAAAATTAGAAATTAATAGATTTTCATTAGAATGGCATTAGAATAATAAAAGTACCCTTGTGACTATACGTCTTTGAAACGATGGCCGATGATTTGCTGCTTGACATGAATAGCGTTCTCTTCGTTCATAACCGTAAGATTGATCGTTAGCTTCTTGTCTATAATGTTGTTGTTGTTGTTGAGGTTGATGGTGATGTTGTTGTTGTTGTTGATAACGATCACCATTTGTATAATCCTAAAAATTATGATTTATCTCAAATAAAAGTAATAATGCTATTTTCTTAATAGAAATTTATTAAGTGTAAATCCACTCATGTAGAAAGTTTTGAATTTGTTGCCAATCCTATAATCCAAGGACTAATAACATTTATACAGAAACGTATGGTAAAATTGATGTCCTGACGTTGGTGTCACTGACGAACTAAATGATACTCATTTGTTTATAGATCAATACAACCTAAAATTCTATGTTTTTAAACATGTTTCTTTCTTATTTTTAATGAATTTGGTTTATTTTCGTTTATTTTGTTGATTTTTATTGCGTTTTATTGATTTCTTTGTCTAATATACCGCTTTATTGTTGTGTATTTAAATTTCCCGCTTTCAATGAATAGGCGTAAGTGTCAAATTCAACACTTTCCACTACATCCTTAGATTTATGTGGCAAGTGTTCAATTTGGAAGCGGGTAATTTAAATAAACAATAATAAAATGGGAATTACACAAAAAATTCAATAAAACGTAATAAAAATCAAGAAAATTCATTCGAATTAAAACAGAAATATGTTTAAAAACATAAAGTTTGAGGTTATATTGTTGATCGACTAGCGTTTACTTCGTCAGTGACACCAACGTAAGAACATCAATTTTACCATATGTTTCTATATAAATGTCATTAGTTCTTCAACTATAGGGTTGGCAACAAATTCAAAACTTTCTATTACATTAGTAAATAGTTTTTTTGAGTTTATTGAGAATACAATTGAAGGTCTATGAATTGTAAAATAGAAGTTGAAAATTTCACTAATTCTGCAAAATAATCAAATTATTCAAGTTTTTTAATGAAATATGAGAAATAATTTTTAATTGCACCACAATTAGCTGTTTTAACACGATGTATTACAACTTTAATTAATTAATTAATACGAAAAATTATAATTTATGGAATTTATAATTTTTCGTGTTTCACACTTTTGTAACTAACTCGCCTGGAAGAAATGTTATTTACTGTTATTATCCTTAAATTTAGTACTTTTTTACCATTTAGGGTTTTTAATATATCTTTAGTTTTAGACTCACAAAGAACGAATTAATATACAGGGTGAGCAAAGAGAGTGGTCTATTAAAGATGATTGAAGTACCTGAAATTTGTTATCTAGAAAATATTTTCTAAAAACCCCCGGTATTTTTTATTTTAAATGAAATGGTACCTTTAATTGGTACTTTCAGGTAGAACTTCAATTGTATTGTTAAAAAAGCAAGAATGGAAAAATTATTGATTAAATGTGTTAATCCAACTTACCTTAAGACAATTAGCCGATTGACTGTTAACAATTTTAATTTCTCTATAATTATAATCACAAGTTGTGTTAACTTCATAATTATCAGCTGGACATCTCTAATAGTTGTTAAAAATTAGTGATTTTTTGAAATTATTCAATTAACTTACATTATAATATTGTGTTGATTGTTTTATTGGTTGTTCACGTTCATAATTATTACGTCCATCATTATTTATTTGTTGTTCTGGTGAATAATTTCGTCTTGTCATTGTGATTATATCATTGGTCCTACGTGGTGGCGGACTTGTCTGTATAAATTAATCAATTCTATTATAAAATTGTTAAAATCTTGTTGTTTTCTAAATTATTCATTAATGTTTTGTTTTGTTGAGAAATAGGAACAATAACTTTACCTGTCTGGCCGGTGAACAGTCTTTACTTCCTTCAGGAACTTCATCTCTTTGATAAACATCCTCATTATCTTCGTTTTCATATTCTGGCTAATTTATTAATTTATGTATTGTTAATTATGTTGTTATGTATGAACAATGCAAATTTTGTTCTTATTGTTTTTGTTTGTTGTTTAATTAAACTTATTGTAATTTGATTTTTAATCACATTAATAATGATAATAATAATAATATAAACTTACTTGTTGTCGTAAAGGTGGACTTCTTTGAAGTGGACTATATTCAGTTTCTGATTCTTGATATTTATTGTATTGTTGATGGCGCTGTTCTTGTTGTTGTTGTTGTTGTTGTTGTAATGGTAGATATTCAATTTCTTCTTCTTCCTCTTCTTCTTCATTATTTTGTTCATCTTCTCTAACTTCACTATCATAATATTGTTGTTCATAATCTTGTACATCATCTGGATGTATTAATGTTTTACCACGCCGTTGGGCTTCACGTAATTCATCTTGTGTTATTTGTACATTATCTAATTTGTGTAAATGTGGTAATGCCTTTATAACAGCCAAACGATAACCATCAATATTTGCACATGGATTTTCACCCAACCATAAATTCCTTAAATTTGTTAGATTTTGTAAATAGACAATTTCATTTAGATCACATATCTCATTTTGACGGATATATAATTCTTCTAAACGTTTACAAAGTTGAAAATCGGCCAGACTGTTGATTTTATTGATACTGGAATAAAGAAACAAGTGGAATTTGATAGGAAATTAACCATAAAACAGGTAGATGTTCATTAGAATAGAGAACAATAGAACAATTATCAATTTCCTTGGTATTATTTAGTGGAATTATAGCGGAACATTGAGAAATGAATTCGGGATCCTGCATTGTATAACTCCAATGATTTCCATTTCATTATAAATCATTAGAATTCACCCCTTTCAAGACTACTCCTTCCCATCAAGCCCGGATTGGACACAATTTTTGCGTTTTAAATTTTATTTAAATTTTATTTGTTTTCGGAGATAAATAAAACAGCATTACAAAACGAATTTTAAGAAGAATTGACACAAGTTTTCTAGTTTAGGAAAATTGCACCTTCTAATGTCGTTTTGGTCATTAGAATCTATTAGAAAACAAGCGAGAAATCGATCTAGTGCGAATTTTTGGATCTCCAATCCGGCACTGGCTCTTATCAACTGATGTTAATAGAAAATGCAATTTCCAAATTTCATGTTTCCAATCGAAATTAATTTAACAAAAAAACAACACAAACAAATTAGGTGATGTAATCGTCTATTTTTGACGATTTCAATTACCATATTTGTTAACGCCCTACCTACACCAAATTCATTTATTCTTATTATTGTTGGTAAAAAGTCAATAATAAATTCATTCTTAGAATAAAACAAGTTCAAAGAATAAATTATCCAAATCAATAAATTCTACGTATTGTAGAGATAATAAATAATAAAATAATCTATTTAATAACGCCACTAATTCGATCCTTGTACAAATTCAAGTTCATTATTACAACCGGAAAAAAATACGTGACAATAATAACAATATTGATTTTTCTTCATATTAAATTAATAACATTTTTCATGCTAGATACATTTGAATTAATACTTGATTGTTATAAAATTATTTAAATATTCGTCAACTTAATTAGATTATTGTAATATTGTTCTAATTACTCTAACAAATTAATAGAAATTTCTAATATATTTCAATTGAATGTCTATAATTTTATAAATGATTCTTGTAATTTGGAGTTTATTAAATTTAAAGTTTTTCCAGAATTTATTCCGCAAGAAAATAAAACCGGAAAGTAAAATTGAACAATTTCATTTCTAGAATCACAATTTCAAATAAATTGTTTTAAATAAATCTAAAAATTTTAGAAACGTACAAATCGAATTAGTGTGAATGTAAAGAATGTTTGGTAATCAAAACAAATTATTTTAAAAAGAATCTCGTATAAAAATCGTAAATAATAATATATTTGAACGATAATAACATATTTCAAAGGCTATAATTTCAATTTTAGAAATTTCCGGCTAATTTTAAAAATTTCTGAGTTATTAAACGATTCAACAATCTAAAGATTAGATGGAAAACATCAACTAACAAGTTATTTTGTGTAGAAATAATTGCATGTAAACCAGAAGTGAAGTTTCAATGAAAATTTAATCAGAATAAACATCTAAAAATACTCCTATACAAAACCTTTATAGTTTCCGATACAAAACCTTTATAGTTAATTAATTGAAAATTCTATTAATTATTAGTATCATTTGATCTTCCATCAGTTGATAGTTTTTCGAATAAAATTATGGAAAATGAAGTAAATTGAAGTGCAATTTAGCCTCCAGACATGCAAAATCTAAAGACTAGAAAGGTTGCCGACCTATACCACCCACAAACTATTCACTTTAATTTGATAACCCTGACAATAAATCAATGAATTAGACTCTTACTCAAGAAATAGATGAATAAAACTAAATTTAAATTAATTATTTTCATACGTTATGATAAATCCACAATAGTAAAACTGAAATAGTCGAAAATAGCCGCCCATTGGACTATTTAAATAAATTCTAATTATAAAACAGGTAGCGGTTATAATTTAGTCACGAAATCAAATTCTTGGAACTCAATTTCAGTAAAAGGGCTAAAACTTTCGAGATTCCTTCTAAAATTGGATAAAAGTATTAAATAATTCAAAAATTTCCCGATTGTCGAAACTTACGAATCTAATTTAATTCAGTGCCTGTTTATAAATTGAAATCGTTCCAAGTTTAAAATAGGGATGAAACTTACGAGTTTTCGAAGCAAATCTACATTTTCCTGTAGGAAAATTGAATTTTTGATTTAAATACTTCAAAAATATTCGTTTGTATTTATAAAGAATTTAGTTAAAATGGAACGAAGAAAATGCTAATCCATCAAAATTATTGATTATCTAGTATTTGAAATCAATAACAAATTATTTCTATTAATTAAACTGTCAGTTGTGATAATTAAATTTCAACAAATATAAAAACGCTTTCACTGGTTTTTAATGTAAGTATGTAATTGTAGAAAATTTTACATCATCGTGAAAATTGTTGAAAATTTTCCGCATCGTTATTTAAATCAATCTATTTAATAAATGATTCATTCATTGTTGTAATAGAATTGTGAAATAATATTGAAGATAATAAAAAATAATCGAAAGAAGAGAAATAATAAGTGGAATTCTCACGAAAACGTTGAAGAACAACGGTATTTTAATTATGTCTTTTTTGTAACGGAAAGAGCAATTATCTTTTTCCTTTATCTTTCTCAATTTACAAAGTTCTTCAACTTTTCACTGTTGTTATTGTTGGTTATTTTTAAGACTTTTAAATTGAAACTTTCTTCTAATTATAACCGTAATTATGGCCTAGTTTTTACTAGAATTTGTTCAAAATAGTAAATGATTATGAAAGTGTAATGTAGTGTGGGTTTGGTTTGGTTAAATTAACATTAATGTCCTTGTTTATGCGACTGAAAAAAATCAAAAACATAATGAAACACACCTTATTAAGGCATTTGAACGATTGCTTCCCACCTGTGACTCACAACAATACACCGGACACTACATTTATTCAAATTTAGAAAATTTGAATTAAAAATTAAGTTTTTTTTTTAAATCATTATCAATTAATCATTCATATAAACAAATAAATACGCATTTTAAACGTTGGCAAATAATCTCTAGAAGAAAATTTACCTCAAAGATAAGACTTCAACAGATGGCATTCTTCTAAGTAGAGACACATCAACCAATTCACTGCCCCTGAAAAATAAAATAATCAAAAATTTGATAAATTATCGCAATTTCTGGAAATTCTCCAACTTACCAACAATTCAATCGTTTAATTTTGGATAAATCGGAGATTTTCGTACGTGCAATCACCATTTCTTCAGTTAACCTCTTCGCCATTTTCGAGTCTCGTTCAACAATTTAACGAAGAATTTCGATGAAATAATTGATTCGATTCATTCACTTATAAATAATGCACACGTAAATTTGTTTATTTATTTACAAACAAAAAGAATTAAATGTAAATACGACAGAAGAAACTCATGACACGAATTTTAATCAACTGCAAAATTTTCTCAGTTGACGTTTAATTTATAAACATTAACGTTAATTGTAGCTCCTAACTACCTACAACAAAAAACATTGCGTTCACAAATGGATCTAGTCTCGATATGTCAAAGTTATCAAATTATTTAGATTAACAATTTTTGGTATTTTTAGATGATAATTAATTAAATTGATTGGCAATTTAAACGTTTCCATCATCAAATATATTAAATAAGTCAATAAAACAAGAAACCATCGATTAGTTCTTAAATTTTTGTTTCGAAATCAATGATATAATTTTTATATTGACTTAAGTCATTGGTATTGTAATTATAATTTTTAAAATTATTAATAATTATTTTTTAAATAATTCAATTTTTAAATAATTTTCCTAGATAAAATTTGACTTACTTTGATATTTTCTGAACGTAATCCTCGATAGTTCATTCGTGGAGTAGTTCAAGATTCAACAAAATGTCATTGATATCTGTCAACTGTCAAAATCCGCGACAAATCTTCCAGAAAAGTTGATTAAACTCGTTTTTAATCAAAAATGAATCTGTTATCTCTATAATTATTATCAATTTTATTATTATCGATTAAGTTTTAAATTTTTAACAATTGTTATAAACCATGTGTTTAATTATCTTATACTGACTCAAATTGAGGTTATGTAACTATTTTATTCCTTTTATTTTATTCAAATTCTTCTAAAATAATGGATGAAGTTATATTCCGTGGCTCCCAAAAACTCGAAAATTTTCAAGTAAATCGAAATTTATAGTTTTCTAGTGTGTTAAAATTCGAATTTTTTTAGGTTAAAATGAGTATCGTCGCCTCACAAAGTAAGGATATCTTCCATCAATATTCGCAGGAGGGCAAAGCGACAATTCTACGGATGTGGAACGGCCCCTACGCTATACACGTCAAACATAATTTACGCGAATTGTGGCATTATATTATCAGTATCAGTTATAATTTAAAGCACGAATTATTGTACCATCCGAGGCGGATTTATCGGAAATTAGTGAGAATCTTCTGGCGGAAATGTAAGCGATTTCCACTAATTATTCGGAATAATTACGAGTAATATTGCAGGGACAACTAGAGATATCTGTTTTATGACAGCTGGTTTCCTTTGCGGTACAGTTTTCGGTTTATTATTGTCGCGTAGTATCCGCAAAAAAGCAACAGTTAATCGATATATGCAAGCGATACAATGTACAAATTATCTAGACATTGAAGTATTAGTTAATTTAACAAATAATTATAGTTTTAATTGTGTTTATTTTTCGGTATTGGTGGAAATAGACGGCTAGTGTTATTGAAATAGCCCCGGCTCCGTATCATTGTAACGATAACGAAATACTTATCGATGTCAAAGCTGGATCAGTTCAATTGATCGATACTCGAATTTGTCGCGGTTATGGCCGCAATTTACGCCGAATTCTACGGAAAATCTATAAAGTATATTGATTTATTCGAAAATATCGAATTATTAACGTTTTTATTTTAGTCTCTAGAATCGTCAGATTTACCGGTAACTTTGGGGCGTGATTGTACCGGAATTATCGTCGATATTGGTCGTAATGTTAAACGATTTGAAATTGGTGATGAAGTCTGGTTGACAGTACCATTTTGGCATGATGGTACTCTATCACAAACTGTTCTAGTTGCCGAGAATTTCGTCGGTAAGAAACCGAAAAATATTGGTTTTGAAGGTGCATGTAGTCTTCCATATGCTGGTACGATTGCATTGAATACGCTACAACAAGCCGGTATCGATTGCGATAATGCCCAAGACAAACGGTAATTCAATTTAAATTCATTAAATTTGTAATCTAAATTGTTGTTTTAGGATTTTGATAATTGGCGGTTGTACGCCGATCGGTTGTGTATTGATCCAAATTTTAAAATATTGGAAATGTCCAACAATAACCGCAACGTGTTATAAACGCGCCGTACCTGTAGCGAAAGCCCTAGGCAGTACCGATATTGTTATATTCCCCCAACCTGAAGATAATTTAGAAATATCACTAATCGAATTCGAAACCGATTCAATTAATGCAGTTTTAAAAGAATTAGAATTACGCGATCAATTCGATACGGTTATTTTAACAAGAAATTGCGGTATCAAATTGAAAGAAATCCGTCGATTTTGCAAATCTTCCGGTATTCTATTATCGACATTACCGAAAAATTGTCCAACTGATAATTATGGTGTAGTTAGTAATTTTACATTTGAGTTGTATTTACGTTTTAAACATTTATTAGAGGTAATTTTCGGCTTTAAATTGATTGATTGTAATGAAACCCATATGTGTTACGGGATATTAGATGAGATTAGTCGATTTGTTGAATGTGGCCATTTACAAACGGTCGTTGATAAAGTCTACCATCCGCAAGATATAGAAATCGCGTTAAATCACGTACAATCGTTTGATTCAATCGGAAGTACTATAGTTACATTTCGGTAGTTCTAACGCGTATAACTTTAAGTAGTACAAAATTATTTTAGAAATGAATAAATGTTTTAAACCCTTTGACAATTTTCTATTATAACTGTGATCGTTGTACGAATAAACCGATCTTTTGTTAAACGAGTGCCTTATACTGCCAGTTTTGTTCCAACGACTGAATAAATTATATGGGTAATTGGTTTTTTTCAAGTGAATTATGATTTTCTGTACATTTATTGAATTGTCATGCTAAAAACAATGTTTTTTTGTTGATTTTTCACTTTTATATACGTTTACAATTACTAAAAATTGTATTATCACAGAATAAGTGAACACCACTCTCGCCTACTTACAAACTAAAAAGAAAAACACCCGTAAAATAAACGTTATTTTCATGAAAAGAACGAACTTAAGTTTTGATGGTATTCGAAAATTACACGATGAAAATTGTTTTAAAATTACATTGATTTGGAAGCTTTACATAATACTATGTATATTTTAAATATTGTTTAAAAAGTATAAAATCCGTCGTAATTTATGTTTCATTATTATTTTTAAATATTCCCATCACAGTCATTATATGTAATTATTTTTACTTTTAAAATAATTTCGATAAAAGTCCATTAAAACAACTAAACCTTTGTTAAAATAAATTAAATAATTTATATACACACAGACGGGGGTAAGTTATTTAAAAAAAAAGAAAAAACAAAGAGAAAGATTGGTCCTGAATCTTTCAATGATTTCGCTCACAAATTCCGGGGGAAAACTAGAAATAAACCCAAAACGGAAACCGATAATTATCCGAAACACAAATTGTTCGAATCGTTAATAAACCTATGCTACCTGAAAGCATTTACAATATTTGTTAATTGGTCAATTGTTTTCTGTAAACGTTTCCCTTCTTGTTCCGTTAGAAATAAAGTTGAATGCAATTCACGTTGACGCCGCTCTAAATATTTCACTTCAAACTGTTTCATTATCACCTCCTCTTTCATTGTTGTACACCGTTTTGATAACGACTCTATCTCACTATCGCGTTCTAAAATCATTTATTATCTTTGGAAATAAATACAATTATAGATTACCTTTAGAATATCTTTGATAAGATTCCATAATATCTTGTATACCAGGCCATTTGGAATTCACCCGATCGATTTCATCGTGCTTTAATTCTTCAATTTTAACAGTTTCGTTACAATTAAATTGTAGATTTTTATTATGGGGTTGTTCCATTAAAACCATCGTTAATGGTAAATAATTGTATTCGAATTGTTTCGGTACGATTTCTTCTTGTTTGATAGCCGGCGTTTGGCCAAACCGGTGAACTATCGGAATTTTAAACTCCAAATCGGAATTCTCTTGATAATTGTTATCAATTAAACCACAGTTTGGTTTTAATTTATTTACGGTTTTATTTTTTTTATAAGCTTTCACGATGTATTTGGTTAATGACGATTCACAATTGCGCCGAATTCGTTCCTCGACTATTTTCATCCAATTATTTTCCATTTCTACAATTGATTTAATTTAATTTAAAATTAATTAAAAATTTAAAAGTTACCTTGTCTCATTTGAACTGATACAGTCCGTAAGCCTAGAATTTGTAAAAAGTTCGTTTTCATTTTATAATCAGGCAAATTATTTAGTATAGATGGTGATTGTAAAGGCACTGGTAGATTTAATGGACTAATTTTATCAACATTATCATCGATTATTTGCCATGTCGGTTGCCATTTGCGCCGTTCCAATTTCGCCAATTCGACCGCTACAATTTTCAAATTATAATAAAATTCAAACAATTAAAAAAAAATTACAATTCTTCTTTAAATGTGTAGTCAAACCGAAATTCTCCAAAAACTCCACCTTCTCCAACTTCAAATCGGCTTTCAACGGTGGTCCAGTTTTGATCCACAAATCAATATTTGCTAAATCATCATCAATATCACTATCATCGGTACTTGATATTGAACTGGTAGTTGAATTATCCGAATAACCGTAAACTGATACACCAAAATCGATGGTAATTTTTGATGTTGTCGATGAATTCTCGTTATTCTCTTTAATTGTTTTCATTTTGTTGGTTTGTTGGCGTTTTTGGCGGCGTTTCTTTCGTTTCATTATAGCCAAATCGATTTTACTCAATTTTGGACGTTTGATTGGCGGCGGTTGGAAATTCAAATTCGGTATATTCAATACGGTGAACGAATTTTCAGTTGAAATTTTATCTTCAATCTTTTTACAGTTTGAATCTGTACAATTCTCTGGAATATTGTTTAGAGCATAGATTTTATTCGATTTGAACATTTTCGTATCGATTACAGTTGTATTATCAATTTTATTTGGGATATTTATGGAATGTGTAGTATTTACTATAGTATCAGTTGTTAAAGTACAACAATCGTTTTTTCGTAAATCATTTTGACTAGTTGCATTAGGTGCACTTATATAATTATTATTTATTGTAGGAACCAATGTATTTGGTAAATTATTTTGTTGTTTATGACAATCTTTTAGATTTGTTATTACTGTTGTATTATCAACAGAAACTTGAGTTTGTATTGGATAATTTGGTGACGGTATTGGTAATTGTGGACTATGTGTTTGTTGGTTTACACTATTTATAGGTGTACAAGGGTGTTTTACTTCCGAACTCATATCACAATACGAATAACAATTATTGAAGTATCTGGAACCATTTTTAGTTTCTTGTTGTTTGTTTATTATTATTAACACTATTATTAAAAAATTTATCGTTAATCTGTTGTAAATTTGGTACATTACTAACTATAATCGGATGTATTTCTTTATGGTTATTTTTGAAATTCTTCTTTAATTGATCCAAATTACCATCTTTGCCATCTTGTTTATTGATTTGTTGTTTTGGCAAATCTTTATTTACAATATAATCAATATTATAAGGGGACGATTTAAATTTAATTTGTTCTTTTTGACTATGATTGTTTTTATTTTGTAAATTTATATTAATTTCCATATCAGGAATATGTTGGTAAATTTGATTTGGTGCTATGGTAGGCTTCCTGGCTGAAACAAACGCAAACAAAACCTTCCAATAAAATTTAAATATTTTCGAAAATTACCAGATATTATTTATAAAAGGGAAATTGCAATGTATACGTTTTATAAAACATAAAATAGCAGGATTTTGATGCAGGAAACTATAAACTATTTCATTATTCTATTAATTAAATAATTAAATAGTTTATTTTAATGAATAGGTGACGAATATAACGAAATCCCATCACCATTGTTATTAATTTTTAGTAAACATAAAAATGATAGGAAATATGATAATAGCAAACAAAAAACCCCCAATAAAATCCACGAATTACCGAAAAATGAGTAATCTTGTATATAGTGACAAACCATAAGCATAGATCAGGGATTGTCTCCTTTGTCGCGAATCCCCTCACCTGCGCTTGAAACAATTTGCTTATCCTCTGTTGTAACACTCGTACTTGTTGTTACTGTTGTTGTTGTTGTTGTTGTTATTGGGGGTGGTTTATTTGGCACATTATTTCCAATTGAATTAGCTTCCGATACTGTTGTTGTTGTTTGTGTTGTCGCTATTGTTGTTGAACTCAATTTAGGCGTTGGCGGTTTCGGTGGACTTCTAGTTATTTGACTAGATGAATTATTAATTAAAGGACCAGATGGTTGAATAATTGGCGATTGGCGTTGTTGTTGTTGTTGTTGATTTAAATTCAACGAATAACTAGTTGGATGTACCGGTGAATGGCGTTGTAATAAAGATGGACTGGAACGTGGAACTACCGGTGGTGGTGGCGGTGGTGGATAACTGGGTGTTAAAAAACCACCACTCAATGGTGAATGACGTGTACTTGATGTTAAACTTAACGGTGTTGATGGTAACATTGGATTTGAATGATGTAATACAGGTAGCATCATCGGTGGTTGTGATTGTAGGTGTGATGATGTTATATGTGGTGATATTCGTGATTGTTGTTGTTGATGATGGTGTTGAATCGATTTCTCTCTATCACGATGGGCACGTTCTTTCTCTCTTTGTTCACGTTCACGATGTTGTTGTAACAACTCCCTTTGTTCTATCAATTCACGTTCTGTATGATCATCTTTACGTGATGCTGATGTTGCTGTTGCTGATGTTAATCGATGACGATGTTCTTCTTCCAATTTCAATCTAATTAAATCAAATAATTACCAACTATTTATTAATTGTTTTTCAATAAAATTACCTCTCATGCATATATAATGGTACAGATGGTGTTCCTGGCATCATATATGGAAGATACGGTGTACCAAGAGGTGGCCATGGTGATCTTAATAAACCTAAACGTTCATAATATAATTGTTCATCTAAAAGTGGTAAAGATGGGTAACCATAAGGTGGATAACCCGATACATCTAAACCTACAGGAACTTGTGGTATTCTAATAAAATTAACAAAAATTAATAATTATTGGATTATATCTAAATATATACAACCTTTCTTCGGGTCGATACGGTTGAAATCCGCTCCGATTCAATTCGGTCAAATTTGATTGTTGATATCGATCTGTTGAATTTGTTGATGATAATCGTGTTTCCGGTTGTTGACGTATTGATGATGGTGTTGTATAAAGAGGAACTTCATTTTGTTTTGATTTTTCAGAACTGGCTCCTTTTGAAATTTATTCAAATTAATAAATAATAACAAATTAAATAAAATAAATTTACCAGATTCACGCCGTAAATTCTCCGATTGTGATCCAGTTGTATGTTCTGCAGGAACTGATTGTTGAGCTAAATTTCTTAAAGCTGCAGCAAATGAATGTGAATTTTGTTGTTGGGATGATGTTGATGATGTGGATGTTTGTTGTACTCCAGGTCCTGGACCGGGAACAGCATGGCCTGTTGTTACACGTGCTTTTACATTACCATTACTTGATGTTAATTTCGGATTATTTAAAACTGCAATATTTAAAACAATAATAAAAATTAATCAAAACAGAAAATGCAAATATTTTGATTGGTAACAACGATAAACTCGATTTAACAAATGTTTAAAACCTTTAACCTTGACATAATGGCACTATAAACTTTAGAGGTCTCGACATTTGAACTCGATCCCATAAAATCACAAACTCGTCACAAATTTACTATAAAATACAATAAACTCGAAATATTCACGTATGTAAACATAAATATAAACGTGTCTACTTTTAATTAAATAATTAATTAATTATAGACTAATTTTAAACCTAATAAATCTCCGATAAATGGTCGCCCTTCTATTTACCAAATTTTATAGGTTTAATTAACTCGGGAATCGATTTTAATTAAAACTTGTTTAATTATGTAAATATTGTTAATGAGTCTCATCTTTTTTTTTAATGACTTGATTAAATTTCCATTTTTAAATCACGAAAATTTTTAGAATCTTCCATTATTTTTGTTGTTAACTTACATAAGGAAGGAATGAATTATTAATATCTTGTTGGATGGATTTATGCGCCTAACAAACGACCATAAGATGAAAGATGATGTTCAAATAATATCACAAAATGTGAATTTTTCAATAAATTTTAATCTTACCTTCAATATCGGAATAATAATAAAGATGTGGATTTTCTAAATTTGGTATATACGGTGGGTGTTTAAAATCCATAATAATCGAAAAAAATTGATTAAAATTACACGAAAATTGACGAATTATTAAAAATTATTGTAATGTTATAGCAATTAAAAGAAACCCCATAAAATTGCATTGTAATCAATTCATCAAAAAATCACTAATTGTGAATCATTAAAAAATCACTATTATATAAATTATAATAACAATAGACTGGTAATGATAATATTTAATAAATAAGAGCGATATTTGGGCGTGTGATACCGCAAAAAGGCGTTTATTGACAAGCGCGCGACCCTACAACACACTACCAATATAGTTAGTCGACGATACTTGATTCGAATCCACCACTACCGTCGACGGCGTCGTAGTCAGCGTCGTCGGCGTCGCTACCGCCACTACTAAAGTAAACTGTATGCGAATATATGGTGGTGGTGGTGGTGGTAATGGTGATGTTAGTATAAAATCTCTATAGTCATTTTACAACTCTCTTTCTCCCTCATTTTAACATTAGGGATGTAGCGCATGTGTTCATTGTCATCGATGCTAAAACGACAAAATAGAAGAGAAGGCGACGATAATAATGATGATCACGACCAATCGGGATGTTTTCTTGATGATTTTATACAGAACGATTCAACGAAATCTATCTATCAAATAAAATAATATAAAAAGTATTTATTGTAGGTGGAAAACCTTTGAAAATTAGTCAATAATTACTACTTTTAGTATATCAAATATTTGCAATTCCCCTTCAATAAATAGAAGAGTTTATCCATATTTTATTGGATCGCACTGTATAGAAACTGAATGTTTGCAATAGATTCCAATAAATCCCAATCAGGAAAATTGGAAATTACGTGTGAGACGGTAAATTGGCAATGAATAAGAGTATTCAATTTTAAACGTGTGTAAAATATAAAAAATAAAGAATTGCGACTAACATTTATGGAATACAATTGAAATTTGTTATCAAATAAATATCTTACTTACCGGTAGATTCCGATTTGGGTGTTGTCGATTTCTTCTCGATAATCTTTGGCGAACAATTCTTCCTTGACGGTTTCGGTAGGAATGTTGGTGGTACCTATTTTTTTTAATAGACAATTTAATTTTAATTTCCATTCTAATTAAATAGAAAATTACCACTTTATCACTTCTTTGTCCACTTGGTAAACGTGCAACAGTTGCCTCTGGACTATCTTCAGGTGGTGGTGGTTGTGTTATCCAATTATATTGACGTTTATCTAATGGTAAACCCCATCGTTCATATTCTAAACTTTGTGTACGTAATGTTTCATAACAATCCAAACAAACAACAGCATAATCACCATTTTCTAACAATAACGAATGTTCAGGTTGTGGATGAAATCTGAGGAATGGAAAATCCTAAACACAACAATTTTTCTTTTACGATTCTCTTAAATTGATTATAGAAATTTACCTTAATTAATAAAGCCCTAACACGTTTTCTATATGTGGTTATACCACAAACATAACAACAATAATTGTGTGTATTATATTCACGTTTATCAGCCGATGGTCCTTGTTGACCTTGCGCCTCATAACGTCTCCATTGACTAACTAAACTATGATAACAAAATGTACAAACTAATGCCGAACCATCTTCACGTAATTGTTCAGCATTTGGTGGACTAGTATGGTGGAGTAATGCCGGAAAATATGGAGCATTTCTTCCTATAATCACCAATTTTAAATTATTATAAAAAATTAATTACACAAAATTTACCTTGTGGCCGACTATAAACAACTCGAGCTAATGTTAATTCCGAATGAAATCCACATAAGAAACAATAAATACTACTACCTCCTGGATTATTAATAATAGTACGTTCGCTATTTGTACTAGGCGGTGTGGATATACTTCGATCGCCGTTAATTAATTGCGGATCAGGTAGTGGAATATCATAACTAATAAATTTTATAAATAATAATAATAATAGAATTGATAATAATGATGAATAACAAACCGTCGCCTTTCTAATGGTACCCTATCGTTTTCTAATGTTTCCCATTGTTGTGCTAAATGATTAACACATCTAGTACAAATTAATACACGTCCATGTGAATCCATACAACTATTCTCTGATGTTCTTGCAACATTACGTAAACATGGAAAATGCATTGCATGCGAATTCATACCCTCCGGTGATGTACTAATCCATTCCATTTGTGTACTAGAAAATAGACCAGCACAAACATAACAACGATAACTTTGTGTTGATGTTGTTTGTGTTGTTGTTGTTGTTGTTTGTGTTGATTGACCATTTAAATCGGGTGCCGGTGATGTTCTCGATGATAAATTCATCTAAAATTAGATCAACATTATTGTTATAATTTAAAAAATGGATCGATACTAACCTTCATTTGTTGTCGACTTTCTAAAGCGGCTTGTTTCTTTTTACTTGTAATAATAGCAGGATTGATATCGTATGGTTTATATCTGATATCAGAACCGGCACTATTGGCAGGTGATTTTATCGTACTTGGCCTTGATGAATTATTATTGTGATTATGTAATTGTATATCGTTAACAGAAATATGATTACTAATTGATTGTGTTGTATGATTGATATTAATTTCATTATTATTCTGATGATTGCCACCAAATACTTGATGTTTTTGTGGTACACTTTTATAACAGATATAACAGACTTGTATCATACCTTGCGGACTAATTGGACTAGCACCAGGTGGTGCTTTTAATTGTTGTATAAATGGATAATATTTCTCTTTTTCAACATTTGGACAACAATACAACAAACGTATGCTACTGGAAGGATATTCCAAGGCACATATATAACAAATAAATGTTGTTGTATCTAATGTTGATGATTGGCGTTTTCTTAATGTATAATTACGTTCATTATGCGGTACACCTTGTGATTGGAAAGCTTGCCATTGTTTTATTAAATGTTTCTGACATTCACTGCATGCTTGTACACGTCCATTTGAATCAATTGGACGTGAACGACTCGGACGTGGATGTTCAATTAAACTTGGAAAAAACGGTTGTATAGGTGAATCATTTAATTGTTTTACAGCTATCCATTCTAGACTACCACGTGGGAAACCATCACCGCACACATAACATACTTCAGTTGTTGAATTCTTATCAGGCATACTTAAATCTAATATATCTGTAGTTGTTGTAACTGGTGTTATTATCGATGGTGTTGCTACTATTGTATTATTAGATGAATTCGAATTTTGATGATGATGTTGATGGAATACTGATTGGACTTGATGTATTGTTGTTGATTGTTGTGAATGTGTTAAATCTAATGCACCTTCTGGTATCATTTCGTTACGATTATAATGTTCACGATCTTCATTCACCATCTAAAACAATTATAAAAACAACATAAACAACGGAAATTTCCTTACAATCGATACTATTTAATAAATAAAGATCACTATCACTATCAATTATTTAATACGCATTAAAATAAATTCTATTATATTTGAACAAACGTGAGAAATAGCGTCATAAATTTACATCGAATTATTCGGCGTATTCTATCAAATAAACAAGCAAAAGAAAATATAATAAACGAAATTTTCCTAAACAACTACTAGAAGAAAAGGTAAATCATCAATTAAAACCAAACAAGAAACCAACCAATAGAACGAAGACTGTATAGAGGAAAACTAATTAACATAAAACCTTGATTTTTTATAATTTCCACACAGGAAGAAAAAGATAGAATATAATAAAATTGTCATCTAAACATTTATTTAAACCAATCTTAATTAATCAAAATTTAATAATACAAGATCTGACGTATTGAGAATAGTAAATAGAGAAATTGTCGCCAAATATTTACCAAGTAAATCTCCGATACAAAGTTGACAAAAATTGCGAATAATCCGAGACTAATTATAAATGATAATGTTGATAAAAATTTTCTACTGGAATTTGAGAATTATCCAACTAAATGAATCTTGTTATAACCGGATACAAGTGCAGGTAATTTACGATATTTGTAAACAATAATTTGGTGAAATTTAAAAGAAAATCAAAAATTGTAAATTTCCATGCGTTATTTTCTTTACCTGTGCTGTATTACCGGGTGTTAATTCAATTTTCATATCGTCTCGCCGACTAGGTGGTCTAATATTATTATTATTTATATTATTTGTATGATTATTTTCGTTATTTAATCCTAAGACTTGGGCAGCATATTCTCCTTGTAAGCCCATATCAGCACCAGTAAACGGACCATTATCAACACGTTTTAACCAATATAAACGTTCATTATGTGGTCTTGATGTTATTTCGTACATATTCCATTGTTGTATTAACATTGTATAACATAAATAACATGCTGGTACAATATTTATATCGTTTTTTATATGATTTTGTTGCTGTTGATTGTAGCCATCCGGTGGTGGATGTGAATTTAAAAATGGAAAATACGGTTCTTTTGGTTTATTTGCTATTGGATTTATATTTAACCAATATGAATGCGGATGATTCTTATTACCACATACGAAACATATATCTTGATGTTGTTGCTGTTGTTGATGATGATAATGGTGAATTTCCGATTTATTTATATCGTTAATTTCAATTTCTTTTTTTACTTGGATTTTGTCCATTATTTCTATTATATTTTTATAATTATTTTTAATTTTTTACTATAAAATACCTGTAAATAAAGTTGATGTCATTATAAAAATTCCCTCAACAATTCTATTATCATTGTCTACTTATATTATCGTTAAATTTAATCAATTTTTATTTAAAAAAAATTATAAATAATCCGAGATGACCTCTTATTTACTTTGTTGTTGATATTGGAAATAATACGCGAAAAAAATATCAACATTTGTATACAATTGTCTAGATTGGAAGTGCTAATAGTTTTGACTTTATGAACTTTCATTATATTAACCTAATAATAATTATTAACAATTATATAATAAAGCTACTTTGTACTAATTCTAAATAATCGATGACAAAGTACGATTGATATTTATCGATAAAATTCACAATAAAACGAGAATTTTCCAAAATAATTATCCAAACATTCTTATATAAATAGAAAATACGAAAAACATAACGATAATAAAAACTTTAGTAAATATGCAAATAAATAAATAAATCAATAACCAAAAGACGGCAATAAATGATAAAAACTAGGTACGATCCGGATTGGGTTGAAAATAATTTTAAACAAGTTCACGACATTCGGATACAAATTGTAAACAACAGTTAAAATTTAAAAACATCAGAAAAAGCGAATCAAAGTCCTAATCATAATTAAAACTAAAAACGTCTTGAAATTACCTGTTTAGATAATTAAAAAAACGCATAGTCTATGTTAAATAATAATTTTAAATTAAAATAATAATTGAGCGTAGTTATTTTGCTTATAAATTATTTAAAAATAGAATTATAACAATTAAAATGATTTTGCAACATACATGCATACAGTTATTATTTCTACCAACGATAAATACAATTCGAATTATAATTGATGTTTTGAATTTCTGTCTATAATTATGAAAACGGAAACTTTTTTCGATAACATGGACGGGGGTCATTTGTGTTTTCATTGAAGAATCAATTGCTGAATTTTTATCATAAACAAAACGAAGCACGTGAATTTACAAATACAAAATTCATATAAAAATAACAATAATTTCACTTAAAAGTTCACAACCTATTCTGATAAGAAGATGGAAGATTTTTGCTGATTGTCTAAAGATACAATTTCAAATAACCCAATTAATTAGTTAGAAAAAACGATTATCTATTATAATTTGAATTATCGAAATTATCGGAAAAGTCAATTCGAATTTACGTAATTTATTTATATTGACGTCTATTTTCTGATATTTCATATTTAATATTCAATAGTGGACTATTTACTCATCATATTCAATGTGTATTTTACTAAAAGTAATAGGTGGATCTTCCAATAAGTTAAAAAAATCGCCTTATTGATGAATATTAGCTAACCAATACTGGATAAGCTTCAGAATTTATGCAAGTTTAGAACTAAGTTTGCGTATTTATCCCAGGAAGCATAAAAAAATGCCAATTAAAAAGAACGCTGAGAACGAATATCAATTTAAACATTTGATTTCTGTAAATTTACTGTTTTTCCTAATAACTGATACTTCATTAAAAATCGATTTACTCTCATATTGTCGCTATTCCTTAAAATTTGTTTAAATATAAAAAGCCGAATTGATTAAGTTTTAAGTATTTATTATCGGTACGCTTTGAAACTTTATTTAATTAGTATCAAGGTACAATAACGTTATAAAATCATGAGTTAATAAACGTATTGCGGTTAAAACTAGACTTGGCGATACTTGTTATTAGTTAAATTTTGTTCAATTTTAAGATCAAAGCATTTAATTTATATGTTCGATTTTTGATTAATTGAGAAAACTATTATCGATTCTAGTATATCGCTGGCAATTTGAAATTTCAATATTCACAACAGCTATTTTCAACAATAACCGGACTTTAAAATACAGTTTAAGTTGATTTTCAGTTGAAATTATCCTCTCAATGATTGATAATAGCTAATAAAAGTATAACTTGATTATTTTATTATCATTGGTACTTGAAGTGATTTCAGAATCGAGTTGTACTAATTGGAATAGTTGTTGTTTGGAATTTTGCAAATTTCGTTGGTTTTTCCAATATTAATTTCCGCAAATAATCAATTTTTTCAAAAAGGATGTAATATTGAGAATACATAAATATTTCAACTATAAATTATCCAGTTAGACCGAAAATAAAACGATTCTTAACCGGTCACCAATTCAAATAGAACGTGTTTTTATAGTTTCCATTATTAAAAAAATTTAATTATAAATCTTTATAATGCAGAAATAAACTACTAGAAATATTAATCAATATTAACAAAGGTCAATTTAAAAATAATAGTATAGATTTAAATATTTATTATCATATGAACATAAAAAAACGATGACAGGTAAACGAAAAATAGCCGATTACTAGTGAATCTCCAGTTATTTAGTTTTGTTTTTCTAAAATTAAATATCGCTACAAAACCACAACTGTTCCAACTCAATAGTTTTTGGTAAAATAACCAGATTCTACATCTTTCTTGATTAATAAACGCACTATATTTGGTGCGTTTATGTTGTAATTTATATTCAATACTTATCGGGTCTTAATTTTGAATAAATCGCCTTATTGTCACCAAGAAAACTCGGTGTAATAACTTATGAAACTAGTTTTTTAAACGTACTATTTATAAACAATAATCGCTATTGAAATTACCTAAAGGATATAATTAAAACAAATTATTGTACGTTACGAATGTTCGGTGTAATAACATTTCTATTACTTTCGATTAGGTGAAAATTTATGTAAGAGAAAATGGTTTTTTAAAGAAGAAAACATAACGGTGGTATACGAAACAATGAAATTGAAATAGTCTGAAAAGCAAGAACCAAACCAGGTCACTGTCTACCGGTAAATTTACAATTAGACCACACTACTTTCATTTGCAACCTGGATGACTCAAAAATCACGTCTAGATAGATAAAAATTGAATTGTAGGTATCGATAGCCAGCTGAACAGCTGTTTTGACAATAAACACACACGTATTTGCCAATTAACCGGTGTGCCGTACAGGCTCTATTAATAAATAAATAGGATTCATTGATGGTCGATTCGAATTTTCGATTAATGATCCGGGGGAGAATTGCGACATTTTCGTATTGAATTATGTGCAATAATAGTGAAATTCGAAAATGTTTCGAAACAATTCTGCGCCATACATACACACAATACACGTTTGACGCATTTAATACTAGTAAAGGTGTGTTCGTAATTGTAATTTTTTTCGGTTATTGTAATTAAATCGAATAGATTTTCAAGTGGTATTATTTAAATTGATTTACCTTGTCCTGTTTATTTATTGGTAAAAACTGGTCTGTTTTGAATATATCGATAAATATTCACATACATACAAATACATCCACAACGAGAGTTGAACACTAAGTATACAAAATTCGTTAATTTATATACAAAGAAAAAAATATACGAATATTGTAAATATTTATAATTTAAATTAATGTTCCCTTATCTTTGGACTATGCTATACACTTAAATTAATTTACTATATTGCACTTATATTATTCACAATATATTTTCACACATATTAGAATTTAAAAGAAATCGTTAAAATTATTTAAAATTATTCTTTGCCGTCAATTTAAATTAATCTAAATAATGATAGTGACCTTTTTAATTGATTAATTTATTATTAAATAAAGAAACACTAGGGAAATTTTAAATAAAACATGATTTTAAAAATTGTTACCATTTGCACTCCTCGACTATAATCAGCCATCTTGAATTTACGAATTTCCAACAATGCAATTCAGCTACACCAATACCGGCAAATTATAAAACCAAAAATCCCCAACTTATCATTATCTAAATGTAGCCACAATTTAAACTATTTTTATTATTTTCAACGATAACAACAATAATCCTTAAATAAATATTGATTTTTTTTAAATAAAACTATAATAGAATTGAATTTATTTTATTTGTTAACTCAAATAAAGGAACGTTAAACTTTCGACGGCGACGCATTTGTATAAAAAAAATAATTATTTGTATAAAAAATAATCATTAAATTAGATTCAATTATACTCAACAGGAATAAATCCGAGTATAACAATTAAAAAAATTAATTAAATTCGGAGAAATCCCGATTTAAATTAGTGTATTGTTGGTTGCCTACGCGAATCAACAAGTCTCTATATACTCCTTCAAAAATTATAACGCATTGTCTTGTAAATTTCGAAATTTATTAAATTTCGACACAATCCGAGTCAAATTGTGGAAAATTTCGTGATTAATCACACTCGAAACGATTTTGAGTGCTACTATTTGTTTTGATTACGTTTCGGTTTAATTACAGGCTTAATTAAGAGTAATGTTGATATAGCGGACGTTAATTAAAGTGAAGATAATGAGACTGGGATAATAAAATTGAGCGATTCTACAAATATCCATGTATTTATATAATTAACACGAATAGCAAAATAATACTACTGAAAAGAAAAATAAACAAATAATAGTGTAATTTAGGTCTATAGTGTTAAATTTTTTTGATAATTGCATAACAAAAATCGTAAATTCCCAAACAAATCAATGATTCTAAACGAATACAGCTGAAAGAATAAAAATAAACATATCACAATTTTATCACTTTTTTCGCCAATAAAAAATTAATAATACTAACATAATTAATCATCCTATATATTCAACACTTATATTAACTGGTACATCTAAAATCATTTGCATTGATAATTTTATTATTAATAATATTACTATTAATATAAATCGTTATATTAATACAATATTATTGCTTATGACTAAGAATTTAAGTTATCCCAATAATTTCACAACAATTATTGTATCTTAACTATTGTCAACAATTGAGAGATAGTAATTAGATAGAAATCGATAGCTTTACATAGTAAAAATAGATAATAGTGATATATAAAAAGAGAATTAAAGGAAATTCTAAAGGAAACCTCAATATGAGATTTCGATAATCACCAACATTCATACACATCTATATCAAACAAAATAATCATCGTTATCATCATCACAAAAGAATCAACATGCACGATTACATATTTGTTAATACACGATTGTCAAATTTAAGCCTTCCCCATTTATTCTACACACAAACCATATCTTTGATATTGATGTTCAAATAGAGCTTTTGGACTTGTTTAATATCAGCCCGACAAACCGGACAACGTTCGCATTTCGAAGCACACAACGTACAAGCCACACCGTGTCCACACGGTACAAAAACGGCATTTATCTGATTATCCATACAGATTTTACAAGTCATAGCGTCCAAAAAACGAAATCCAGACGATTGGGAGTTCTATTCGAAATAATTCAATTAATTCGTTAATTTGATTTAAATTTACAAATACTACCTGATTGTTCTCTCCACTAGGATTACCATTAATATCGTGTTTAATTGCTAGATTTTCCGTTACATTCTTTTGATATAGAGCACGTCGGACATTATCGTAGACTTCACGACATGTCCGCCTGATATCGAACACGTATTTCTTGCCTAAAGTCGAATCTTCGTTGAATATCGATACAATCGTCCCTTTTAAATCTCGAATAAATTGCGATGTTACAGCAGTACGTACGGTTTCGCAACTATAAAAGGCGTGCTTCTCGGTAACAGCCCGATATAAACTACTGGCCATATGGTTCGAGTCTAGTTTTATATTTAAAGTCGCCTCTTTATTATCGATATTGATATAATCTAATTTGAATAGCTTCTTATGGGATGTTGCACTGGTTATATTGGTGAATGAGATTAATTCTTTTTTGTTCTTATTAGAGTTTTCTTTATCGTAAATTGTGATACCGTGCGGCCCGACTCCGAAGAGTATCGTATTGTTGCACGATAAGAATTTCCCATGGAAGTATTCCTCGCCGAAATTCTCGAATTCGGAAATCTCCTGCAAGAACCAATATTCAGCCGATGAGCTCTTCATACCGCTACATTTCCGATGGTAAAACAGGATTCTTTGTAGTAGATCGTTTGGTCGTTCTTCAACTTCATTGTTATCATCTGATAGATTCGTTGTTGTTAAATTCGTTGCTAAATCGTAGATATTATGCGGTAGATCTGATTCATTCAAATCACCAATTTCAGCCTGGGCGATATAGCCGATAAGGCGCGCTATTGTATTCCAATCGGGCGCAATTAAACGGTTCTCTTTAAAATCCAATCGGGCATGCAGATAGAATTGGTGTCTATAAAAATTGTTATTATTATCAAGTCGAGGAGTCGATCAACAATAATTACCTTGTACTTTCTTGTTGGAGAATGTGCGGTGGTACCCAGAATTTCACCCGTAATGCCAAACGCAAATATTGGGCATGTCCATGGAAATGTACTTGTCGATCTAATGGATTACGCAAATTCAACCATAATTCCTCACCTTTATTATTCTCATATTTCAAACCGAAATAATCGGATTCGTATTCGATATTTAAATGGGCGCACACCTGGAAAACAAGACGAAAATTGAGAGATTAGAATTTATAATAATCGAGAAACGGATCTCATTTATTCAATATTGATTTATAATTCGTTATACGTACAGAAAAGATAAATATGATAGAGAGAAGGGGGATGAATTGATGGGGATTGTGGAAATTTACATCGAGAAACTTCAAATCTTGTTAGATTTTCATAAAACAAAACGAGAAAAATGGTATTTTCAACACAATAAAGTTTTAATTAGATCCAACGTATTCGCTTTAAAACAATTAAAAGACGTAATTAACATAATAAACTTTAATTCCACCTTTTATTATTTAAATAAATCTAAATTATTATAAACATTTTATCCACCACCGAGGCAATCGTAGAACTATAATCATATTTTCAAATGGAACTAATAAGGAAGTAATAAACTAAAACAAGGAGATATATTGTCTTATTTCCGGTATAATTTTTCTACCAAGTGACTCGTGAAATTCCCTATTATTATATACCTCTATGTGGAATATTCGACCCCATTTATTCCAATAACTATCAACCCCTCTAATATTCTGTTAGAATTGCGTTATTTCCATTTAAATATTAATAAAATTGCTGTTTTTTGTTTGTTATTGTTGTTTGAATTTTCAGCATACTTCCCTAACTAGATCGATGAAATATGAATAAATTTGAGGGTGGTGGAGAGATGGAATTTTCGTATTAACAGTGTCCGATTGGTGGAGATTCAAACTAATGTTTGATCGACGATTTCTCGGAAACTAGCAGACCGATTTTAAAATTTCTTGGAGATTTGGAAAGTGCTTTCGATTTTCTATCTACTGAGCAAAAATCAGGTGTAAATTTATAATATTGGCGGAATTATCGGTAAAAATATAGAGAAATGTGCAAAAATTTAGGAAAAATCTTGATTTTAAATTTCCCTGTATCAATCCAAATTCAAGTGAAATTTTGTAAGAGGGAAAACTTTCTTTAATACTCCTGGAAAGACTCTTTCTAATGCTGCTTGATTTCTTGCAATATTTACGAAAATCAACAAGTTATCGAGTATTAAATATTGGTAGTTTCCGACACTAAATCGAAAACAGTGTAATATAGGCCCTTCAATTTTTTGCAATTTTCCGGAAAACTGGCACACCGATTTTAAAATTTCTTTGAGATTTGGAAAGCGCTTTCAATTCTTTATCAATGGTGGAAAAATCAGTCGTGAATTTTTAATATTGACTGAATTATCGGCGAAAATATAAAGAAATGTGCAAAAATTTAGAACAAATCATGCTTCCAGATTTTCCTGAATAAATCCAAATTCAAATGGAATTTTCCAAAACGGAAAACTCTCTATAATGCTACTTGAAATTCTCTTTCCAATGCTGTCTGATTCATTAAAATAGATTGGCAAACAAAGGAGATATCGACTATTAAATTTTGATATTGTTAATACAGGTTTTTGGCAATTTCCTGGAAAACTGTGAAACCGATTGGGAAATTTCTTCTAGCTTTGGAAAGTGCTTTCCATGTAAATAATGGCGCTTAATCCCAGACCTGTGTATTAGAAATGGCGACGTTGAATCTAATTTTATTTAGACTAAAATTTATTAAAATTGTGGGATAATATTAGATTTCTCAGGGGCGATTCCACTGTTGACATCTCGATCGAAATAGAAACGAACAAAGTCCAAATGACTACCGCTTTTTTTTTATTTAACAAGCTGAAACAACAGTCTCTCAACTTGTATTGCGTGTTTTGTGTCTCTAGCACGAATTCACGTTCATAATAAGACGATTATACAGAATTGGAACAAAGATCGATCAGTTTACGTAATTAATTCCACTACAGGGAAACCTCATCCAAGTTCTTCGATTAATACCAGCAGGATTCGTTCCTGTTTTAATGGCCTTTATCGCTAATTAGCCCCACTATTATGGCGAATATCTCAGGACTTCCTGTCGCTACTAATCACGATTACGCTACAAATGACCCAATAGAATTTAAAAAAAAATTTATCAATCCAGTTGAGAAAAAATAACCGTTGCAACGTCACCAATTATAAAAGATTATAGTCCACCTGTACTAGAATTGGTTGATAAACGGTGAAAGAAACGTGACATTAGTCACAATACGATTTTTACAATGTTGACTTCAAGGAAAATGAAACCTTTTCAAGTATCAAAGTCCACTTTTATAATTGGACCGGCAATTCCACGATATTTACAATGACATCACCATCGAGTTAACTAAACGGGGGCCTTGCTGACTAGTTTCTATCAATTATATTTATACAATGTGTACGATAGAGATAGATGAATAGTAGAATTGTAGAAATTTTAGACTTTGGACTTTGGATTCTACAGTACAGCGGTCGTTAAACAATTCGAAATAATCAACAATACAACAATAACCGATAAAAAAAACATTAAAAATATTGTTATATGAGGATAGAAACAATTTTCCAGTTATTTCCAGCTCGATCAACCCTTATTCAATTTGCTTACAACCCTCGTTTATAATTTCTAAGCTTTTATATAAACTGCTTTATCGGCAGTCTATTTTAAAAGTTTTAATGCAGTTAAATCAACTATCCACCTTTATAATTACAGAACTCAATTATATCACTATTTGTTATAATTTCGAAATTTCCCCAACATCTACAATATTTGCCCAGTCCTAACTACTTTCCAATGAAAAATTCAGACTGTTGTAAATTTCGGTTGGTTGTGGTTTTTTCATTGCCCACTAAAGCAAACAGGGCTTTAATTTCGTTAGGACGAGACGAAAGGTGAACATATGCATGGAATTTTAGATGAGCGAAATTTTCATATAACCAGACACCCGACTATTTTCGGGGGACAAAAAATTAATTGAATCTTCACCGAATAATCGATCATTGTATCGTTTCAATAGAAGTGGGTAAATATTTTCTCAATTGAGATTTGGTTGAGAATATCGGATTGTTCCAACCATTTGTGTCAGCCGAAAACAAAGGATTGTTGACGAGGTTTTTTTTATAATTTTTATTGGATTCTAGCCTTCAACTTATTGTTAGTCCAAAGTTTGTTTGTTGGAGTCGTATCATTAATTCGGTTTTGTCCCGGGTGGGTTCAAAATACTAATCTTTATA
Source organism: Mylabris phalerata (assembly GCA_020740385.1). NCBI lineage: Eukaryota > Metazoa > Arthropoda > Insecta > Coleoptera > Meloidae > Mylabris > Mylabris phalerata. The sequence continues at coordinate 5,459,690 of JAJEOX010000222.1, forward strand.
ATTTGTGCTGTGTTATTAAAATAAAATTATTGTTAAGGTCGAGAGAAACCAGTTCTAGGAGTTGTTAAAATTTTTGCCCAACTCGACTAGTGTGTGGTAGGAGAACACAAGAGTTAGAAAAGTAAGGCTGAAACAAGCAAATAAGAAATTTCCTTGGTTGGAAAACGAATTGACTTTCACAAAAATTCTCGAAATAACAACCAAAACAACACTAGTGATCGTTTATTTTGTTAGTGCAAAGTTTAGGGTTATTATTATAATTAATTATTTTTGTTTTCTTCTAATTGAAATACGTAAATACTAATTTCCATTAGTGCAAACTTATTAAAAGTAATTTCGATCGGTGATCACTCAGTTGTTGTAGTGTTGTCCGTGCGTGAATAGTTCAACGAGAATTCAATCGACAATGACGAAAATCATCGAATTAGTCCAGCCGACACCTGAACAACAGGTAGAAATTCGTAAAACATTCAACGAAGATTTAAAGACACGTGACGCACACCTACAAACAATTAAAGATTGGTTGCTTAAACAGCCGCATTTACCGAACGAATTCGACGATCAACGTCTAATGACATTCCTGCGTGGCTGTAATTTTTCTTTAGAGAAATGCAAAAAGAAACTGGACATGTACTTTACAATGCGCACAGCCATACCGGAGTTTTTCACAAATCGCGATATCACAAGACCGGAAATATTGGCGCTGTTTGAAATTGGCCATGCTCCGACATTGCCGCAATTGACGAAAGAAGGCTATCGGGTGACTGTGTTTCGGTGTGTTAAAGAGAATTTCGAAATACCCGATATAGCCGATGCTTTCAAATTGGAATTTATGGTGGGTGATGCCCGTTTGGAAATGGAGAAATACGGTGTGGCCGGCGATATTTACGTTGTTGATGCTTCGGTGGCCACTTGGAATAATTTCTTGAAAGTCAATTTGATTGTGGCAAAGAAATTCCTGATTTGCGCCCAACAGGCGTATCCGGTCAAAATAAAACAGGTGCATTTGGTTAATGCATCGCCGATTGTACACAAGATTATCACCTTTTTTAAACCGATCTTGAAGGAGAAGATACGCGAGCGGATTTTTATACACGACAATCTGGAATCGTTGCATAAAATGGTATCGAAGGATATTTTACCAGCGGAATTCGGGGGGACTAATCAAACAACCCAATACTATATGGATTTATGGTTGGAGACGGCTAAATATTACACGCAATGGTTCAAAGAACAAGAAATGGTCAAGGCTGATGAATCGAAACGACCAGGAAAGCCGACTAATTACGACGATCTATTTGGACTAGAAGGTAGTTTCAAACAGTTATCAATCGATTAATGTTGTTATTCTAGAAAAATGGGTAAAATTCAAGGGAAATATACAATAAATAAATAAAATTTGTAAAATATTTACGTCTATTTTTATCCACAAAACGCATCCTCTCGATAAACAAAAACATCTTATCAAACAATATAAACAGGATTACTTTATCATTGCAATTCTAAAATCCTCTAAATTAGCAGATATTTGCGATATTGCATCAATTAAAATCGAGTGATTCAAATTTAATTCTAGCAAAAAGTGGCCCAAAACGCTAGACGTTGAGCTACGAGGCCCAATTTTCTAAAATGACCTCCAGATATTCTAAACATGAAATTTCAACAATTAATTGGAATTTATGACCGTTTCAATGCAGTTAATGAGGTGCAATTATTTGAGTGTAAACAATATCGAGTACTTGTATCGATTTGAATCGATCAAGGTGCAAATTTTATAAAATCGGAATAAATAAAGAGATGTTTACGATGACGACTCAAGGAGATTAGAATTGATTGTATTTTGCATATAAGCATCCGTGTCTACAATAATTTCCAATAGAAATCTCGGAAAATTCCACGATTTATCGCCAACAAAACAACCAATAATATTCGTATTTAATTTTATCGAAAATTTAATATTTCCTCCGTTCCAAATATTTATCGATTCATTCTCTAAATACGCTGGAGTAAATCTGGAAAAGACGCAACAAAATCCGCTTGGTTTTCCTCTCGATATTGTTTCATTTGTTGAAAATTAAAAATATGAAAACTTATTGTTATCAAACTATCACTCAACTCGTAAATCCTATCAATTAATAGGAAAAGTTTTAATGATTTAAACCCGGCCAGCTCCTATTGTCAATGCCAATTTACAATAGGGGTGGGTATTTGTACGTTTCTGGAATAAATTTTATTTTCGTCCAGATAACAGACAACATTGAACAGAGAACATGTTTCTGGCGCGTGTTCTAATCTTTCAACTTTTAAAAAAAAACAGCTACAGCGCCAATATTATTTACAATTTTTCCGAAATAATCAACAGAACAATAGAGTCGCGTTATTGATATAACTATTGAAATAATTAGATTCAGTGTTGGGGGGAGATGGAGAAATTTGAGTTGGTATAATTTCCTGTTCTTACCCCATTGTTATATCTACTGGAACTAAATAATGCACACATAAATTCGACTGTTGCAAATAAGTGGATTGAAGAATATCGACGTCTCTGTCCAACTTTCTCGATGGATTACAGTTTAAATAAGTTAGATAAAGTGGGCGATATATAAATAGAATCGAACTTATGGTTATAATCAAAATAGTTGGGTATTTACACAACACGAAACGAAAGTATCTCTCTTGAAAACCTAGAAATGCAAAATTTGCCTAATCTTTACTTATACTATTAGAATAGCCGATTTTATCTATTTTCTATTTTGTGTTGTTCAAATTGAATCAACAATCGATTATTTATTTTTTTTCCAGTACAATACTTTAGTGTTATTTGTACTCAAATTAAATACTTGAACTTTGATTAATTACTTTATTGATTGTATCAGGAAATCGATATTTTTGTTTTATTTTTCTAAACGAATATTCGATTCTACAACATTAAAATTCAAGTAATCCTGGAAATTCAACAAAACTGAATTAAATCACAACGAAATATAGCCGATTTGAAATGCGAAATCTTTTAATATCCGTTTTCAATAATTCATTATTTTATCGGCAAAAGAACGATCGATGCCTCTATTACAGATTGTTATTACGATTAAATTCGATAATTTGGTAATTTAAAAGTACGAAAAGAATTCAATGGGGGTATATAAGCGAAAAATACTGAAGTTTAGTGGAATTAGACGTAAACAGAGAGAGACGATATGAATTATGATTTTAGAAATGATTACAATCATTTATCAAGCGATTACTGGTGGCTATTTCGCTTCAATTTCCACAAATTACAAATAATCCATTTTTTCTCCTTTCTATTAACCGATATTATCGATAATAATGACGATAATACGTAATAATAACGATATAAAAGAGTCTAAAGTGTGTTATTACATTGTTAAAACGTTTCATTAAACATTTTGTAAAATTATAGTCATTTTACTTGTTCAAGTAATAACGTTGATTAAAAGAGCAGAAAAAGCCTCGATAAAATAGAATGTAATTAAATGTATGGGGGAATTATAAAAGTTTCCATTTAATATTCGAAAAATTGTCGATTTTAAATAGAAACAAAGTAGGTTAGACCGAATTTCGATTCTATTTTAAAAATTCGTTTGGCACCGTATTTTGTCCACTGAAGAAATGGATGATAATCACGTTCTCGACGAGTGCTGAACAACATGCAATGAATTTGCATGAATTTCTAGATTGAATCTAATAATAATTTCCTCTCATTTATCGCCACGTATACGAGCAAATCGATTATTTTAATGTCGATAATAAAAATGATAAATTAAGTTGTATTCAACATCGATTGCATCTACAAATTAACAACATTTAGAACAGAGTTTCTCAAACGATTATCGTGTAAACAGTTACGTCCATCGCTCTATTTGGGGAATTGAAGCCGATTTCTTTGAATTTTAACCCCGATTTGGATTTTTCAGCTATAAATTGAACTATAAACTGAAAACCTTGAGGTTTAAAAATGAAACCGTTTGAGAAGCACTGTTGGAGGTAGATGCAAAAACCTTGAACTTTACAGATTATCGATATTTTATAATCCTTAATGTCATTTAAAATAATAATAAGATTATCTTTTATAAAAATATAACGATAAAAATTAGGCAAGATTTTTCGAATCTAAGGGGTTATTAACACTATTTTGATAAAATTTCAAGTTTAAATTGACTATTGGAAGGTTATTTTGGAGGTCGTCTCCAATTTTTGAGTATTACAATTCTAGTCCTTAAACTACTTAATCGTCCCTTAATTTAACGACCCCAATACAATTTAAGACGATTAAAGTGGGTTTTAATCTCGATTTACACGATTGAATAGCCTCAATGATTTACGTTTTTTAAAATGAAATTTTTAAAATGAGATAGCAGGTGTTTCCTTATATTTTTGGTACAGTTTTCCTTTTAAAGTTTGCTAGTTGACATACCGTTTCCTGTTAATTATTCGAAATGATTAAATATTGAACAAAGTTAAACGTTTCTTTATCTGCGCCATTTAGCCTTTAACTAAATTTTTGTACATTTCTGGTAAATTGGGTTGTTGAAAAACGCAAATTAATAGGTTTCATTTAGAAAATCTACTACCCTCGATTTCGTTTAAAAATAAGCTTCAGGTCTTATAATTTTTCGACACAAAGTGACTAATCTCATCGAACTTTTAATCACAGATTACGAGAGTTTATTTGGATGATCGATTTATACCGAAACTTTTGGCAGAAAAGCCCCGATTCGATTACCTAAGCGTGTACGCGTGGTTTCCGTTAAAATAGCCCAAATTTTCTTGTTTTTCTTCAAAAAATCGAGCGAATTTATCGGCTTTAAATTGTTTTTTAATCGATTGTATTCGATAATGGGGTTATTTCAAAAATGAGGCTAAAATTAAATGAAAAACAACCAAATACTTGAGGTGGAGTTGTAAAAAATAGTAAGACAATCGATTTTTTTGTTTAATTATTCTACAAAATAACAGGTAATCAACCGAATTTATTTGTATACCTGTATTTGAACATTGGACTTTGAACGCTACACCTTCGATTGGACTTTGGACTTGTAATGAGCGGTGAAGGAGTGCGAGAGGAGAATTAATAGTAGACTCGTTTGGAAATAAACACAAATAATTCGGAAAATTTGCAAGATACCGGCGAATTTCCAAATTAACCTATTCGACCACTCTATTCGTTATCATCATCATTGTCCTCGTTATTATTATTAATATTATAGCTGAGGCGAATTTGGTTAATTAATCGTCAAGTTGGCCGGTATTGTATGTTTTGAAACAAAAGAATGAAACAAATGAAAATCTATTTACCTTTTCCAGGCATTCTTGGCCACAAGCTTTTGGATCTACACGAATTTCACAAACTACCGAATTCGGTTGGCTAATATAGCACCACATTTTGGTAATTTTACTCTAATTTCTCTACTTTTATAAAAAAAACACTGATTTGGTTGTAGTTTTAATTGAAAGCTAGACTCGATTTGTGTCCTAGCTGACTAAAACTGATAATCATTTGATAAAATCTGTTAATATTATTGAAATATTGACAATAAATCGTTGATTGTAATAAAATAAACACTTTATACATTTTACAACAACGTCCATACTATGCAACAGCTTGGACAATATTAATCGAAACAGAGTTGTTTGGGAAAATTATATATCTGTCACTTGTGAGAATCGCCAATATTGCCATCTCTATTCCGCACCAACTAATCGATAAAGACAACAATATAGAACGTGTGTTTGAATTTGTACTGTACTATTATTGTGTTACTAGCTTCGACTATTGGAACAGCTGTGACCAAATCATTTTTGTACGGGTCCAAAGGTCGTTTGGAATTCCGATTATTAACTGTTGCCAATTAAATTTCACATTTTTTCCAAGAAATCCACAAAAAAGAACCCCCAATACCGAATCTTTCTTTTGTCGTAGATTGATTCAAACAATTGTGATTTTTCACAATTTTCCTGCCAGATCCAACTGTAACGCTGCCAGAATTTAATGAAAATTCTAAATTACGAAACTATCACCATTGGCATAACGGAAAATCGTGGTGTAAATGCGGTTTTTCTGAGATAAATGCGGAAAATTTCGAGTAGGTGGTGGAGGTACCGATTGGGGATTACTTCCAATCTAAATTTAATTATAGAATCGGAGTTTTTTTAAGTTCCTGAATTTCTACAAATTGTTTATATTTTAAATTGCCGTTACTAACACGAGGAATTCAAAATTACAAATATCGGCAATTAAAGCGAATAATTATCCCTGTTTTTTACAAATTAATTAGAAAGTAAACAATTTTTTTTTAAAGCCTTTCCTTGATCGTAAAACAAAAAACTCGTACCGATTATCGTAATTTATAATTTATTTGAAATTCGACGCAAATCGGTAGAAATTTTATGTTTAATTCGATTGTTCTCCAATCGATTGGTAGATTTTAAAACGTAATTCGCTTTAATACAAGGCTGCAAACAAATATGCAATAATTATTATAATCTATGCACTTAAATTATTGCAACGTTTAATTTATGCATTGATTAAATAAATTTCCATTCGATTATTTGTGGATAGAAAAAATTACCAGTGAATCTTATCGGTTATATTTTCATAAACTTAACGAATTTATTGTTAACTATTGGATAATTTTCTTACTGTACATATTATTGATCGTATTTTTAACTTGTCGTTTGGCCTCTTCTTTAAAAGCCTCCTTATTGGCTTTCTTTTCAAAGCGTCGTTCGCGTTTATACTCTTTGAATTTCTGTTTACGTTCACGTTTCTCATCTATGGTTTCATCTTTCGGACGTATCGATAGTTCCGATACACGTGACACTATTGATTTTGTACCATTATTATCGTAATTCCCATTGATTTGTTCAAGATTCTTTCGTGTTAATTTGTTTTCATCTAATACATTTAATGGAATTCCTGTTGATTTATGTGTTTTGATCTTGGAAGTTTTCTACAAATCGAACAGAAAAAAATTATCGACGTTAACCTAATGGAATTGATATTAAAGCGCTACTGAAAGAGCTTATTTTAAAAAATAATAAAAGACATTTGCTTTTCTTTCGATATCATATAGAATTTTCAATGATTTTTGTATAGAAAAAACTATATGGAAGTGGTTTTTTACACAAAGTTTGAACGAAAACTCAAGAGACTAAAAACATCAATAATGTGGGCGTCATTGAGACTTCTTAAGCTCTTATGTGATAAGTTTTATGTATTTATATCGAGTTTTATCAAACGAATTAATTCGTAGTTGTTTGGATTAAAATTTTCAAATTTCAGTAACGCTTCAATTTGGATTATTTCCAATACATTACCGGTAACGTTATCGTCTTTGGATGGTTATAAATATTCGAATAAGTACTTAGAATTGATTGGCAATCATATTTCTCCTGTTCAGGTACTTCAATATAAACAAATTTATCATCATTTTGACCATTAGCTAATTGGATAATTTTTGTTTTTAATTTCCCATCACCACTATATTCGAGTTGTTCATTTTGATGTTCTTTCTCAAAATCATTAGCCATTTTCAATAAAATATTCGAATTATGTTCGATAAAACCCTCAATATCTTCACTATCCAACCCACCAATTCTCTCCTCATCAAAATCTTCATAATCCTAGAAATTTACTTTAAAATTCAAATTAACAACAATAAAAATCATATACTTTTTCAAAACGTTGATCGAGTAAAGTTAAATTTTCATTCCTACGAATTACTGAACTACTCATTGAATAATTAGTGAATCGTGATTTGGTTTCTTCCTTTTCAAAGCTTTTCATTGAATTTACTTCATCTAAATCTTCACTATTTGTATAATCTTCATCTTCTTCTCTAATTATAAAATCATCATCGATTTCTTCATCAGATGCCACACCATCGGCTAATTCAATAAAATTATCCTCCAATAAATTATCAGGATTTGAATAATCGAAATCATCATCCATTGCCGCAACTAAATCCGGATCTAAATCTAATTGTAATCCTGTAATTGGTGCAGCTTTACTCAACATCCCTTCGATTTCTTCTTGTTCCGATGCGAAAACTTGTGTTGGTAATTGGAATTTGATTTGTTTCAGTCGGCGTTCATCCAATTCCGATTCGATATGTTCCGGCCATTCCATCTGGTGATCATCTCGATCTTTTAAATGTTGCAAATAATCGGTATCATCGTTGAAATAGATGCCATATTTGTGTTGTTCTTCAATACGTTGTGTACGTCGTTCTTGATTCAAATTGTGTTTTTCAACCAACACCATCTGTGGGGCTTCATCGTCCGCAATTAACGGGTCTTGTTGACTCCTATGGACTAATTGGAACGATACGGCGTTCTTTTTATCGATGAATTTCTTCGATTTTGGCTGAAATAGCAAAATTAACAAAACATAACCTCAAATTTGAATAAACAAAGCAAAAATTGTGTTATAAACATTAGAAATGTATTATACCATTTTGGAATTGTTGTAAAATAGCTGGTAGAGTAGAAATTAGCAAAAATTAGGATTAATGTTTATTTTCTTGAAAAAACACGTGAAAATACCACTGACAGTTTTGACAACTTCAAATCCACGTTCAGTGTTGCCAAATGTATCAGTCGCCACCTAGTGAAATACCAATGAACTATTCTCAATATTAAAAAAATCAATTTTAATTCCACTTTACACTAAAAACTGTAATTATTGTGTAATAAAGCCATAATTAGTTGATTATTTATAATTAATACAAAAGCAACCTAATAATAATGCAACCAAAGATATTTAGTAGATTGTTCTATAGATACCAAATAACCAATTATCCACCACAAATTAGTTCATTGCAATTCATTTAGACTTATTAATAATCAATAAACTTATAGAATAGTATTTAAAATTAATTTTCTATCGCTTCTTCAATCTAAAAATAAAAGTCTTAAATCTACTGAATAACTGATACACTTGGCTTTCCAGCAATGGTTTAAAATAGTTGACTTTACAGAGGGCGCGATAAGATCTGTCATTATTTGTGAGCGGTAATTTTAAAATTCTAGTTTGAAATATAATTACCAATTAGTTATTTTTGTATTTCGTATTTATTTAAAATCGAAAAATCACGGTTTTATAACATCATTAATAGCGTTTAAAAGTTTTTTTCCACTACATTTATGGTACCAATCGTCGGTTTCAATCGACCAAACCATAACACCACCCAAACCGTGTTCTTTTGCATATTCAGCCTTCAAAGCTGCAGATTTGCGATTATCGAAACCGACCCAAAGATCACCTTCATATAGATAAGGAATTTTCTGAACGTCATACCAATCAACTTGACCATCACGGTGAAATTCACACAACTAAAACCAAACAATAAAGTTAAAATAATAATTGATTATAAAATTGTACTTCGTTATAGCCCAATGTGCCCATATTGTTGGTGTATGGGCCGGGTGGAGCTGGTCCGTTTGTCACAGCCCCAATACCATGCTGATTTGGATCTCTTAGAATCGCACTATGGCCGTAAAATGCTACGCCAATCGCCAGTTTTTCCGGTTGGGCACCGCTCAGAATCCAGTGTGTGATTGACGAATTTGCGTTGAGATTGTCCCGTTGCCATTCACCCTCAGATGAGTCGGAATACAACGGGGAATGGTGTTGGGTTACACCGGACCATGAACTGTGGAAATCATACGTCATAACGTTGATCATATCTAAAATACTGTTATTAGATTAGAAAATAGTGATAAATTCGGGGCTATTTGGGAATACTTGGACATCGCTGGGACATCGTATGCGGCATCTGTTGGTATCGCCGCTACTGCTACTGTTAATAGATAGCCATGCGGCTTGAAAGCCTCCTTCATTTCCTGCAATAATTGAATAAAATTCGCCCGGTCCTGCTCTAATGGATATTCCCAATCTAAATCGATACCATCGTAATTGAACTCTTGTAGAAATTCAATTGAACTTTGAACCATTCTAGAACGTTTGGCTTGATTTGTTGCTATTGCTGATAAGACTGCTGTATCAGCTGACGCCCCACCGATACTAAATAGCACCTTTAGATTTTTATTGACTTGTTTCAAACTGCTTAAATTCCGAAAACCACCCATTTCTAAATCGATTTTGTTGTCCAAAATTGCTAAACTACCATCATCATTAACGCCAATGAAAGCGTAATTGATATGCGTGCACAAATTCGGATCTAAATTATTTGGCGTGATTTTACCATCACCGGGACGTGTAGCCGCCCAACTGGCATAATAACACAATATTTTGTCTACAATGGGGAATTGGGAATCAAAATTATCAAATTTTGTCAATTCTTACCGGTTGTTGGCTCGACTAAGACCGCAAAACACGGAATTAACACCAAAATCAGTAGTTTCATATCCATTGTCGCTAAGTCAATTGCATTGTTTTATCCCCCGTTTGCTCTTTTATAGCGATATTGATTTTTGATAAAAAAGATAAGATTTTAGCGAATACAAGTCTTTATTTAATTACGATTTGATTACATTATTAACAGATTTCAAAAGACTGTACGGTTCACCACAGAAGCCGTGTTTATCGTCAGTTTCAATCGACCAAATCATAACACCGGCTAAATTGTGTTCTTGAGCATATTGGGCTTTCAATGCTACCGATTTTGGATTATCGAAACCGACCCAAAGATTGCCATCATACAAATACGGCACTTTCATATCCTCCAAGAAAACAACCTGACCGTTACGGTGGAATTCACAAATCTCGTTATAACCAAGACTACCGACGTTATCAGTATAGGGGCCTTTGGGGCCAGGACCGGCCGTCGGGGCGCCTAAACCGTGATTATTTGGGTCGCCCAACAAGTACGTATGGCCGTAGAATGGTACACCGATTGTTAGTTTTTGGGGATCAACACCACCGCCGATCCAGTACATGATGGAAGCGTTACAATTGCGATTGTCCCGTTGCCATTGGCTTTCGTTAACACCACCATAGAGAGGCGCATTTTCTAGAGCTTGTCCACCCCAGCCTGCATGGAAATCATAAGTCATCACGTTGATAATATCGAGAACTCTACAATTAATGAAATCAGAAAAAAAATTGAGAAAATTCAAAATAACTACTTTGACATCGCTGGGAGATCATAGCCGCCGACTTCGCCAGGGATCGAATTGACGGCTACTGTTAGAAGATAGCCGTGCGGCTCGAAAGCTTGTTTAATTGTCGTTAACAAATCGATAAATTTGTCTTTATCGCCGCCATACGGGTACTCCCAATCGACATCGATGCCGTCAAAGTTGTGTTTTTGTAAAAATTCGATAGCACTCTTGGCCATTGTTTGGATTTTAGCCGGATCGGAAGCCACAGCTGTGAAAGCTCCAGTATCCGCCGTTGCACCACCGATACTTATCAAAACCTTCAAAGCCGGATTGATTGTTTTCAAATCGCTCACCCGCTTGTAGCCGTTTTGGCGGACATCGATCTCTTCATCAAGAGTCTGCAAGGTACCATCGTGACTCAAGCCGGCGAAGGCGTAGTTGATGTGCGTACAGTGGTGCGGGTCGATGTCTTCTGGTACGAATTGCCCATTACCAGGCCGGCCGATTGCCCAACTGGCAAAATAGCAGACCACTTTGTCTAATTGTAAAATCGAAAATTAATTTTTGGTTTTTTAATTGTTTTAAAATTACCAGTTGCAGCATAATTCCGGTGGATTAATCCGAAAAGTACGATGAAAATTAAAGATCGGATCATTTTCTAAATATGTAGTTTGCGTGAGTCAAATGCGATTTTTATAATCGAAAAATCGTCTTATCTATTGTTGATTTTATCCAAAAAAAATTCGAGTGTTCAACTGGGGAAACACAATTAATTTTTGCGGTTATTGTCGATAACGAAAAACTTATAAAATTCAGTTATCATTGTAGGGCAACTATTCGACAATGGATATTTCCAAATTGCTTTTCCTGTTGTTTTTGATTAATCGTCGATTTCGACGAAAGTTGTTTGTTATTATAGTGACTGGGCGGTTTACACGAAGAACGGCCACGATGTCCAACCGGAAGATTTAGACTACAATATTTGTACGCATATTAATTACGCTTTCGTTGATTTGCAAGCTGATGGTAGTTTAAAACCGGAAGATCGTTACGCTGATATTGTTAAGAAAGGCTATCAACGTACAACCGGATTGAAGGAGAAAAATCCGAAATTGAAAGTTATCTTGAGTATCGGGCCAAGTTCCAACTACCGACAAGTCGCCAACGATTCCGATAAGCGGGCGAATTTGATCAACAGTACCAGAACTTTGATCCAAACCTACAATTTCGATGGTGTCGACATCGATTGGGAAACACCAGCGAAACAAGATAAAGTAAAATTGCGATTGTACAAAATTCGGATATTTAATCGATTTTTAGGCGAATTTTCTAGCTCTATTGGAAGAATTCCGCAATGATTTCGACCGAAACGGCTGGATTATCAGTGCAGCAGTTAGCGCAATCCCCAGTACCGGCTACGATATCCCGAAAATGTCGACTCTATTAGATCATATCAATTTAATGACGTATGATATGTACGGGCCAAGTTGGAGTCGTTATACTGGCCAGAATTCACCCCTGTACGCCTCTTCAATTGAAAGTAATTGGGAACGTAAGTATCTAAATCTGGCTAGTTCCGTTCAAAACTGGCTGAAATTGGGTGTTGATCCGAAAAAATTGTGCGCGGGTTTGGCCTTCTATGGCCGTACGTACACTTTGAAAGATCCGAAAGTGGACGGGTTACATGCCCCGTTTATTAGCGCCGGTAAACCGGGACCTGTTCTGAATGCGGCCGGAGTTATGTCCTATCTCGATGTAATTATCATCGATTATAATTGGGGATTTTAGTTTGAATTAATTCGATTTTGTAGATTTGTTTATCGGATTGGAAATGTCGCTGGGATGATGAGCAGAAGAATCCGATTTGTACGAACAATGATCAGTGGTTAGGATCGGATAATCCGGCTTCAATTCGGGAGAAAGTTGGCTATATTAAGGGACAACAATTGGGCGGTGTTATGATTTGGACGATTAATTACGACGATGTTCATGGGGCTTGTGGAGAAGCTAAACCGTTGTTGATTGCCGTTCGTGATGCTTTGAATAAATAACGAGCTTCTCTAAGAACAAACATTATAAATTATTCCAATCAATGTTGAAATATTTAACAATTTTGAAATAATTAAATATTTAAAACCAGACATTGCTTTGAAAGCAAGCTGAAATCTTAATCTAAACTTGAAACTTCAACAATACCGGCTTTAGTTGTAGCGAACAAGAGAATAAATTTTTTATAAACGCTTAGAATTCACGAAATAAATTCCCTATTCAATAGTTTGAAGTTATCACAGATATGAATTGAAATTAATTTGTTGAAGTTATTTGATGAAAATTTCAAACGCAATTAGATTAGAAACTAGTAAAATTGATCTAGTGCGCAATAGATTTAAATAAAAATCGGGGAATTCCAATGAATCATTCCAGTGGTGAATAATTCGAGATAGAATTAACAATTTTCAACGGTCTTGTTGTGAAAATAATGGGAGATCATTTGAGGAAACCCTTTCCGGGTGAGTTTCAATAAATATTTAACCATTTCCGGGGTTGCGCCGGGGTCAACGGCCTCTTGGAATTATTATTTTTAATAAACGATTGTTCTGGAAATATCGCAAAAATTAAAACATATTTAAAAATAGCATTTCAAGGACTTTATTCGTTTCAAAAAATTGCTATTGAATTTTGAATTGTAGAAGAACATTTTGAAGAATTTTACATTTTTATATTTTTCCATCGATTTTGTTTAATTTCAACGATTCTGTCAGAGTTTAGTGAAAATAAAAAGCGCTTTCCAAAACTCCAAGAAATTTCCCAATCGGCCTGCTAGTTTTCCGAGAAATTGCCAAAAATTGAAGGACTTTTTTTCGATCTACTACCAAAAACAACGCCAACATAAAATAATCAATTACTTGTTTATTTTCGTGAATATTGTAATGAATCAAACAGCATTAGAAAGAGCATTTCAAGAAGCATTAGTGAAAGTTTTCCGCCTTAGAAAATTTCACTTGAATTTGAATTTATTGACGAAAATCTCGAAGCATAATTTTTCTCCACATTCTTTCACATTACTCAATATTTTCGCCAATAATTTATAAATTTGCAAATAATTTTTGAACAGTAAATAGAGAATGGAAAGCTCTTTCCAAATCTCCAAGAAATTTCCCAATCGGCCTGCTGGTTTTCCGGAAAATTGCCAAAAATTGAAGGACTTTTCTTTCGATTTACTACCAGAAACAATGCCAATATAAAATAATCCACCACTTGCTTATTTTTGTGAATATTGCAATAAATCAAACAGCATTAGAAAGAGCATTTCAAGGAGTATTAGAGAAAGTTTTCCATCTTGGAAAATTGCACTTGAATTTGAATTTATAGAGGCAAATCTAGAAGCATCATTTTTCCTAAATTTTTGCACATTTCTCTATATTTTCGTCCATAATTTAGCCAATACTAGAAATTTGCGATTGATTTTTGCACAGTGCAGAGAAAATTGAAAGCACTTTCCAAATCTCCAAGAAATTTTCCAATCGGCCTGCTGGTTTTCCGAACAAATGCCAAAAATTGGAGGGTCTGTATTACAACTTTTCTTCGCTTATTTTTGGCGATAAATAAAATAACATTAGAGAGGAAATTTTGAGGAAGATGCCTTAGAAAATTATACCTCGAAATCCTCCTAAATCCGTTCCGGTCATTGGAAAACAAGTGAGTGGTCGTTGATCGAACATGAACATTTATCGCGCGCCATATCGATGAAGATCTAGGTCGATTTTCGAATTTCTATTGCCAAAATAGGCCGGTGTCGCACCGCTCCGAAGTGCATACAAATTTCTGTTGACTTCTTTATATTTATTCCGGTTCTATTTTTAAATCTTCGCTCATTCCGATTATTTGCATAAAACTCTACCTTTCACTTTTACCAATTTGTTTACAAATCTGCCGTTATAATTTTACCATTTTCCATTTGATATCCCAAATTAGCAACAACTCATTATATTTGATAACTTTACAATTATGGAAAGCGTTACGTTTAAATAAATAAAACTCGCCAAAATTGTTATCAAACAAAGTACTCTACATACATATCTGTTGCATAGATTGTTGACTAAATGACATCAACCACTTATAAATTAAACATCACAGGTGTTATCCTCTTATTGGATTAAAGATAAGAGTACAAAAATTAAAATTTCTTTAAACAAACACTTAACGATTAAAACATCTACACACATAATGACAATTCTAAAGAAATTTGGTGCACCTCAAGTTGTTTTGACACAAATTTTGGGAAAATTCTATTGTTTATTGCAAGTTAATTGCATGGGATTTAATTAAGCCCACTTGACCCGCTTATACTTATCACTAATGTCTTGATAAATTGGAATCTTAATCTGGAATTATTTAATATTTCTAAAAATAAGATTAATGACCACTCTTCAAGCACACTTTTAAAGTACCACAAAGATAAATAAATCGAAATAAATATAAAAAGGTGGTTAATCGCGATTTGAATCACATCGCAAAGTTGGATCGAAGCACAACAGTGAAATTGCGAGAGTACAAAATGAAATTAACACTAGCCCTACTTTCACTGATGGCTTTTACAGCCGCCAGTGTTTCTGCCGGTACGTAGACTGCGATATTTTCTTGTTTTTAATTCAATTCGGTTGATCATCTGATTGATTTGTTCAGGCAATGTGGTGTGCTATTTCACCAGTTGGACAATCTATCGGCCCGGAAATGGAAAGTTTACAGCCAACGATATTGATCCTAATCTATGCACGCACGTATTGTACGCTTTCTTCGGCTTGGGCGAAGATGGAACTCTTCGAGTCTTGGACGACTGGGAACTCAACGGATTACGTATTGCTCCCTTTTATTTAAAATTCAACAAATTCATTGTAAAAATTTACAGATGAAATGGACAATTTAATGGCATTAAAAGGCAAGAATCCCAATTTGAAGATCCTTCTAAGTGTTGGCGGTTGGAATGAAGGTTCCTATAAATATTCGGTTGTAGCAGGCAATCCGGCTTTAAGGGCTACAAACGTACAGAGCGTTTTAGAAAATGTCGAAAAGTACGGTTTTGATGGTTACGATTTGGATTGGGAATATCCAAATCAACGAGGCGGCAAACCGGAGGATAAAGTGAGTTGGTTTATTCGAATTTCAAGAATAATCGAAATTGTTTTAGCAAAACTATGTCACTTGGCTCGGTGAATTGAAAGCAGCTCTAAACGCCAAAGGCTACATCTTAACAGCTGCTGTAGCCGGTGGGGTCTCATCAATCGATACCTCCTACGATGTCCCCGGTGTATCACGGTAAACTCTTAAAATTTCACCAATTTGTTAGTCTAATCAGTTTGGTTAAAGCAATTTGGATATGATCAACGTGATGACTTACGATTTCCATGGCTCTTTCGAACCATTCGTCGGCCATTGCGCCCCATTATACCCGTCTCATCTGGACAAAACTCCAGAACAACGCCAATTAAATGCAGTAAGCACCCTTAATTAATCCCAGAATTCTTGGGTAGTTCAAAAATTAAACTATAGGCCGCCGGAATTCAACATTGGTTAGATAAAGGCGCCGATCCATCCAAAATCAACATGGGTTTAGCCTCGTACGGACGTACATTCACATTAGCCAACCCAGCTAACACTGAACTATACGCCCAAACTTATGGCGGTGGTGAAGCCGGCCCATACACCCGCCAAATGGGCACAATCGGTTATAACGAAGTCTGTGAATTTGACTCCGATTGGCAGTACGTATGGGATGATGAACAGAAAGTGCCGCACAAAATTAAGGGCAACCAATGGTTCGGTTACGATGATGAACGTTCAATCCAACTTAAAGTAAGTTGTTTTTTTGATTCTATTCGGTTTTAATTGTTGTTGATTAGGTGGAATTTGCCGAGTCTAAAAATTTGGGTGGTGTTATGATGTGGTCATTGGATACGGACGATTTCAAAGGGGTTTGCGGTGAACGTTACCCTCTTCTCCGTAAAATGAACAAAAAATAAGCACACATAGTTCAAATTTTGTGAAAACTGTGTGTATTTTTATACCGACAAAAATGAAAATAAACCTAAATCGTAGATGAATCTGCGTTTTTATCTCCATAATTTAAGTTAATTCTTAATTGTTTATATTTCGATATTTTGGCCAAAAGAACCGATAAATTGTTCAAAAACAAGTGTGGCCAAATTCTTATCAAAATACTTGATTTTAGGACAAATAAACGTTCAATTGATGGTTATCATTGTAGAGATTATCTTTGGAAATTTACAAAATACGATAATTCTCTAAATATAGAAGTTTTATAATAAACCGAAAAATAATAGAAATTTTCGAATGTTCACGATGATGATTATGGAGTTTTCTCATCAAGTATTGTTTGGTAGTTTAATCGGAAATTCCTACAGAGTGGAAAAAGAAATTACTCTATTTATTGATAAGAAATCAGATATATAATAACGAATATTTTGATATTTTTACACGTAGGTACTGATGATTAGTTCAACAAACAATCAAATTTCGTTTATCAAAATTTCATCAATCTTTATAAAAGTTCTGAGAGAAATTAGGAAATTCCAATGAGGCCGCTCAATATTGTCCTCATAGACAACGAATTTATAAAAATAATAATCATATTTTTGGTGTAAAAGAAGCGTTTTCGGTTTGTTTATAGACTGTTAGAAACAGACCCGGATTAGACAGGACGGATAGGCAGGATGTGTCCGCCTTTTGACTTGTTTTTCGAAATTTCGCAAAACTTAAAACAGATTTAAAAAGAGCATTTCAAATTGGACCAAGGCCTCTTGTGTATTTCACAAAATTCCGATTGAATTTTGAGTTATAGAAGAGAATTTTGAAGCATGTTTCTTTGTAATGATTTACAATATTTTTATATTTTTCCTCATAACTCAACAAATTTTGTTAATTTTTCAATGATTTTGACAGAGTTTACAGAAAATGAAAGGCGCTTTGCAAATATTCAAGAAATTTTCCAATCTATTTGCTAGTTTTCCAGGAAATCGCCAAAAAGTTGACCGTCTTTATCTAATTTTTTTCGATCAGGTATCTAAACAATGCCAATATTTAATAATCGATATCTCCCTTGTTTGATAATATATTGTAATGAATCTGGTAGTATTGGGAAGAGCATTTCAAGGAGCATTAGAGAAAGTTTGTCGTTTTGGAAAATTTCAGTAGAATTAAAATTAATAGACGACAATCTGGGATTATGATTTTTCTTATATTTCTGCACGTTTTTCGATATTTTCGCCAATAATTTAGCTAATATTACAAGTATATGAACAATTTTGGTAAAGTAGATAGAAAATTGAAAGCGCTTTCCAAATCTCTAAGAAATTTCCCAATCGGCTTGCTAGTTTTCCGGGAAATGGCCAAACATTGGAGGGCCGGTATTAGAATATAATCTTCGGACAGGTGCAATTTATATTTTATTGACTAAAAATCGATATACCAGCGATACTTTGTGTATTAAACATTTATCAACGCAAACTTGAAATTAATTTAGGATGTATACGTTCCTCCCGCCATTTCTAGGATTAAAGTCTTTGGAGCCTAAAGTGTCACTTTATATCCCAGGGAATTAAATAAAAAGTAAATATCCTCTAGCAGCACACGTTTGGCAACTTTCATTTAACTTTCTTGCAAACTCTCGTAGACAAACAAAAATACCGACAAATCAACCCCATTAATTGCCATTTGATACAGTTGATTTGAAAAGTGTCTGTCGAGATTGTTCTAAAAAGATTAAAAAAAATACCGTGAACATTCTTAAATTGATGAAGATAAAGATAAATTAAAGCAGGAAACAGGCGGCAATTATACACAAACAGATATAGAAACTTTAAGACGAGTCTTTAGATGAAAATAGGTCGCTTATTTTCCTATTGTTTGAATTATAATACAATACCGCTTGTTACGGTTTCTGTGGTATAATCGTTTGATGAAAAATTTACCACAATTATTGCAAATTTAATAAAAAACTTCGATATATTAAAAATCATATTACAACAACGCCTACAAAGTCAACAACTTTCATAAAATCCATTTACACAATGTAAAACTCGTCAACTTATATTTACTTTTATCATTTTCAATCTGCTTCCGTTCCAACATCTTCCTCTTCTATTCGGGGGCAAAATACGGTTTCCATTTAAATTTTCAAATAATTCAATTTAGATTATTATTTCAGTCCAACAGTATTTACAAAAAAGCTTAAAAACAAATCGATCAAGTTGTATTTGATTGTCGATTTAACGACCGATTCTAATTATGTCGAAATAAAGGAGTGTTGTTATCTTAATGTCCACAAATACTCTAATCTCTAGACTTTGAGTATTGTTCAATTTATTTTTTATAATTGTTACAATGCAAATTACAGATTACTTGCATTTTTGTTAAAACAAATCAGTTTGAATTTGGCGCCATGTTTCAGCCAATCATTTGAACGCAACAACTTCACTGTAATTGTTTTATTGGTTCTAATTTGGCGCAAAATTCAAATTTGAATTGGTTTTCTATGGAATATTTCTAAAATAAACAACAAGATAAAACTATTTACTTTATTTATCGAATTGGTTTAATTGTTTAATTTTTTGTTAATTACACGTAAAAGTGGATAAGGTTCACCGCAAATACCACGAAAATCGTCGGTATCTAGAGACCACACCATCACACCACCCAGACCTAAACTGTTGGCAAAATCGACCTAAAAAACGACCAATTGATTAATTTTTATTATTTTTGAATCGACTTACTTTGAACCCAATTGAATCAGTATCATCAAAACCGATCCATTGGTTATCGGACAATATATGCGGCACTTTCTGTTCATCATCCCATATGTAGTCCCAACCGGAATAAAATTCGCAAATTTCGTTATAACCAACCATACCATCGGTGCCGGTATACGGTCCTGGTGTATTTCCACTATACGCCGTTGCATACAAACTATTATTTGCCGGATCGGCTAAGGTGAATCCCCGGCCGTACGTACCAACGCCGAGATTGATTTTGGCCGGATCAGCGCCCAAATCCAACCAATGTTGAATACCAGCCGCCTAATTCCATCAAATTTCTCAACAATTACGAAATTACCCCAATGGTGATACTTACAACGTTCAATTGGCGCTGCTCTTTGGTTTTATCGAGAGATGATGGGTATAATGGCGCATAATGGCCGACGTAAGTCTCGAAAGCCCCATGATAATCGTACGCCATCACATTAATCATATCCAAATTGCTAGAATTGGAAATTAATCGAGTTGAATTTGTGATAAAAACGACTTACTCTGAAACGGCTTTAACGTTGTAGGAAATATCGATTGATGAGACACCACCGGAGACTGCAGCGGTTAAAATTTTATTATCGGCATGTAATTTTGTCTTCAATTCGCTCAAAAATTCGACAAAATTCTCCTGAAATTCCGCAATTAAATTTACACCGATCGATTATTGTGGTAATTACCGGATCGTTCGCTTCATCACCGCCACGTTGTCCCGGATATTCCCAATCCAAATCGAAACCATCGAAATCGTATTTATTGACGAATTCTAGAATCGATTCGATTAGAGTTTGGCGTTTATTGGGATCGGCTACCACTTTCGAATATTTCTCGGAACCTTCATTCCAACCGCCCATACTCAACAGGATTTTTAAATTGCTCTTTTGCTGCTTCAATCCAGTCAAATTCGCTATACCATCTACAATGATTCGTAATTAAAACGAGATTAATCGTGATGAAATTTTGAAATTACGTAAACCGAAAGCTTCCCAACTGTCTAAGATTTGTACGGTACTTGTTGCTTCATCGAGCCCAACGAAACCGTAATTGATATGCGTGCACAACGATGGGTCAACATGGGTGGTATCGAATTGGCCATTGCCGTTACGATAAGTCGCCCAGCTGGAATAATAGCAAACAATTGCTGGAAATAATCGAATTATTATTGGTTTAAAATCAAATTTAAAACTACCTTTCGAGCCGGTTATTGCTGGATAATACAACGAGACTAGCGTTAGAATTACAAAAATCGTCTTCATCTTTATTGGTTTCGATTTAAACTAAAATATAATAGCAGCGCGATTGTTTTAAATAGTCGATCAGTTGATCGATGATCTGATCTTCCAAACATTGATAAGAGATTTCAGGGGATTATTTAGGCATGTGATAAAAACGATAATTGTCAGTTTGTGGAATTTATTGTTGGTAATCTCTAACATTGAACTAGTGATTGATAATTACAGACACTGGAGTCCGGATCGAATACTAACCCGGATTGGCATTGTTGTTGTAAAGGTAGAAAACCGCCAGAATAGGGTAGGCAATAATAGAAAACCGAACAATCGTCTGGATCACGAACATACCCTTCTTTGACACACAATGCTGTCGATTTGTCTGAACCGTTTGATTTCCCTGTGGTCGTTGTTATTGTTGTGGTTGTTGTACGTTCCGAACTACTATCATCAGAATTTTCATTATCAGAAATCTGGCTTCCATCAGTTCCCTACAATATTATCGATTAGTATTGTGATAGCTTTAAAACGGCAAAAAACACCCCAAGTGCTGTCCGAATGGCGTTCAATAACGGAAATTTACTACCACACGTGCCTAGAAAGTCTTCAGTTTCAATCGACCATATCATAACACCACCCAAATTCAATTCTTTAGCATACTCAGTTTTTACCCCAACCGATTTAGCGTTATCGTAACCCACCCATTGGTCATCTTTGTAAGCGTACGGTGTTTTCTGCTCATCGTCCCAAACTACCGTCCAACCGCCCTCTAATTGCGCTTCACAAATCTACAATAATCGGAAAATTGACGCCGAATTGAAATAAAATTGAACACACCTCGTTGTAGCCTAACATGCCGCTTTCTTGCGTGTATGCTCCATTTTGGCCGGCGCCTGTACTCGGAGCACCCACTCCGTTATTACTGGAACTACTCAAAGTGTAGGTGCGTCCGTAAACGCCGATGCCTAGCACTATTTTGGCCGGATCGGCGCCTCTCGAGATCCAACCGCGAATTGCTGCATCCTAGAAGAATCGCCAAGAAATCAAGAATATGATCCTCAAAACAACTTACGACATTCAACAGTTTTTGGGCGTCAGTTTGGTCGACACTTGAGGCGTACAGTGGCGCATTCTGGCCGGTTACACCGTCATAAGAGCCGTGGAAATCGTACGCCATTATGTTAATAAAATCCAAATATTCCGACAATGCTGGAACGTCGTAGGAGAGATCAACACTGCCGGAGGCTGCGGCCACGGCTGCCGTTAAAATATAACCATGCTCGTCGAAAGCTGTGCGGAATTCTTGCAGAAGCGTGGCGAAATTCTCCTAAATTTCCAGTATAATTAAACTAATTTTTTGAATCTAATCAAATACTTTATCAACTGTAGATCCGCCTCGTTGCGCTGGATATTCCCAATCGAAATCGAAACCATCAAAACCGTAAGTTTGTAAGAAATTCAATGCACTTTGCAATAAAACTGAACGTTTATCGGCACTTGCTGCAACTGATGAGAATGTGGTTGAGCCCTCGTTCCAGCCACCGATAGCCACCAGAGTTTTCAATTGAGAATTTTGTTCTTTTAATTTATTGAAACGTTCCAAATTCTTATTTGTAACATCCAAATATTCATCTAATAGTTTGATCTCGCCGGTAGAACTGAGGCCAATGAATGCGTAAATTATATGCGAACAGAGATCTGGATCGATATTTTCGACGCTAAATTTACCATTACCGGTGCGGTACGTCGACCAAGTACCATGGTAGCAGACCACTTTATCTAATAATAGATTCGAATGAATAAATAAAGTTTGACTCAATTGAAATCTACCTGTAGCAGCTGATACAATTCCAAATGCGATACAAAGTATCGTGAAGAAGACGATCGTTTTCTCATACATTTTGAAATAAATCCCTGTTGGAAACTCAATTAATTTCCCTATGATTACATAAGAAAGGAACCTACCTGCTTTTATTGCAGTAACCGTGACAATGAATCTACTGGAATTTTCATTTAAATAGCTCACATTTAAAATTTTTTCCACAAGTTGTTTGCTTTAATAATAATCCGTTTGTTGTTTTATTGTTAACTAATCTAATAGAAACAGCAATTTCTATAGAGTTGACAATTGTCCTTAATGCTTCGTTAAATATTTCAAAGTATTTTGGTAGAATTCCGTCAAAGAAAAATGTAGGACGTTTAATTTTAAATCTTTTAAGAATTTAATTCCTTTCCTTTATGTAAATTTGAGATAATTTGCACAGTTCATTGCTAGAAATACAAGTGCATAAAAGTCGATTTTTTCGTACTTACTTATCTTTTCTAATCATGTGATAAAAACATAAATTTGCTACAATGGGAACTAATATTTTCCAAAATACGGCAAGACATGGAGGGAGTTCTAATGAAACGATTGTGGATTTTGGGGAAATTCAAGTGATTTTAGCGCGTTTTAAAGGCATAATTTCAATTCAGAGGCGTTAAAAGCCACACTCCAAATCCTAATCAATGAAAAATTCGATTACATTGTCTGTTTGTTCGCTAAAGTAATCCGATTTCGGGCAAGCGAAAGAAACCGTAAAGATAATAAGGAAGGGGCGATATTGATAGCTTTGATAGAAAACTACAGATATAGTGATAGAACGAAACTAATGAGAACGTGACCTCGATTCTGTTGAATTTTAAGGAATCTACAAGTTTAGTAAAGCACCAAAGAGGCTCTATTACTTTCAATGTTAATGTTGATGGAATACGAGAGATTTTTCAATTCAATCTTCAGCATCGTGAAAAACTCCACAAAGATCCAATGATTCGTAGTTAATTTGAAATGATCGCTTTTATTCAATCTGCGTCATCCGTTTCTTTTCCTCCGTTAATTCCTCATCCGTCAATTATTGATTAGCCGAAAAAACTGCAATATCAATACATCTATTTGTTTAATTTTTTCTATTAGCGATATTATCGCTATTACGATCGTTATTGTAATTATTCAATGTTTGATCTGAAATATTATCAAAACGAATTTATGACTACATACGGGGGGAGTGAAGTTGCCCAAAAAATCAATGGACATGACGTCAGAGATAGAGTTGCGCGTGGCAATGATGATGGTAGAGTCGCCGCCGTCGCCGTCGTCGTCGTCGTTATCACTGTCGTCGACGTCGCCGTCATCCATCCATCCAGTTAACATTTGGCCCTTGTGGTAGTGTGGACGATGCCTCTGTATCTGAGGCATTTCCTATTGGCTCTACTAACGACGACCACAATCTGTAATCTAACAACTGGTACCGATCTATTTACGAACCATTTTCTGGTACGTTTTCGGCGTGATGTTGATGTTGAAGAGGCTGGAAATGTGGCCATTCGGAACGGTTTCATTAATATGGGACCGGTAAGTTTTTAAATTTTATTTCAATAACAGATGTTCGAAATTATTGCTCAATTTCCAAATTATTACCAACGTATAATTCGATTAAATCTGTAGAAAAATGCGCGAATTACAAACTACAAGCAATAACCGTCAGCTAGAGTTAATTGGAAAAGATATACGGTGGTGTTGAAGGGGATTAAATTGGAATTCTAACAGCGTCAGTAGAATTACAACATCAATTTCAAATTAAAATTACTACCACTCTAGTTTATTTTGATTACATTCAACCAACAATAGAATGCGATTTATTTCTGAAACTGTAATACGAAACTACTCGACTTGTTGTATTCAAACAAAATTGACCTTTTGAGGCTTTCAAAATACAATAACTTGTTTATTTTAACGATTCTGCTCTTGACATCTGCTACTTTAACTTTCGTTCAGCTAGCTCAAACATCAAGTGTAATAATGAAAGAAATATTCCCCCCAGATATACTGAAGGAAAGCGTATTTAGATACGAAAATAAGCGAAAAGCGATATAGAAACATCTTAGAGAAAACAAATTATATTTGAGAAGCTTTTCGTTTTGTTGAATTAATCGAATCAAGCAATAATAACAATTTGGTTCAATTAAGAACGTTCGTCTATAGATTGTTGATAAAAAGACAATTAAGCTTTCAATTTTGTAATTATTTTTCAACAGACTTGTTTTCTCATTGAATTGTTTTTGTTCTTTTGTTACAAATTTGTTTTTATTTCAGACACTCTATTAAGTAGGTGTTTATTTTGACGTCATTTGGAAATTAACTAATAGATCAAAATAATGACAGCCTGTTGAAAATCTACCAATTTAATTCTCAACATTCACACCATTATTGATTGTCAACATTGAATAAGGCACGTTTTCCATCTTTACCATTGTCAATATTTACAATATAACTCTTAATCGTTCAATTTACAGAATATAGAAGTGGTTTTATAGATTCCCATTATAAATCCTCAATGGTACGATAAATTATCTTTCTCTCTTTACGCCTACATAATCAGCTCTTTAATTTATGTATTTGAGCTTGAATATACGCCAAATTGACATCGTAACCTACGCAAATCTAATACTATTTTGAATATATTTGTCGATATTTATTACAGATTTTAGATTCGAAAAGCGAATATCATTTCATCAATCACGCTATACCAGTTGCACGAACTAAGCGCAGTATACCGCATGTTAGACGGCTTAAAATTGATCCATTGGTGAGTATCTAACAATTAAACAACCAATTAAAAACAGGAAACAATTCAATTTAATTGTATCCTCGCATTTTGATTATAATAACTAGGTGCACTCGAAATAATAGAATTTAATGATTTACAATATTTATAGTTTATAGCATAAATGGTGGATGCGCCGGGTTTGCAATTTAAATTTCGCGCAACAATGCAACCAATCGGATAAATGCAACAACTTAAACAATAATCTGATTGGTCGCAATTTAGCGGTAAATTTGAATTTATCTAAATCTATTTGTTAATTTATTTAATAAAACAAATAAAGCGGTAGACGCTTTTTATAAACTGAATTCCCGGTTTATTCATGTTGTTTTTTGATCTTAATAAACAACCCACGTCTCCTTTTGTTTGCGTAAAATCGGATACTTCTAAAAATAACGACGTTTTTCTCCATTTTTTTACACGAAAGGTACACAGTGCTGTACAACAGGCAGGATTTGTGCGTGTTAAACGCGGTTATAAGCCGTTGAAAGTGGAGAATCTAGTCAAGAATATCCAACCGCACCGTGACCCAACTGATCCGTACTTTCCGTTCCAATGGTACTTGAAGAACACCGGCCAGAATGGTGGCAAAGCCAAGCTGGATTTGAACGTGGAAGCCGCCTGGGCACAGGGTGTTACCGGCAAGAATATCACAACGGCGATCATGGATGATGGTGAGTTATTCGATTTTTTGGAGAATGATTGAATTACGTTTCAATTTCATTAATTTGAAATTGGAGAATTTTATTAGCTGGAAATCTCTATTTACAAAAGATTCCCAACTAATTATAGAATACCGGGAAAGCACGTTAGATCGTGAAATTTGCTAGGTTTGTTAATTAGCTGAAACTCCAATTAATTTTCTTCTAACAACAATTCCTCCAACAAAATCATTTAATCCGCTCGATTTCATTTAATTTGTTTGTTTTTATTCCTACAGGCGTTGATTATATGCATCCGGATTTGAAATTCAACTACGTAAGTAGAGATATTTTATTCAAAATCGACTAGAGAGAATACCGATTTTTTTGTATTTGTAGAACGCTAGAGCGAGCTACGATTTCAGCAGCAATGACCCGTTCCCATATCCGCGCTATACAGACGATTGGTTTAACAGGTTGGTTGTTCTTTTTTATTTCAACTTCTTTATTTTTGATTGCAATTTATTTAGCCATGGAACCCGATGCGCTGGCGAAGTGGCAGCGGCTCGTGATAACGGAATTTGCGGGGTTGGTGTAGCGTACGATTCGAAAATTGCAGGTAAATCTAGAAATTTCCACTCTTTATGAAAGTCTAATGGAATTATTGAAAGGTATACGGATGTTGGATCAGCCGTATATGACCGATTTGATTGAGGCGAATTCAATGGGCCACGAGCCGAATTTGATCGACATTTATAGCGCTTCCTGGGGCCCGACTGATGACGGCAAGACCGTTGATGGGCCGAGGAATGCTACAATGCGAGCTATTGTTCGGGGTGTTAATGAGGTATTTTTGGGATTCCATTCGGTTAGCTTTGATTCATTGTTTGTATCGAATTAAGGGTCGAAATGGTTTGGGGAACATTTATGTGTGGGCTAGCGGTGATGGGGGTGAGGATGACGATTGTAATTGTGATGGGTATGCGGCTAGTATGTGGACAATTAGTATAAACAGTGCCATTAATGACGGACAAAATGCACATTATGATGAAAGCTGTTCTTCCACATTAGCCTCAACTTTCAGTAATGGAGCCAAAGATCCGAATACCGGTGTGGTGAGTTATTCTCAATTCTATCAATTCTCAATCAACCGCCCATTAGTAATAATGTAAACTATAACGAAGTTAATTCTTCATTTCGAGTTTAATAGAGTTTCAAAGTTTGATAATAGCCGATTAAGTGTCTATCAAAGTTTAATAAATATCCTTGTAAGGAATCAATAAATCTCATTTAACTTTCCTGTAATAATCCAGGCGACCACTGATCTTTATGGTAAATGTACAACAACACATTCGGGCACATCTGCAGCGGCCCCGGAAGCTGCCGGAGTCTTTGCTTTAGCTCTAGAAGCAAAGTAAGCCAATTTAACAATTTATTTCGATAAATGTTTAATTGTGGTTGTTCTAGTAACAATTTAACATGGCGTGATATGCAACATTTAACAGTATTGACATCGAAACGGAACTCATTGTTCGATGCAAAAGGCCGCTTCCATTGGACAATGAACGGTGTCGGTTTAGAGTTCAACCATTTATTCGGTTTCGGCGTCTTAGATGCTGGCGCGATGGTTGCTTTAGCTAAACAATGGAAAACTGTACCGCCCCGTTTCCATTGTGAAGGCGGCTCAGTGACACAACCACAGTAACTCATTCTAGCGGTCGTATTCTGTAACTTTGTAGAGCCGTTACCACGACAACGTTGATAGATCTTTGGATAGATCAGTCTAACAATAAGAAATTCATAAATTTTACCATTTCCTCTTAATTTCTTGGAAAAAAAATTAAGAAGTTTCCCTAATACTTGAAAAGCTCTTCAAAATTTCTATCGATAGACTCTATAATCATTAAAATTGTCTGAGTTATGAAGAAAATCCGGAAAACATAAGCTACCAGATTTTCCTCTATAATGCAAAATTTCCACAAAATTTACCAAAACTGTAAACTTCGTGTGATAGAGCTTGAAATGCTCTTTCAAACGAGCCCAAAGACTTGACTTTCGGGTGAAAATTGAAGACAGAATAGTTAATCAAAAATTCCACTTTTTTCGGATCTACGAAAAGTTACAGAATCCGACTGTACAACAACTTAATCTTGTAACAATTGAAATGAATTCCAGAAAAATCCCATCAGGTAGTCCGTTAATTTTGAAAATAACAACAACAGCATGCCAGGACGAGAACACCGAAGTTCGCTATTTAGAACATGTACAGGCTGTCTTAACGGTCAATGCTAGTAGACGTGGTGATTTGGAATTGTTTCTAACATCACCAATGGGCACAAGATCGATGATTTTGAGTCGACGATTGAATGATGATGACAGCCGGGATGGCTTTACGAAGTGGCCTTTTATGACAACCCATACATGGGGCGAATATCCACAAGGCACTTGGATACTTGAAGTACGCCAATTTTAAGGGCAATCATCGATGATTCGGTGCGCGAAAATTGCCAATGTTTATACCAAAATTTCTCGCTCATTTTCCAATGGATTAAAATAATTGAAGCGGTATTTGAAAGAGAATTTTAAGCTGCATGCAATGGTGTTTTTTATTGTTTCAAATTCGAGTGCAATTTTGAGTTACACAAAGAAATGTTGTGGTATTTTCTATTTCTATTTCCTAGTAAATTGGAGCAAAATTACCCAGTTTTTGTGGATTTCCCGGAAAATTCCTCGGAGAATGGAAAGCGCGTCCAATTTACTGTATACTTTGTGAATTTCAATGCAAAACTGGCCATATTATAGAGAAAAATATAAAAATTTAAAAAATACGAAAAAACATGTTCTAACGTTTCTCTTTGTAACTCAAAATTGCTTTCGAATTTGGAAAAATAATAAACACCCCCATATGCACCTTGAAATGCTCTTTTAAATTCCGTTCCAATCATTTAAATCCATTGGAAAATAGCTGAGAAATTTTGGAATAAACATTGACAATTTTGGCGCACCGATCGGTGATTTAATCACAGAATTATTGGAAATTTGTAAACTTTCAGGCACATTTCAATTCAGATACGCCCCAAACTGGTTATATAAAAGAGTGGACTTTAATGCTCCACGGGACGAAGGAACCACCCTATACAGAACTACCAGTATTAGATCCACATTCGAAATTGGCAATTGTTAAGAAAGCTCACGAGAATAGAATGAAAATGTAACTTTCTAGTTAATTTGAGAGAAAACTTTGATTTGTTTTTATAAATTTAATTTAAAATATAGAATATAAAATTTGTCTAATCTTACATATTTGTTAACAACAAATAAAAAAATCTATATATTTTTAAGTAGATTAGATACACCAGTTTCCAAATATATACTTCAATATTACCAAAAAAACATCCATTTGGTATAGCCGGTTATAGTGATAGCTCCATCTATGAATCGCACCGATAAACATCACCAAATGTATGTTTTTTCTCTAAAATTACCCTTAAAATTATTACAAACAACAGCATGTGATTAAATAATAATCGTTAAAAGATCAGCTATCTTTAATTAAATTAAAAATGTTGTAAAATGACCAAAATTATTATTTTAATATTAGCAACAAATTACGCAACTTTATAATTTTGTCATGGAAATTTGTATAAAGTGTTGATATTTTTCCAAAAAGAAAGAATATAAATTCTATTGTTTATATAATATACAAAATTTTATGAATAACGGAATATAAACTGTAAACTTGCTTGCTTCAGCTGACTGAAAGGATTGTAAATAAATTTAGAAACTGAAAAAATTAAATTTTATTTCGCTAAAGAAACAAATATATAAATGTATTGCAATTATGAAAAAACATTAGCTTTTATTCTATCTTTAAAATAATAATAGCAACGAAATTTACAAATACTCCTGGCGATCTTTCAACAATTTCTTATAATATTGATACGGATAACCGTTGATTAGACGTTCATCCGATAAATAATCACCGAACGGTAATTTCGGCCACAATTCTACAGTCTTTCTGATTGATCCAAATAGAGAATCTACGCGTTTACCCAATAAACGTTCCAACGATTCCATTTCATTTACACTATCAGTAAAATCCAGCTTTACTAATTCTTTAACAATAAATCATTGAGATAAAATTGAGATAAAACAGAATAACTTACGATTTTGACGATTAGAAACAGTCTCTTCGTCTTCATCTAGAAGCGATTTTAACAGTTGTAGTCTAAATTTGGCTCTTATTTGTTCCGAAATTATCGTTTCGTCATTCAAATAATACTCCAATGCTGATAGAAATTGATTTAATTTCGGTAAATTAATCGAATTTATATAAAATGGAATACTATAATTGCTACAACAAATCAATTAGTTTCTTTATTATAGTTTTTAATTAAAATCAACTTACTCTGATGGATAATTTTTGTAGAATTGTAATGGAAAATCGATTAAATTCCCCATTTCCACCGTCGTATAATTATTCAATAGTGGTAAAAACCAATTTTCATCTAATATAAAATTTTGAAATTTCTCTACATTTAAATTAGTTTCATCGATATTCTTTTTGATTAAATAAATGATTCTATTGATTGATGAAATATTATCTTCAATCATTCTCAATTTGATTAAAATTTGTTTTTTTGTTGTATTAATTTGTTCGTTAATTTTTTGTAAATTATATGAATTCGATGTTGATAATAGTGATGTTGATGATAATTGTTGTTTTTGTAAAAAGTCTTTCTTCTCTTGCAAATATTTGATTTGTTTATCTAATTTATAATCGGCAATTTGTAGTTTAATCGTATCGGGAACTGGATGGCGTATCTGTAATTAAACAAAATGCAATTAAAATCGATCGAAAAATGTACAGGGTGATTTATTGTCGGTTGTATTTGAGAATATCTCATAAAATAAGCGAGATTGTCGTGCTATTTTTTCGAAATCACCCGAATATGGTTAAATTTTGCGTAATTTTCCAATTTTCCGAAATTAAACTTCTCTTTTTGTATGAGTAGTTAACGAACCAGACTAGAGCTCGGTAAAAAAAGCTTTTGGGCTTGTTCAAATGGCACATTTAATCGTCTATGCATCAAATTTTTGCCATTTTTCATAATTTTCCGGAAAACTACAAGACCGGTTGCAAAATTTCTTAAATATTTAGAAAACCCTTTCAATTTTCTACCGATTGAACCTCATATTAATTGCAAACAAATTCGTATAAGCTGAATTAAAGGGCAAAATTTAAGAAAACAGATTTTCGTCTATAACTCAAAATTTTCCCAACGATTTCCAAAACGGTCAAAGCCCTCGTATACAGTTTGAAATTCTCTTTCGAACAAGCCCAAAAACTCCAAATTTCATCAAAAAATAAACGGCAAATTTCCAGTTTTTCTAGAGTCTAGCCCTTTAATTGAGATAAAAAGTTTTTGGAATTTTCTGGAAAAGTAACAGGACTATTGGTAAATCTGAATAAATACCTTGATTTTCTGTTGATTGAACAAATCTTCTAGCTTCTTAATTTGCATATTTTTTTTCCAAATAGCAATCCCGATTTTAACATGATTAAAATTCAATTCAATTTCATTATCCTTCTTTAAATCACAATTACTAGTCTTTGAAATATTATTAAACTCTAAATAAGAATCATTCAATTCAGTTAACAAACCATTAAAATGATTTTCCCATAGATGGAATATTAAAGAATGATTACTATTATTTAATAAATCCATTAGAATTGTATTAATTTCACGATTCTTCAATAATTTCTCTAATATAAAATGATCAAAATGATTCGAATTATTCGCTTCTAAATTGGAATTTATTGTCGTCGATAAAGAATCATGAATTGAATTCTCTTGAAACTGACCATTAATTGATGATATTTTCGATATTGATAACGGTTGTTCCAAATAAATATCATCCAATTCATCTATACAAGAATCCGGTAATAAACCCAATGATTCCCGTTGATTATTATTAATTATAGGTGTAATTGTAGGCATTTTTTTTGTATTCGATGGTGTTGACGAGAAATACGATGTTGAATTTAGAAACGATCGCTTCATTATCGTTGAATTATCTTGTTTTGTTGTGTTGAATAATTTGTACAAACTTGGAATATTTTTATATTTCATATTGATAGTTTGTAATTTCTCCATAAACTCTTTTAATATTCCCTACAACAAAAACAACAATTGACTTTATTTATAAAATTCGCATAAATTGATAATTTACTCGAATTTCTTGTTCATCAAGTTGATTATTTGCATTTGTGTATTTCGAAATTGAAACTACCATATTTTCAACATTATCGATTTGTTTCCGGATTGATTCATATTTTCTCCGCAAAATAAACGTTTTTTCTTCATTTTCCCCAATTTCTTGCTTTAAATGATCCAATTGGATATCTAAAAATTCATTATCAATACATTAAAACTATCGAAATGTCGTTATTACATTCGGATTTGTTCTTTTTCAAATACTCTTCTATTTTATTACAAATTTCTTTAATGTTATTCCTCAAAATATCAATCTGTTGTTGTACAGTTCGATTTTCTTTATAAATTCGAATAGGTTCATATGGATATAAATCACGATTAATTGGTGATTGTTTATGTTTCAACCGATTGATGATTATATTTTTTCGAATTGTTTCTATATCGTTTCTTGGACGTGTATTCATTACCATTTGTTCAAATATATGCGACGTTTGTCGATTCCATATCCTAAAAACATTAGAAATTGAATAAAAATTTAATAGAAAACATAACCTATAAACAATAACAACAACAAAAAAATCTACTAAACTGTTCTAAATTTGTTGGTAATTCCTTATAATAGCCCATCCGTTGAAGCCACAACTTAAATTCATCTAATGTTAACATGATTTTAATTAAATCTAATTATTTTCTAATAATTTCGAAACATTGAAGATAAACTTGCACCGATACACAAACTGTCATTTAAAAAAACGAACTTTTCAAATTTGGCGCATGCGTGTTAATTGACAAGTACACAGTGTTACCAAATGTTAATAAATTAAAGACACTAGGCTCGTATACAGCGTCCGTTATTTAAAATTGTCAACTTTCACTTTCCTTCTAAATAGATAACATTACAGTAATTCTGTCGATAAATTTAACAATAAAATGTGGTTGTACTGTAAATGAAAATCGATAATTAAACGTCCTGAAACAGAAAAATTGTAATTAGATCCCATTTACCTGAAATAAAATATTTATTATTATAAATATACTGAAAAATAAGGAAATTTACATGAAATATGCAAATAAACATTCTGAAAAAGAAATATTAAAGTTATATTAAATGCTTACAGAAATTATACTTAAAATAAAATAGAGATTATAGAACTAAAGTTGATAATCCTGAAACATAGAAAATAATACAATTTATTAGTTTAAATAACCTGAAAAGCAACAAATTATACATGAATAGCAATAATTAAAGATCCTGAAACAGAAGAATTGTAATTAGAGTCAATACTTATAGAAATGTACCTAAAATAAAATAAAATTTACTATTAAAAATTAAAATAAAGAGTTAAATTTAATACTTACAGAAATCGTACCTAAAATATCAATAAATTATATGAAAACAATCGAAAATATTTATATTTTCAATGTATTTTAATATGTAAAATTAAAAAGAAACTGATTATTTTAAATTTTATAGGTAAACTTACCAGGGCATTAAACAAACCCACACTTAACACTTTTCACTCTGATACAATCAATCGAAGAACCCAGTTATTGCACCAATACACGATTGGGGCAATAACAATTCAAAGCATCAATACCTTTTAAAAATTGACAATTTGGTATTAAATTTTCAATTATCAAAAACCCAAAACAGTAGTCAGCAATTTCAATAAGGAGAGTTAAAATTAAAGTTGGTGAGAAGTTGTTTTGTAAACAAGAGAATATTGTTGTTCTTAAGTATAAGAAGTACCTATCAAGTTTCTAATGGATTCCTAACAAGACCTATAAAGTACCTACAAAGTACCTAACATGTTCTTCCTACACCCCTACTGAGTACCTACAAAATTACCTAACAAAGTTCTTAAATCGTTCTTTGTAGTCGTCCATTTTTAATTGTGATATGATATGTTAATTTATAACCTGATTTTTAATTAATTATAAATATAAAAGGTACTCACTATTTCGCTGCAACTCTGCCTCCTGTCCCACTCTGTTCGGACTTACTGTTAATTATAAAAAAAAAGAAAAGGGTTAGAAATTTAAAAGTATTATTCTGACTATTTCAACTTACCTTTTCGATGAATTTTCTACAGTCTAGATCCAAGGGATGGCTTACTCCTTCATCCAAAAAGGCACCACAATCACCATCACTAGCATTATCACTATCGCTACCACTAACACTTCACTATGATTTATTTTTTTGACCGATTTTCGAGGTCGATTAAAATTGATCTGAATAAAAACCACCTCATGTCTAAAAAGCACCACCAACAGTAATACTTCTAATACTAGTAGTAATACTACTAGTAGTAATACTAGTAGTAATACTAGTAGTAATACTAGTAGTACTACTAGTAGTAATACTACTTTAAAAAGCGCGTTACTTTATATTTAAGGCCGATATTAACACTTTAACTGACTACTGACTTTAACTGACGCACACAAATGTAGAACATAGTAATACGTAATTCTTCTTTGGCCATATACTCATCTAAAACTAGAGAAACATGGATAAAAATTCTTGTAATCTTATTGTTTATACTATAAAATTACAAGAGAATTTCACTATGTATATAAAATATTTTGTAGTTACTAGTTGACTGCAACCTAGCGTCCTGTTCCATGCTGTTCGAATAGACTGTAATTAGGAAAAAGTACAAAAAAAAACACGATTTGATTTAATAGTTTGAAAAATTTGTTTTACCATTTAGTTAAACTGTCTGTCGGGTACCAGAAGTCCTCCGCGCAACTTCAAGGAATGATACGTCCCCATCCTGAAAGTTATCAACGCTAATATTTCACTTTATTTGAGTAAACACTGCACGTTATTAATAATTACACGTAATTGAACACTGAAATTCACTGAAATTATCACAAATCACAATCCCACTTAAAAATCAGACACTATCTTATCCACTTCAACACTGATTAAGATATACTGACATTATTTATTATTCCACTGAACACATTTGCACTGAGTTTGTCACAAATCACTAAGTTTCCACGGCACTCACCATCAAATTTCACTCACAAATACGATACTTGATTATTTACTTACCTTAATACTAATTAAGCTACACAGCACTGTAATTAAAACACACTGGGCACTAATTGTTCACACTAATTCACCACTAATTAACCAAGATAGAAATAAAAAAAGACTTACTACTTTGCTGCTACTCAGCCTCCTGTCCCACGCTGTTTGGACCTACTGTAAGTAAAAAAAAAAAAAAAAAATATTAGTAATTTTGGTATCCTTATTTGGATTATTTGCCTTACCCTTTCGTTGAACTGATGCCTAGCCTAAAACTCCATGGGATGACAAACTCGTCCATCCATAAAGGCACTAATTTACACTGACACTAACTACTACTCCACTACATTTTGAAATTACAATTAATCAACTGTTACTGCACACTTATACTAACTGTTTAAGCTTCACAAAGTTTTAAATACTGTACTTTATTTATTATTGCACTCTACACTTGCATCCACTCAACGTAGCACTAACTATACATGAAAATTTCAAATTAACCATGCTGAAAAAGAAACATTGAAGTTAGATTACTTATATTCAATATTTACAAGAATTTACCTAAAATAAAAAGAAGTTTGATGGGTTAAAGTTAATGGTCCTGAAAGCTAAAAGAATAAAGTTTATCATTATAAATACCCTGAAAAAAATTTAAATTATGCATATGTAATGAAACATCTTGAAAAAGAAATAATGAGGTTGTATTTGATACTTACAAGAAATTACCTAAATTAATATAAAGATTATAATTAGAAATACCCTGAAAAACAAAGAATTATTCATAAAAACATATAAAGATCTTGTAAAAAAAATATTGAAATTAGATTTAATACTTACAGAAATATAGGTACTTACCTAAATATCAACAACACAAATTGTCCACTTAATCACAAATCACAAATTGTCCACTTCACTTAAAAATTATAAGCGTTAAAGTGAATAGAAATTCATTTTAACACAAATTAACATACACTGCCCTTTATTTGTGATTACACCTATCACACACACTAAAATTCAGAGAAATGATCACAAATCACTAAATTTCCACTGCACTCACCGTAAAATTTCACTCACAAATTCGACACTTGGTGATTATTTTACTTACCCTAATACTAATTAAGCTACACAGCACTGTAATTATAACACACTGGGCACTAATTATTCACACTAATTCACCACTAATTAACCAAGATAGAAATAAAACAAGACTTACTACTTTACTGCTACTCAGCCTCCTGTCCCGCGCTGTTCGGACCTACTGTAATTAGAAAAAAAAAAAAACAAGAAAAATATTAGTAATTTTGCCATCATTATTTGGATTATTGGTCTTACCCTTTCGTTGAACTGATGCCAAGCCTACAACTCCATGGGATGACAAACTCGTCCATCCATAAAGGCACTAATTTACACTGACACTAACTACTACTCCACTACATTTTGAAATTACAATTAATCAACTGTTACTGCACACTTATACTAACTGTTTAAGCTTCACAAAGTTTTAAATACTGTACTTTATTTATTATTGCATTTTACACTTGCATCCACTCAACGTAGCACTCACTAACTATATATGAAAATTTCAAATTAACCATGCTGAAAAAGAAACATTGAAGTTAGATTACTTATATTCAATATTTACAAGAATTTACCTAAAATAAAAAGAAGTTTGATGGGTTAAAGTTAATGGTCCTGAAAGCTAAAAGAATAAAGTTTATCATTATAAATACCCTGAAAAAAATTTAAATTATGCATATGTAATGAAACATCTTGAAAAAGAAATAATGAGGTTGTATTTGATACTTACAAGAAATTACCTAAATTAATATAAAGATTATAATTAGAAATACCCTGAAAAACAAAGAATTATTTATAAAAACATATAAAGATCTTGTAAAAAAATATTGAAATTAGATTTAATACTTACAGAAATATAGGTACTTACCTAAATATCAACAACACAAATTGTCCACTTAATCACAAATCACAAATTGTCCACTTCACTTAAAAATTATAAGCGTTAAAGTGAATAGAAATTCATTTTAACACAAATTAACATACACTGCCCTTTATTTGTGATTACACCTATCACACACACTAAAATTCAGAGAAATGATCACAAATCACTAAATTTCCACTGCACTCACCGTAAAATTTCACTCACAAATTCGACACTTGGTGATTATTTTACTTACCCTAATACTAATTAAGCTACTCAGCACTGTAATTATAACACACTGGGCACTAATTATTCACACTAATTCACCACTAATTAACCAAGATAGAAATAAAACAAGACTTACTACTTTACTGCTACTCAGCCTCCTGTCCCGCGCTGTTCGGACCTACTGTAATTAGAAAAAAAAAAAACAAGAAAAATATTAGTAATTTTGCCATCATTATTTGGATTATTGGTCTTACCCTTTCGTTGAACTGATGCCAAGCCTACAACTCCATGGGATGACAAACTCGTCCTACCATAAAGGCACTATCACTGACACCAACTACTACCCACTACATTCTACTACAATTACTCACTCAATTACTCTACTACAATTACTCACTTAAATTCACTGAATTCACTACTTTTTATAATCACTAATTAAGCACCACTTTAATTTAGACACTTGTTGATTTCATCCACGCTAAAATACCTAAACAAAAAAAATTCATAGAAATACAAAGAACTGTCCATAAAAATTAGTAGTTGAACATCCTGAAACAGAAAATTTGAAATTAGTTGCAATACTTACAGAAATTTATCATTATAAATATCCTGAAAAATAAAAAATTGTATCTACATAAAAATATGTAATTAAACATGCTGAAAAAGAAATATTAAAGTTAAATTGAATACTTACAGAAATTTCTCTGGAATAAAATAAAATTTCAAGGTTAAATGCTGATCCTAAAACATATAAAAGTACATTGTATTAATAAGTACAAGTACACTGAAAAATAAAAAAAAATACAAGGAGATTTATAATTAATACAGAAAAATTGTAATTAAATCCACTACTTACAGAAATTTACCTAAAATAAAATAAAACTTATCATTATAAATAAACTGAAACAGAAGAAATTATACCTACATGAAAATATACAATTAAAAATCCTGAAAAGGAAATATTAAAGTTAGATTCAATGCTTACAGGAATCTACCTAAAAGAAAAGAAAATTTCAAGGTTAAATGCTGATCCTAAAACATGTAAAAGTACCTTTTATTAATACAAATACGCTGAAAAGCCAAAAAAAAAATACAAAAAAAAATCTATAATTAAACTTCTTGAAAAAGAAAAATTATAATTAAATCAAATACTTACAGAAATTTACCTGAAAATAAAATAAAGCTTATCATTATAAATAAACTGAAACAGATGGAATTATACCTACATGAAAATATACAATTAAAAATCCTGAAAAGGAAATATTAAAGTTAGATTAAATACTTAAAGGAATCTACCTAGAAGAAAAGAAATTTTCAAGGTTAAATGCTGATCATGTAGAAGTACATTTTTTTAATACAAATACGCTGAAAAACCAAAAAAAAATACAAAAAGACCTATAATTAAACTTCTTGAAAACGAAAAATTATAATTAAATCAAATACTTACAGAAAGTTACCTGAAACAAAATAAAATTTCAAGGTTAAATGCTGATCCTAAAATATATAGTACATGGTATTAATAAGTACAAATACGCTGAAAAAAAATACAAGAAAATCTATAATTAAACATCCTGAAATAGAAAAATTGCAATTAAATCCAATACTTACAGAAATTTACCTGAAATAAAATAAAGCTTATCATTATAAATAAACTGAAACAGAAAGAATTATACATGAAAATATACAATTAAAGATCCTGAAAAGGAAATATTAAAGTTAGATTAAATACTTAAAGGAATCTACCTAGAAGAAAAGAAATTTTCAAGGTTAAATGCTGATCCTAAAATATGCAGAAGTACATTTTATTAATACAAATACGCTGAAAAACCAAAAAAAATACAAAAATACCTATAATTAAACTTCTTGAAAAAGAAAAATTATAATTAAATCAAATACTTACAGAAAGTTACCTGAAACAAAATAAAATTTCAAGGTTAAATGCTGATCCTAAAACATATTAAAGTACATGGTATTAATAAGTACAAATACGCTGAAAAAAATACAAGAAAATCTATAATTAAACATCCTGAAACAGAAATTTACCTAAAATAAATAAAATTTACCATTATAAATAAACTGAAACAGAAAAAATTATACATGAAAATATCTAATTGAAAAGAAATATTGAATACTTACATAAATTTCCCAAAAATAAATTGAACTAATTATCTTAAATTTTACCTACCTAATCGCTATAGAAATGCACTATCAACACTGGCCACTTTAACACACAAAGAATCGAATAACACAACTCCAACGTTAAAAAATAACGCGAAGCAGCTGCCGTACCAATTCGCTGATCAAGCTATCAACTATCAAACTATAAACAATAACACAATTCACTAATTGTTCACCAATTCACTGCCCTAAAAAACACAAATTTTCGACGTTAGAAATATAAAAAGGTACTCACTACTTGACTGGTACTCAGCCTCCTGTCCCACGCTGTTCGGACCTACTGTAATTAGAAGAAAAAAAAACAAGAAAAATATTAGTAATTTTGGTATCATTATTTGGATTATTTGCCTTACCCTTTCGTTGAACTGATGTCTAGCCTAAAACTCCATGGGATGACAAACTCGTCCAACCATAAAGGCACTAACACTGGCAGTCTACCACTGGCATAAACACATTCTTCACTACAGTTTAACACTACATATGGGTGGATTTTATTTATTTTTTTACAAATTCCCTAAATTTATCACTGATTCACTACTTTTTATAATCCCAAATGAAGTCCTACACGCTTTATCCAGCCATTTACACTCATTAAGGTTCAAACATTTAATTTATAACACGATTAATTATATTTTCATACACTGGAAACAATTAATTTAACACGATTTTTTAATTTTCTTCAATTTCCATTCGCCATTTTGGGATAAAAACCAACATGCGTGACTCTGACCGATGCCCTCTGCCATCAAAAAAGAACTAGCCTCTCTTCTAGTTAATCGAAAACTAGAAAGAAAAGAAAAATTGTATTATCAAGCTTAAACTCAATTAAAATCAGGAATAATTTATCGATAAACGATTTAAAAAGCTCACTGATATTAATTTTCTTTAATTTTTCACACGATTTCCTCACGTTCCGAAAAATAAGACGCACTAAACATGGCTGACTGTAACCGACGCCCTCTGTGATCAAAAAAGAACTCGCGTCTCTTCTAATTAATCAAAAACTAGATGAAAAACTACTCTAACAAGCTTAAAATCAATTAAAATCGCGAATAATTTATCGATAATCAATTAAGAAAGCTCACTGATATTAATTTTCTTTAATTTTCCACACGATTTCCTCACGTACCGATAAAAAAACATGGCTGACTCTAACCGACGCTCACTGCGATCATACAAGAACTCGCGTCTTCTCTAATTAATCGAGAACTAGATGAAAAACTACTCTAACAAGCTTAAAATCAATTAAAATCACGAATAATTTACTGATAAACGATTAAGAAAGCTCACTGATATTAATTTTCTTTAATTTTTCACACGATTTCCTCACGTTCCGAAAAATAAGACGCACTAAACATGGCTGACTGTAACCGACGCCCTCTGTGATCAAAAAAGAACTCGCGTCTCTTCTAATTAATCAAAAACTAGATGAAAAACTACTCTAACAAGCTTAAAATGAATTAAAATCACGAATAATTTATCGATAATCGATTAAGAAAGCTCACTGATATTAATTTTCTTTAATTTTCCACACGATTTCCTCACGTACCGATAAAAAAACATGGCTGACTCTAACCGACGCTCACTGCGATCAAACAAGGACTCGCCTCTTCTCTAAATAATCGAAAACTAGATGAAAAACTACTCTAACAAGCTTAAAATGAATTAAAATCACGAATAATTTATCGATAAACGATTAAAAAGCCTCACTGATATTAATTTTCTTAATTTTCCCACGATTTCCTTACGTACCTACCGATAAACAAGACGCACTAAACATGGCTGACCGACAATGCTACACGTTGGAAGAAACAAATGAAGAATTCGACATTTACCGGCTTATTACCCCTGCGATTGGTCCAGGAACTACTTGATCAAATCAACGGTTATTGTTAAAATCGATTAAATTCGCGAATAATTTATCGATAAACGATTAAGAAAGCTCAATAATGTTGATTTTCTTGATTTTCCATACAAGTTTTTCGCGTTTCGATAAAAAAACTACACGAAAACACGACTAAGTTTGAACGATGCCCTAGGCGGAGGAATAAAACAATGGAGAATTCTGCATTTCCGGCTTATTGTGATTGGTCGAAAACTATTTAATCGAATTAACGGTTAATATTAAGATCAATTCAAATCACAAATAATTTATCGATAAACGATCAAAAACACTCACTAATATCAATTTTCTTGATTTTCCACACGAATTTTCCACGTTCCGAAAAAAGACGACGCTCAAAACAGGCGACGCCAATGCATTACGAGAAAAAAACGAAACGAACTGCAAAACTGCCGAATACAATTAACAGTGAGTCTTTAAATCAGTTAAAATCACGAATAATTTACCGACAAACGTTCAATTAATCTCTTTAATATTAATCTTCTTGAATTTTCAGGCAATTTTCAACTTTTTCCGATAGAAAAAGCCGCCCCCGGTCAACACAACCGACTCTGATGGCTTCATTGTAGAAACTGCGTGAAGAAGGGGAATTAGTAAAAGAGCCGATACCCCCTTACTTTTACCCCCTACTCATGTGATTGGTGTTAGACTTAAGTTTAGTTGACCTCAATTTTTCTGATTGGTCCAAGATGATGTCAAGAAACACGAATGAAAACGCCGTGGAAAAATTCGAATGAAAATCCGTTGAAATCACCAACAATTTATCGATAAATACAAACGAAAATTGTAAATAATCATTGTTTTAATTTATAACTCGAATTTTTTAGATTTTCCGATGAAAAACTGCACAGAATCGACACAATTGACTCTAATCCACGTACTGTATTGGAAAATGGAAACAAAGAGAGTTGACTTATTTATTTTATTATTGAAATGGATACTTTTAACAATAAGACGTGGCGAAATTATCTTTTTACGTAGAATTCTTTGTTTTCCGATTTTTTTCAATCTTTTATATCTCTCAAACAATCTTTCATTAGGATTAGCAACGTTAATCGCTCTAAATGCCCTATTTATACTTTCGTACTATTATTTCTTTGTTCGGTTTTACAAATTAATCTATAAATTTGCATAATTTAGACAGAAATTAGTCTACTAGACGATATTTGTTTAATTATTTAGAAAATCTTCGGTACCGAATGTTTGTTCACATAACCTCTCCACATACAATTTTTCGAAACTGCATACGTTAATAACATTAAAAAATGGTTATAAGGGTTGTTTAGGACTAATTTTGGGTAGTTTTCTATTGTTATTTCTAATATTGGTAATAATAAGTAGTGGATTAGGCCTATTGAAAGTACCACTGTAAACAAACAAACTTTGAACTTGTTTTCATAGTTGTTGTATACAAAACCGCCTAAAATTAGAATTTTTTGTTATTAATTAAGTTGTCTTAACATTTACTCGAGACGTTTACTTAAATTTAGGATAATTATGCATATTTTCCTAATTTAATTAGAATTTCTAATACATGCGCCCCTAAAAGTATGCAACTATATATACTCGTATGCGTTTACATATGCATGACTTCTATGTTAATATTAGCTAATTTTAATTCTATTTATTATAATTTTAGTCTAAAATCATCAAAATAGAAACAAATACTATTTAAATAACTAGAAAATTAGAAAATGTTAGG
Organism: Mylabris phalerata; assembly: GCA_020740385.1. Classification (NCBI taxonomy): domain Eukaryota; kingdom Metazoa; phylum Arthropoda; class Insecta; order Coleoptera; family Meloidae; genus Mylabris; species Mylabris phalerata. Next base: position 5,503,309 of record JAJEOX010000222.1, read on the forward strand.
AAAATAATATAAAATAGCTTCAATATAGATAGCTTTCCAAATATTGCAATATCGTTATCGTTTAGACTTAAAAGATTGATTGAAGGCAAATTTAAGTGTATTTATTTCATTTAAAGCAATTTTTGTATTGTTTTATCCAATGTCGGCGTTTAATTTAAATAAAATTTATCTATTTCTAATCTAAAAAAGTGAGGTTAGAACCGATCTTTTCCGGCAAAGAGAATCAAATAATACAGCTGCATTCAAGCAAATTTAATTTCCTAGCGAATTAAAGAAACTTTTCTACTAATTTATATTATGTGTTGAAAATAAAGAAATAATTTCTAAAAAAAATAAATTTTAGGCTACAGATAGCTCAAAATTTTCTAAATTTGGTAACACTGCCTATCAATGTCAATGGAGATAATAATAATAATAATAATAAACGTGCAGTAGTTATTATTGTGGAAAATTCGTTTATTTGAAGCAAAAATTATGGAACAATCTTCAAATCAATTGAATGTTTATCGAAAAATGTTATCAGCTTGTGTTTCTGCTGTTTTATTAGAGAAAGGTTTCGATGCAGCCGATAAAGAATGTCTAGGGACATTAACTGAAATGCTCCAAGCTTGTGAGTTATTTTCTTATTTCAATACAACTAAAATAGTGAAAACTTGATATTTTCTAGTTTTGACTGAAATTGGTTCGTTCTGTAAGAATTTCTGCGAATTATCCGGCCGTACAGAACCGTTAATTGCTGATGTTATAATGGGATTAGTAGAAATGGGTTTGTATCAAAAATTAACACAAATTCTAAAATTAATCGTTAAATTTATTAGGAATGAATCCCAACAGTATTGTACAATATGTGAAGAGTAACAAACATTCAGTTCTACCAATGTTACAACCACAACAGCCCCAGAAACAATTGAATATGCTAACAGCCGGTACAAAACAGCCATTACCGTCACATATACCGCAACATTTACCACAATTTCCCGATCCACACGCCTACGTCCGAACACCTGTAAGATTCCCTTGATTTGCAACAATTCGAATTAATTCTAATCGATTTCCAGACACATAAACAACCGATAATCGATTACGAATCGGTTCGGGAGAAAGCAGCCGTCCAGAAGAAGGATATAGAGAAGGCTCTAACGAAATTCTTAGCTAAAACCAGTCCAACTCACAATCTATTCGATACAGACGAAGCCAATATTTTCCCATGTAAATCTATTAAATTTTAACCTTAAAATTATTATTAGTGATTATTTATTATTATTTTTAGTGATTGCATGTAAGCCGGTCTATCCGCCGTATTTAAGTGCGTTATTACCGCAAGATCAAATCTTCGATCCGGAAGATTTAGAGAATGATCATCGTAGTCAAATGATGCAACAAGCAAAAGAACAAAAATTAAAAGAGAATAACGGCGAGAACGATGAAGAGAATGATGAGGAGGCTTTAAATGATGCCAATAAAAATGGGGATAATACACAAACAAACGGTTTTATCGATAATCCATATTTGGCAGCAACTAAACTACCGAAAAGAGACGAAATGGATATTTCTTGATTCTATTGGTAATAATTACAATATATAACGATAATTGTGATAATAAGATTGATTGTTAATTGATCAGCACCGCCAGATAAATACGGTTGGAATCGAGCTGCATCCTCTAGACTTGTAGTCCAACCGATCACACTCTCATTTCGATTTTGTACTTTAAGCCACAATAATAACGGTTCGAAATATTCCAACATCGATTCTGCTGATAATCGATCAGATTGTCCGCGAGTTAACATCCGTAAAATATCCCTCCAATGTCGAGCCTTTCCCACTTTCATTATATCCCTAAATTTGAACAACATTAATTTAATTTAGAATAAAATTGAAGGACTTACACTAGAACTCTACCGGCTTCTCTAGATCGGTAAATATCGCACGTGTGTAATGGACCTTCGTGTCCTGCTGCTAAACATAAAGCGTTATAAATTTGGAATTCTAACAATAAAGCTATGTAGTATTTAATATAGGGAATATCGGCGATTATATGCCGTTTAGAACCCGGATCAAATTGACGTTCACTTCTGGTTATCGGCGGGATAATTCCTTGATAACGTAGCCGTAATTCCCACCAGTCGGTATTCATGGTTTGTACTCCACGTTGGAAGATTTGGTAACGCCACTAGAATCATTAAAATTGATTTTCTTATGTTATTGTTTTCTATAACTTACAATATCGACAAGGTATGCAAACGGAGCAAATGCTACTTTCCTTAAAGCCATTAACATTAAGAAATTGATGTTGTTTTCGTATAAATCGGGGTTATTATTATACAAACCGACCCGGTACAAATGGATGGGGTTGAAAACTGATAGAGTAATAGCGTTAGATAGCCCCTCATGGAAGCCGGGATTTGCTCCATCTCTGTATAAATAGGGTTGTTCTGAATAGTATAAATAGTATTGAATATGTGCCATTTCATGGTGGATTTTTATCAGATCGTCCATATTAACTTCAGTGCATTGTTTTATACGATAATCGATACGATTACAGAAATCCCAAGCGCTCGATGTACATTGAACTTTCCGATCATTCGGACGTTCCAACATCGAATAACGCCAAAATTCCGGTGGCATCGGTTTTAAACCCAACGACGTATAGAATTCTTCGGCCATTTGAAACATTCTAAAATAATAATTTGTATTTTTTAGGCTTTTATTGTTGTTTATTTACCGTAAGGGTGTGAAGCCTTGTCGTAGCATTTCATGGGTAATATCGATCGTTTGAAATTCAGGATATGGTACGACAATATCGTAGATTTTACTCCATTCTTGTGCCCATAAATTACCGAATAGATGGGCCGGTAATGGTCCTTCATCGCGTACAATTTCACGCCCATAACGCTGTAATAATCGACGACGTACGTAAGTGAATAATTCTTTATATAAAGGCTGTAACGATATCCACGTTTGTGTTAATTCAATTTCGAAATTATCATCCTCGTAAATATAACGCATCTCTTCTCCGGCATCTCTAAAGCCTAAAATATAGAATTTTAATGATTATTAATTGAAATTGTAGAATTACCATTTAATCGAGCAGCTTGATTAGTTATTTCAACGTATCGCATGAATGTATTCTTCAATGGTGGTCCGATTTTATCGTGCCATTCACGCCAAATATGGACCAATTCGTAGGGATTCCGCGAATTTGCCATAATCCGGACAACATCCGGCTCCAATTCTAGATCGCAATAATACTGTTCGGTTTCATGATATGGACAAATTCGAATATGACTATAAATATCCTTCATTTCCGATATTAAATGATAAATTTCGTTGTATTTATCATCGGATAAACCGGCACGACTGTTTGTTATCAAAAATTGTAATTGTCGGCGTACTATCGGATCAGGTAGTCGAGTCCAATCGAAGATTACAGCCCGTTTCCAGGAGATTTTATCGAATTTCGCTTTGATTGTTTGTTGTTCGATCATCCGACGTTTATTGAAATCGGTCATATTGGTCGCGTATAACCATTGCGATAAACTTACACGATAACACATATCGGCGGCTTCATTGTCGTAGTCGCGTAGAAATTGTAACGCCTCACCTAAATTCACATTCGTACCCTGGTTTATAACAGAATCGAAACAATTATAAGCAAATTTACAAATAGAGCGTTTTAGGGAAAGTAGAACGTCGATCGTTACGTTCTGTTGGGTAATTTCAGATCAGTTATTGTTGAAAATCAAACAATACATACGTGAATTAGTTGATCTGTAATTCCAGTATTGGCACTATTGATCAAGAGAACCAACAAAATTTGTTTGAAAATCATTGATTGTCGCATATATCGGAACTAAATCACTATTGTTTAAGGTGTGTGTCTATTATAAGGCCGTATGTAGAGGCATTGTTGTTTTATTTGCAGTTTTATTTGAGGAGGACTTGGCGTGACAAATTGTCTTTCAGTTAAGATTAGTCCGAGCGTAACAATGTCGCGCGTGCACTACTCTTTAAAACCTCTCCACTATTACCATCATTATTGTTAATTTATTAGAATACGATTTAAACTTCTTACCTTGAACAGTTTCTGTTGTGAACTGTTGCTTTTGCGGCTATACCGGAAGAGATGCAATTGATAATTGAGAGTAAAAGTTCTCGAGAAACTCCAATCTACCGTATTTTCGGTTATATTAATTTCTCTAATTGTACGAATAGTTTAGAGGACATTTTCGCTATTATAAACTAAATAATTAAATAATTAGACATATCCTTTAATTTTTATTAGTCGGTGTTGATATAAAATCGACTTTTAATCGTTGTTGAAGGACATTTTTCCGTACATTAAACAGTGGTTTTTAATTCAATAATTTTATTTATAAAAACTAATTGTTTATAAAGTTTACTTGATATTTGCGAGATTTGCTGAATTGAACACTTCTCCACTAGGGTGGTATACGATAATACCTACAATTCGATTAATAAATCGATGAATTTAATCAATGGTTGATTTACCTATAAAACTGAGTAAAGTTGGTAGGAATATGAGGCCGTGGACGGCGCCGATTAAAACAATCCCTAAATACATTCTAAAATAGAAAATTTGGAAAATTTGCGAACTAGCAAACGCCAATACGGCAATTCCGCAAAATTTCGTCAATGTTATACCACTAAAAACCGAACTACCCATATTGGCCAGAGCATCGCTGGCTTTACTAGTCGGATTACCACTTTTCGAATGGATATAAGCGTGGACGATATGGCCGCAGAATTCTACAGCGATTCCAACACACTAAAATTTGATTATTACTTCTAGTTAAGCGTGTAATTCAAATTTACCATAACTAAATTGACTAGAGAGATGGCATTGAAGGAAATCGACCAAAAATACATCAAACCCATCATATTGAGGAGTATCATAAAAACTACTAGTGTTATAATACAAGCTGAAAATAAGCTCAATCCGGATAATATGAAAGTTGTGAAGAATACGACAATTATTGATGACCCTAACGATATACCAGCATCCGTCCAGATGGTTAAATATTGTTCAAAGTACGTATAAAAAATACTATACGGGAAAATTTCAACACCATCAACATTTAAAGTCGCTGTTAAATTATCGGCAATAAAACGTGCATATTCTAAAGCAGCGATATAATCAGACGATCCTTTCAAAACTGTATGGTACGCCATTGTATTTGTCGAATCAAGTTGTACGAAACCACCATCATCTTGGAACATGTTCATACCGGACATATAACCAGCATGACCGCCTTTCGAACAACTAGAATCGGGATTATCGTTCAAAAAATACGAGAAATACCTATCGAAATACGCTTCTTTTGTTAAATTCGTCGTGCTAAATTCGCACGAATTGCACAAACTATTCGAATAGGTATGCGGACAGAAGGTGTCGTTCTCTTTGAAATATTGACAACAAGTTTCCGATGTACTCCAATCGCTGAAATCGTCCGTCCACGATGTCGCCTGTGTTGCTAAATACGTTATATTACTTTGTTTTGCTGCTTTATATAATTGTGTAGCTATCGAATCATCAATACAATCAACACCGCCACAGAAACGTTCTTGTATTTCTTGACTAGAATAATTCAAATCGCCTTTAACGACCCAATATACCGGCGGGCCGATATTCATCAATTCGTTCATGTAATTGAAATATTTTAAAACATAACTATCGCTCGGCATTGATAATTGTTGGTCTAGACCTAATTCGATTGATGGTAGTACGGCTATACTGACACAACAGGCGCCGGTGAAGACCAACAACATTAAACAACGCACCCAGAAACTAAAATCACTAATTAGTTAAAGGAAATTGACGATTTTGTTAATTTACTTCATAACGAATGGTGTGAAATAATTTTTCCACACTTGATAAATGACGCCTGGTCCGGTTTTAGTTTCTGTAATTCTGGTTGTTTCACAAAAGAAGATCTCCATACGATTACGTTCATATCGTTGCAAATCGATTGTTAATAACGCAACGAAAGCGGTGAGTTGTAACAAGAAATCGAGCAGTATTGCGATAGTTGCATAGATTGCGAAAGTATTAACAGCTGGCATTGACGAAGAAATGCCTAAAATTACAATAATTAATAAATTTCAATTGTAAATTGATAGAAAATACCGATAGCAAAGCAGAAAATCTCGGAAACACTAGTCAATAGCATACTAGGTCCAACTATTCCGATCGTACAACCGATTCGTTCTTCTAACGAACGGTTATCTTTGGGTTGTCGTTGTAGAGTTTGCACCATAATAAAAATATTATCCACGCCGACTGCTAACACCAAGAACGGTATCACTTCTATTGTTAATAGAGTTGTCGAAATACCAAAATAACTACAAATACCAATCGAACTAAGAACCGAGCCTAGCACGATTAAAATTCCGCTAATCCCCAAAACTATCTTCGTTTCAACCTGAAATTTCTAATTCTTTTAAAAATAATTCAACTTAAAATGAGAAAATTTACAAATAAACGATCGTTAAAAGTGAAACGTCCCAATGCTAGGGAAATATAAATGAACATCGCCATATAACTGATAGCAACAGTACCGAATTCGGAACGGGATACTCTAGCGATTTCGTCTTCAATTGAACGTTCAGCACTGTAAGCAATCTCCATAAAATCGGGCATTTTATATTGCTCCCATCTCTTTAAATAATCGATAAATCTACAAAAATCTATAAAAATTATGGTTTAAATACACGAATTTTTATACTTTTGTTCCCATTCAAACGCCGGTTTTAAATCGTTTTCATTCACTTTATTATTTAGAAGGAATGTTAAACTAACAGCGGTAGCGTCAGTGTAATTATCGTAGGTACTACCGCCTAAAACTAGACCGGGTAGTACCGGACCACCGTAGGGGGCTAAACACGTTATCGAATATGGACTCCTAAAATCCACGAATTAATCGCCAAATCACTCTTTACAGAGTGAGCCAAGTGGTTGGCCTATTAGAAGTATAAAAAGTTCTAATGAAAGTTTCTGAAATTTGGTATGCACCCGTTTTTCCACCCGAACTACACCTGGAAAATATTTTCGTTGTTCTATCAACCTCCGGTGTATGGGATAATGCGCCCTACTTTCTTTTTTTAAATGGAATGATATATTTTTTATTCTATATTTAGATTCTATGATAAAAACGAAATGGACTTTGATAACATGACCTATGGTCTAGCGTTAATAATTTTTCAGGAATTTCGACTTTTTCTGAAAATTTTGATTTTGTAGTGTTTTATTAAAAAAATCATATTTCGGAAAGTATTATTGCTAGACAATCCAAATTTGGAAATCAAATAGTTCAAACTATGCATTTTACGCTAAATTTTATGGAATTAAATTATCTTTCAGCGTTTGGCTGAAATTGTTTTTTTTTTCAGTCAATTTTTAAAGCGCCATAACTTTCTTATTTTAAATGGAATGGTATATTTTTCTTTCCATGGTTAGACAAAGAAAAAAATTCTGCATCGAATCATATTAGCATTCCCTATACCTATTCTTGATCATTTTTCAGTTATTCAAGATTTTCGATTTCTAATGATTTACCCCTTGAAACGAAATACTAAAACATAGTAGGCTTGACAAAACAATCTTCTGCCACAATTCACATCTAAATAATTATAATTAACTGTTTATATTTTTTAATTAAAAAATCATAGAAGAAATTGACAAATAATTAAATTACAATTGATTAATTTTCTTTTCATGTAAAATTAGCTGAAATCGCTGAAAAAACACACAAAATAATCATTGTTAACCTCAAATGTGACAGTTAATGTCATTTTGCTAAGCCTCCTATGCATTTCTTTATAGGCGAATTGTTAAGTCATAGGCAACTAGACACTCGTCAATTTCGGACTGACGAAAAAACTATTGAAAATTGAAAATCTTAAATAGCTGAAAAACTATCAGCGATAGGTACAGGAAATGTTAATACAGTTCGATGTAGAATTTTTTTCTCCACCTAACCGTGTAATGAAAAATATACCATTCCATTTAAAATAAGAAAGATATTGAGTGTTGAAAATTGGCTGAAAGAAAAATTCATTTCGACTAAATACTGAGAGATAATTCACTTCTGAAAAATCTAGCGTAAAGTAGATAGTTTAAGCTATTGGAGTTCCAAATTTGGATTATCTAACAACGATATCTTCAAATATATGAATTTTTTTATCAAGCACTATAAAATCAAAATTTTCTGAAAAAGTCGAAATTCCTGAAAAACTATTAACGCTAGACCATAGGTCATGTTATCAAAGTCCATTTCATTTTCATCATAGAATCTAAATATGGAATAAAAAATATATTATTCCATTTAAAATAAGAAAGTAGGGTGCACTACCCCATACACCGGGGGTTGATAGAACAACCAAAATATTTTCCAGATGTAGTTCAGGTGGAACAATGGGCGCATACCAAATTTCAGAAACTTTCATCAATTAGAACTCTTTAAACGTCTAATAGGCCAACCACTCTGTATATCAACTGATAATTACGGGAAACAAGTGATGAATTGTTCTAAATAATCGTCGGTATCTAGAGCTGAAATATTGTTGTTTAAAAGCCCCAATAATGATTGAACTGTACAAAGATCCATCGTCATTGGGCCGGTGAACGCTGTCACTAAAGGCGCCAAACACAGATCCTCTAAAGTTGTCGTATTATCATCTAGAACTATCTGTTAAGAAAATAACAAAATCATCAAAATTTATAGGAAATTAGCCAATTACCGCTTGTAATTGTTCTTGTAGAGTGAAAACGGCACGTAGAAAAGTTGCATTGAATGCTGGTCCCATTGTGACAACCGTATCGCCGACTGATGAATTGAACGTAAACTGGAAAATCTTCAGTTAGATTAGCGATAAAATTTGGGAAATACCCACCGATTCGATGCCTTTCGTTTTGATGAATATCTGATTTGTGCGATAAAACGGGCCGAAATTATTATCGAAGAAATCCTTCTCTAAACGACTACGGCTGTTTGGAGCCGCCCATAATTCAACAGGATTCGTGATCACTTCCAAAAAGATTATACCGCACGATAGGGCGATGATTAGAATTGTCGTTATTGATAAGACGATGTAACGACGGCGCGCCATTACTGTAAAATTTCCAAAAATCCAGAAATCAAGGGCTAAATTTCCCAATAATAAAACTTACAAGTGCCCAAATTTCGGAAGAATTCGCCCAAATATAGATTGATCTTGTCGCCAATGTGCCTTCGATTGATTTCCGGTATATTTTGGACGTTTAATAATTTGGCAAATTGCCTCGAATATCCACGTAAAAATATCAAAAACAATATTGAAATAATACCAATAGCGTTAATACAACAAGCTGTTATAAACGAATACAGATTTATATCGAGAAATATTGTTACTTCATCGGATAATGAAGTATAAGTTCCGGACATACAAGTCGATGGGCAATCCATACAACTACACGCCGATTGATTGGGCTAATTTAATCAAAATTAATTTAATTAATTAGGAAATTTTGAATTTTCTACATACATAAGCTTCATTACAACCCAAAGCGGTGAAATTGATAGCACCAGTATCGGAATCGTTGGCAGCATGGAAGATTGTATCGAACGGCGATATCATATTCGAAGTTGAGCCCATATAATTAAACCAACTATAATTCGAATTAATTGACAATAATTCAAATATATCGAATGATAATTACCGTATTGGATTACAATAAGTCGCACCATATGGGACGCAAGTTGAGGCAATCACAACGCTGCCCGTACTGGGCATTGAAACTTCTTTACAAGAATCGTAGACTTTTTGTGCGTAATTTTCGTTGATTTTCAGATCAACCCTCGAGGCATACACTGGATTATCAATTAGATTAATTCTCGAATTAAACGATATTTACCTGAGCCAGTTGTCGAGTTCGTTTCGGGGTGTAGGGCTGTTATAAAATCGCTTTGATTCGGCGAACATGAATAAATACAGTACGTATTTATGATATTTGTAACGCAAGTTGGACATCGTTGGAACGGTACTGTATTTGAGAAACTATCAATCATAACTAGAACCTGATCGATATTGCAGCACAAATACGGATCGTCTAGATTATCGGATTGTTAATTGGATTTTTTGTTGAATTTTTGGAAACTCACCAATATCGGCGCCATTGTCGTCTTTGAAATAGAATGGGCAATATTTCTTCAATAAAGCAACAGTTTCGTTGATCCTAGAGTCGCTTTGATTCAATTGTGGTGCTTCATTATCGGTTATACAATTTTGATATTTCCCATTTGTTGATTCGTTACAAATCCCGTACATTCGACAATTACCATCAACGAAGACGATTATTGTTAAAAATAATAAAACAACTGGAATTTAATCGGATTAATTGCAATTGATAACACTCGATTTAATATTTTACCGAAATTTCTAATCATTTTGCCACTTAAACTACAACATAATCGCACAACAGCCACAAATCAACTGAAATTTTGTAATTTCGATCATTAATTTATCTCGATAACTCGGAATTTCGATTATAATTTTACAAAGTATTAAACAATGGTTGATTGGTTTTTGTAATCACTAATAGTGTCTATTTGTATTATTATTTTTTAGTATAGAAATTTCGTTCAATTATCAGTTAATTATTTGAATAGGTCGATAATGATAACTCACAGGTGTTCATGAATGAATCACTAGATTTCCAATAAAATGGTTTTTTGTTGTAATAATTGATGATTGTAATCAATAGTGAACATCTAGACAGATGAATCGAATTCCTAGTTGTAATCTAAATAATTTTCGTCGAATTTTCCGAATTTATTTCCTCTTAAGTGTGGTGGAAATAAAATTAGGAATTAACGGACTGTGGACTGTTTTTGAAGTGAAATTTTTGTAGAGACGTCAAAGGCCGAATCTTACATTTTTATTGACTTTCAATTTCAAGATCCGATAAGATCGGTGTTTACAAAAATATCGAGTCGTTTCGGAAATCTAAATTGAAGTATTTTAAGAGGCGAATTTTTGGATTGTTTGCCCTAGTCGGTCAAAGTTTTAGGTATTTTCGACCATTTTTGGAACGAAATTGAGCAAATTTTACAATTGGGAAACAATTTGCAAGCTTTCTCATATTTTGGCCAAAGTTTTAGGTATTTTTCGACGATTTTTGGAACGGAATTGAGCAAATTTGCCAGTTTTTTCCTGTTGGAAAACAATTTGCAAGTTTGCTCCGATTGTGGCCAAATTTTTAGGTAGTTTTCGACGATTTTTGGAACGGAATTGAGCAAATTTTTCAATTGGAAAACAATTGCAAGTCTTCTCCGATTTTGGCCAAAGTTTTTGGTATTTTCTTGGCGATTTTTGGAGCGGAATCGAGCAAATTTTTCAAATTGGGAAACAATTTGCCAGTTTTCTTCGATTTTGGCCAAAGTTTTAGGTATTTTTCGACGATTTTTGGAACGGAATTGAGCAAATTTTTCAATTGGAAAACAATTTGCACGTTTTCTCATATTTTGGAAAAAGTTTTAGGTATTTTTCAACGATTTTTGGAACGTAATTGAGCAAATTTGGCAGTTTTTCATGTTTACTTCAATTGGAAAACAATTTACGAGTTTTCTCCGATTTTGGTCAAATTTTTAGGTAGTTTTCGACGATTTTTGGAACAGAATTGAGCAAATTTTTCAATTGGAAAACAATTTGCGAGTTTTCTTCGTTTTTTTTTTTTAAATTTTTAGGTATTTTTCGACGATTTTTGGAACGTAATTGAGCAAATTTGGCAGTTTTTCATGTTTACTTCAATTGGAAAACAATTTACAAGTTTGCTCCGATTTTGGCCAAAGTTTTAGGTAGTTTTCGACGATTTTTGGAACAGAATTGAGCAAATTTTTCAATTGGAAAACAATTGCAAGTTTTCTCCTATTTCGGGCAAAGTTTTAGGTATTTTCCTGGCGAATTTCTATGTTAATTTGGGGAAATTAGCAAATTTTCCGTTTTATTAATCGTGAAACGGTCAAATTTTGTTTCGAAAAATTTGGCACCTTCAGTTAATTATTTTTCGAATTCTTTAGCTAATTGTTTTTCTTATTATCTGTTCGAATTGCAAAACAATTTCGACATTCAAGTAAACAAACGTTTCTTTAACTTTCACAATTGGATTAGAAATATTTTTGAAATTATTTCAATTTAACTTCATTATATTTTAATTCATCTAAATTCAATCAGATAATCTCATCAGTTATAATACGACATTAGTTTTATTACAATCGGATTTATCGACAGGTGTACAAATAACACCTGTATTTCTTTTATCAGATTGATATCTTCCTAAAAAAATACAATTACAGTAGATGCGTAGTTTATTCTCACCAAATTCGCCAAAAAACTACAATATCTGCAAATTTGAGATACTCTAATAGAACAATGAAAATTAACAAATAGCGATAATTATAAAAATTAAATATTAACGATGGTCTAAGTAGATTTTTAGGAAATTAAAGCAATCCTCAATTGCCTTGTTGAAAGCGTCCTCTCTAGATAAACCAACGCCCATTACTGCAAACGGTGTTTCAATACCAAGCGTAATCAAAACGATAAACGGATTGTCTTGGATATATTCGATCGAATATTTAACATCCAATAAATTCAGTATCTGTTGGAGATTATCTTCATTTTTATCGTTAAATAAATCCTTCAAATCATCGAATTTTAAACTTTTACTAACCATTATATTGTATAAGGTTTTTGTAAATTCGCAAACATTAATCGCCTTATTCGGTATTATACCCAATTGATTTTGGATCTCGTTATATCGAGCAATAGCATCTTGGTCTTTACTCAATAACGCATTATTCGCTGCCGTATATTGTTCGATTAAATACGGATAAATATCGTTGATCTTCTCCAACATCTCTTTCGCTGCCAGTTGTTTGGCTTGTTTCTTCGTATTAGCGGTTGATTGGGTGATAATCGAACCGAGTCTGCATTCGTATGTGAAACTGCGGCAATGCGCCGGGCCTACGTCGGAAATCTCGCTAAATACAGGCATTGGTAGTTTATTTTCGGCACATAAATCCTGTAAACGTCCAATAAAATTGATTTGCGGCTTCATCGGACTGTCCGACTCGTTGCGGTGTTGTTGCGGATTGAATTCACTAATCGGATTCGAATTTGGATCGTATAGGCCTTTCTCTTTCAAGATTTCTAAAGCTTTCGAGGCGGCTGCATGTTTGGCAACTTGTTTCGAACGTCCAAAACCGATACCGCTGATATCGGCTATTGTTACTTTATAATGGAATTCGGTTTCGTGCGTACCGGTTTTACTTCGCACTAAAATATATTCGGGAGTTTGATAACCGTTCTTCACGGCGAATTCTTGTAGAACCATTGCTGGGGTCTTCGTTGTTTGTTGCAACATTATTCGATAATTAACCGAAAGCGTCTAACCTAAAAATGTTTCAAATCAAGTTGGTAACGCGAATTTCACTAAATTCTAGCGGGATATTCAAATAATTAACGTTTTAGAAATTGGTGTATTTGATTGATTTACAAAAACGTGTTCAAATAAATTAACAAAATTGCGATAAAACGGAGAAATTACAGTTATCTAAATGGGAACAAAAATTTATTGTTATCTAATGAGTTGATAGAATTATTCGATAAGTTTCTTGGCTTTAAAATATCGTCTCAAATACAAAACTTGCCATGTAGCTAAACCTAACAAACAACACATTGAGAATACCGAAAAGTATAAGACTCGACTATTTGTTGATTCTGTAAATTACCAAAACGATTACTAATAAAAACAACTAAATTCCCTCAATATTACCGTTAGTATCCCTCATTTCCTCTTCACGTTTTCTCATTAAAGCGAAATCTTGTACGATAGCATTCGATAGATCTTCTAAACGTCTCAATTCCTTTTCGATCGGCTTCAATTGAGCTGCATCGCCGAACTGGATAAATTCGAAATATTAAACAATCGATTTGATAATAAAACAACTTACAGCATCGTAATTCTTAGTTTCAACGCCGTGTTTTGTGACTAAAGAGATCTCCTGGCTGATACCGCGTTGGGCTGTAAATTAACCGAATTATTAACTCTAAAGGCTCAATATTTGGATTGATTTACTGGCTGGAACACGGGAAATAAAGCAGATTTCGTAAGTATCATAACTTTCGGTGTTGAATGAGAATTTGCCCTTTGTTATGTCCTCACGTTGGGCCAAAATATGCCCTTTCGAGTCTCTAACCTAAAAACCAATCAATAAATCAACGAATTCAATGATTACAAAATTCAACATACAACATAATCGACTTTCTGTCCCATAGCTTCAGACACTTCAAATTCACCAATAACTGGTACATTTTGTTGTAATTCCTCTTTTAAACATTTCTGTGTGTTCGGTTCCAGATTCCACATAATACAATTCACATTTATAATGTAAATTAATAATAAATAACACAAACTGTAGAATTTCATCATTTCTTCAAAGTCTTATTGTTGTAGAAATGCTGGAAAATTGTGAATTTTATAAGAATCGTCATAAAAATTTTAACAAATTTTTCGATTTGTGCCAAAAACGATGAGGTGGCTCATGGAGAAACGTCAAAACAATACAGTACAGCCAACTTTAAGCAGACAAAACCACCAAACGTCCGAGGGTAATTTCGCAAAAAAATAATAATCCCAACAATTATTCCACAAATTAACAACAAAATAAACAAATATATCAATTTTAACAAATAATTTAATTGCAAATAATTTAATTGAATAATCTCTTAATTGCAGTTTATAGCGCTACAATTAGTGCATTACAATTAAATCGCAGATTATCGGCTGTGTTGCCAGTTTTATAAATTCAAAACCATCAAATTTATTAAATTACAAAAAAATCAAGTATAATCAGAATATAAAACAAATCTGCGCAATAATAATAATAATAATTGCATATTAGTTTTAATTAAGACAATTCGAATTAGTTTTCCTTTGATAATCTTGTGAATATGGCAACACAGTCGGCTGTCAAAGTTATTTGACAGTTTGACTTGTTTGGTTAAGTGGGAGGATTTGGGGTGGTGATTTTAATTATTTTTCTGTTAAATCCATCGACAAATATGGTAAATTTTCAAACTACCACCATTCACTTTACATTTCTATAAAATTCAAACTAATTTAATTGCAACCGATTATAGGTTATGTCGATTTGGGGGCACTCAGATTTCTCTTTGATTTCTGTTCTAGATTCGTTTTATTTTGATACAAAACCGCGCCGGTAAGACACGTCTAGCTAAATGGTATATGAATTTCGATGATGATGAGAAACAGAAATTAATTGAGGAAGTCCATGCTGTTGTTACAGTGCGCGACGCAAAACATACAAATTTCGTTGAAGTAAGCCAATTTCCAGCTTAAAATTCGATTATTTTAACCGATTTGAATTGTATTTCTAGTTCCGCAATTTCAAAATCGTATATCGTCGTTATGCTGGTTTATATTTCTGTATTTGTGTTGATGTTAACGATAATAATCTATGTTATTTGGAGGCAATTCACAATTTCGTTGAGGTTTTAAATGAATATTTCCATAATGTGTGTGAATTAGATTTAGTTTTTAATTTTTATAAAGTTTATACTGTTGTTGATGAAATGTTTCTGGCTGGCGAGATTCGGGAGACATCACAGACTAAAGTTTTAAAACAACTATTGATGTTGAATTCGCTCGAATAATTGGATCGAACAAATTATTGCAAATGTGTTCCATGACCGTTCATTCCGTTAATTCGTATCTCATATTGTGTAATAAACATCCGTAGATGTGAATGATTTGCTGATATTAATTAGATTTACCTTATATCATGTGTATATGTAATATATTTAAATAATTGTAATGTTGGTTGTATAGCTTGAAATTCCTGAAATTGGCACATTTCCGTCTATACTCCATCCAAAGATTCGGTCTGTTTCCGTTTGGAATTCGATTTGGAATATTTTTAAACGGTTTATTATACCAACAATGTTACATTGAAATAAAACAACTGTCCGTATCGATGACAGATATGTTTAAAATGTTTTCGTTTATAAATTATGGAAATTTAATGTATACGAGTGTGGCACGTGTTTTGTGCATTGATCCGATTCAAATTAACCAACCATACTAAAGTTTATGGAACAGTGAATTCGAAATGACGATCAAGGCGGGGAGATTCAACGAAACTGTTTTATTATCGGTGATGAAGATGAGGACAGACACCTATCAACAACGCATTTATTTCGATGACATGTCGCCTTGTTAGTTCAAAGTGGATACCGAACGGTCTGAATCGATTATAATTAGGACGAGATTATTGTCGTTTTGTAGAAAAAGCCAATGTGCAAACGATACGTTTTCGTTCAAAGATCGGTTGAACTAAAGCTAGAGCCGACTATAATTAAGCCACCTGAAATTGATACTTTCGAAACGATACAATCGAAGAATGTGTATTTTCCCCTTGTTTATTGTTGTTTCATTTAAAAAAAAATAGAAATTTAACGAAATATTTACATATGCTCAACGTACTGTCAGCGTTTTTGATTAATGGGGCGGTACTATTTGATGTTTGCAAGCCGATGAGATGATTTTTTCGACTCTAAACTCGAAAAAAACCGATTTATAATTTAGAAATTCTCGACGATTTTCTCGTTAACATTAATTATTCCGTACGAAAAATGTATCGTTGAAACAATTAAAAAGCCGACACTGTTAACAAACACATAAATGAGTATTTCTCTGTTTATAGTCCCCTTCTTGGTTTTCTCTTTTGATTCGACTGGAATTAGTTTCGTATATACAAAGATGCCGCCGTTCATTTCAAAAGAATGAGCTTTTTAATTTTGTCACAGGAAACTTTACAGATCAAAATGACATACGACCACGATACGCCCACTTGTGCCCCAATATCAACAATTTCTAGACTACCAATCGTTGAAATTACAATTGTCCGATGGAGTATCGGAATTGAACCGAATATTGGGGGTTTATTTGGGTGAATTTGAGGAAATTCGCCTTTGTTTTAACGGATTGGAATGAAGGAATGTTCCACATGTGACGGACAAACGGGAAATGGGCGTTACAGGGTACACAACATGAGACATGGCTGGTTAAAGACCACAGTGTCCGTGTAAAAAGCAGTCAAGTTTTGGTTTTCATCTGGTCATTTATTAATTTTGTTGTTTTAAAAATAGAAATTTAACAATTAGATGAGAAATAATATATTTCAAAAAGCAAATAAATACAAATTTTCACAAAAATAGTGAAATTCAAGATAATTAACTATTTACAAAAGAAAAGAATGATAATCGAGACTACAGCTAGAAAGAAACACACGAATTTGTACAATTTAATTGGCGATAAATTAGGACAAATAAATAATCAAAATCAATAATAATATTGAAAATAATAACAAATTTCCTAACAAAAAAATAAAAGTAAACCATTCACTTATACCGGACGATTTTAACGCTTCTAAAATTTTAATTTTAACGACGTCCGTTCCACAATTAAATAAAAAAAGACTTTCAGTTACAAGTGAGTTTGGAATTCACGATTTGATCAAAAAAATTGTTTCTGGATTAAATCTTCTCCGATAAAAAGAATCAACATCAACATAAAGAATTGCAAATAATTGCGACTGAAAATTGACTGAAATTATTTCAGCAAATGGAAAATTAAATCAGATAATGTAAATTTAAAACATAAACTTTGCTTCAGTTCAAAAATGCATACAGAAGTGGCGATTTCAACTAGAAACATTCAAAATTACTAGAAGCATTCCAATAAATTGGATTCCTTCAAGTTTCCAGTTGTAATCGCCACTCTGTAGAACTGTACGGATTTATTTTCAGGCCCGGACTGGTCAAAACGAAGGAGGCCCACGGCACTGCCAAACGAGAAACATTGCCGCACGCCAAATACTCCGATCCGGCACTGTTTATTTTACCGATCAAACACAAGATTGCTGATTTGATTGCTGAAAATTTCCATATCTATAGTAAATCTAGCGATGTAGTGGAAAATTTTGAATTTGACACTTACCCTAGTTTATTGAAAGCGGTAAATTTCGATAAACAATAATAAAACGGTAATTACACAAAAAATTTCAATAAAATGTGATCAAAATCAACAAAACAATAAAGAAAGTTGTTTAAAACAAAATTCATTCGAAAAATTAGAAAGAAACATGTTTAAAGACATAAAATTTGAGGTTATATTCATCTATAAACAAACGAGTATCGTTTAGTTCGTCAGTGATACCAACGGAAGAATTTAAATTTCACCATTTGTTTCTATATAAATGTTAATAGTTCTTAAACTATAGGGTTGGCAACAAATTCAAAACTTTCTGCTACATGAGTCGATTTACTATACAAATTATTTACAATAGACGAGATTCCGTTTTTGAAGCTACGCAAATTATCGTCGCATTACAAGCTTTAAAAGCATAAATGTTAAATCAACTGAAAATTACAACACTTTAAGTACGGATTTTTCGAAAGCACCTTAAATTAACACAAACATCACATTTCGCGTTTTGTTTCAGCTTCGATTTTCGTTAAATCGTTTTCAAAGATGCGTCCCCGGTGTTGTTAGCGAATGATTATTGACCATATGCATGGCAGCAGCCGCTGCGGCTGCGGTATTGCCCGATTGTAAGTACATGTAGTAATTGTAATTTTGTTCGGGACTTGTGCCCGGCGGCGAGGGTCCTGCCGGTCCTGCTATCGCATGGTGCGGTCCTGCAGGCGAGTGTGGTGAACGGAAAGCCGCCGCATGCACCCCAGCTAGAATATCGGTGACACTGTGCGAACTTGGCCAACAATGGCCGCTACTGTGCCGCTGGATTGTCGTCGGGCCCGTCACCGGTGCGCCTGTCGGTGATGTTGCCATCGTTGACGATGATGGCGGCGATGTTTGTAATTTCTGTTGCGTATACGGATGATAACCCGAATAAATTGCGTTGTAAATCGAATGCGTATGGTGGGTATGATGCGATGGATGCACTAAACTACCAATTTTATTGCGTAAAATCCGACTAATCGAACTGACCGATGGTACGTTGTATTTGTCGCAAACACCATCGGATAGTAAGCGATCTCGGATCTCCCAAGCGAAGATTCCCGGATCTTTCTGTTTCAATTCTTTGATATAAGCGACGACTTTCGGGGTGGTTACCCGAGGCTTGGAACCACCGATAGCGCCCGGCAATATCGAACCAGTCTCATGGTAACGGGCCAAAATCTTCGAAACACAACCGTGCGATACGCGCAATTGGCGCGATATATCACAAGGACGGATACCAACTTGGGATAATTCAACGATACGTAAACGGACTGAATTGGGTAATGGACGGCCATTCACAAAAACACCACCAAGTTGATTGACTTCCCCATATTGTTGTACTTGGCCCTCTGTAACAAAAAAATTGATACAAAAAATACGACTTTGGAGGTATCGTTATGGGGCTAATATAGAGAACAAGACAGCTTGTCTTTAGATTGGAAAAAAACGGGAAAATCGTAATAAATTTCCAGAGAGGGCGACAGTAATTTGAGACTTCAACAAAATACTACTACCGTCGGAAATGTGGATGTGATATGCCGCTGATTTTCTTTGAAATTGTCAACCAAACTAATTTTAAGACGATTTCTTTTTTGTCTCTACTCGGCCTCAGATTACCATACAAAACTGGCTCATGTTCGCCCGTCACCCCTCAAAATTCTAACCGAATCTTAATTAGCGACACGTGTAATTCCGTTACAGAGCCGGATCAAGAGATTTATGGGATCTATGAATTGGTGCAATTCTCAAAAAGCCGCTATTCCCATCTCGATTTCAATTCAAAAATCATTATTAGTCTTCAACGCTTGAAATGGTCGCGAAAAATCAAAATTCCCGCCAATTGTACATCCAGTTTCTTTAGTTGGGGAATTTTCGTTTAAAACTATCCAATTTCTATGGTAACCCCAATTATTTGATATGCGATTTGGAGAATTTTAGGGATTTATAGAGCCCTCTTTAGAGATTATTTTACCTAAATTTGGGCCTTGTAGCTCATCGGCAAGTTGGCCGAAAACGCTCAGAATAACTAGTGCTCGGTTTTTCTTCTTTATGGTGGAATGGGTGGAAATATTTTGCATTTATTCCGAATTGCAATGGAGTAAAATGAAAACAAGCATCTTTGAATCATTCCGAATCATTTGAGGCGCTTACTCGTTTCCAGAAATCGCACCATTAACTAAAACAAGCGCTTTTTGATCAGCTTGCCGATGAACTACTAGGTTCAAATTTTGGTAAAATCATCTCCAATAAACTCTACTTGTGATTTTTGGACCACCGGTGGAATTCTCGCTACTTTGAGCCAAATCAATGTTGAAATCGATTGATTTTAACGCTAAACAAATAAATGAACCTACAAATTGTATTCATCAATGAAAATTCACTAACCGAATCGCAACGTAAGCAAATCGGGTTTTCAATAAGGAATTTTAAGATTTCGTGTAATGTGTAGACTTTCTACTTATAGTTCGATTTTTATTTGGGAACCATGGCTAATTTACCGTTTACAATTTCAGGCTTTGTGGTTTAGAAAATTTCAATATAGTCGAGCGAACTCTTTGAACTCGACATGTGTGTGATTTATGGTTGTGTCCGTTGTTTATGTTTACATTAATTTTCATTCTTGTCACCCCTTTGCCTGACGGATAAATAACAGAAATTCTGGATGGAAAAAATTGATTAATTTAACAATTTTTCTCGTGTAAAACATCGGCGAATTAATCAGAACAAATTCTTGAATTTACCCGATAATCAATCTCAACTGTCACACTTTTTACGGGGAAATAAAAATAAATTTCCACGATCTAATGGCCGAAATTAAAATCGTGTTTTTTCGATTTTCGTTAACAACATTTATCGATTTCATGGTTTATAGAGGCATTTATCAATGAATTGGTTTTATAATAAAACAAAACTAATTTATAAAACAGAAATTCGATTATTATAACAGTCAATAAAAGTTCAATACAGTTTCAGGTTTATGTTATTGTTTATTGTATTTGATTGATAAGAATACCGGTACGTATAAATTTCTATATTTTTGCTATACAGTACGTCCCAAAATTGCAGGCTAACCACTCGAAGTGGGGTAAAATCGAAGTAAATTGCGAGCTTTGAAACTGTAAACTCGACTCCTTCAAGGGTCACGTTACTTTCTCTATTGCAATACAACCCGTCCAATTATAAGTAAAGCTTTGGGGTTGTAATTGAAACGTTGAATGTCCCCTATTAAAACGTCCATGTAGCTGAAATTAAAACATTAAGCATCCATTTTGATAAAATATAAGCGCAGATATTTCTATTTCAAATCGTCAACATTCTGGAACTGTTTCAAAATAAATAGTCGCAATCCTCGTTTAAATTGGAAAATTTAAATATTGGCACTCGTATTCTTGAGATTTCTTCGAAATATCGGTGGTGCTTCTGTTGTATTTATAGAAAAATAAATCGGGGCCATCGGGGTCAAAAATGTCAATTATCGTGACATTCGAGGAAGTCCAAATAAGGGCCGAAATAGCGTGGAAATCTATTCTAGTGTCAAAGGTGTGCCAGATGGAATTCTTGAGGGTTGGAATTTAACCTCCGGCATGCAAATTGTCCGAGATAAGAGGCGACATTTTGAAATATGCCACGAGAATAACTCGAATTCAAGTTGGGGAAACTTGGAGTTTTAAAAATATGTGTACAACAAAGGGTTGGAGAGGTAAAAAAATTGTGTAAATCCCTTCTAAATAATGACTTTTATAAATACAACAACGCCAAAACGTACAATGATGAAGTTATAAAATGCGAATCATTTAAATTTTATTATTGGTTACATGTTTAACACGATTTTAATTGCCCTTAGCTTTTTGCAACAGAGAAACTGCCTTACGTAGACGTTTATGTGCGGTTTTATTTGTATTTTTCCACTTCTTTGTATTTTATTTCACCCACACTTTCGTGCACTAAACAGAGGAAATAAAGCACATTAAATCAGCAATTTTGAAATAAAGGAGTGATTTTAATACGTGCAAATAAATAACCAAAGGTGTGTGCGTTATTAAATTCATTTGTACGTAAGTGTGGGTAAATATAAGTAGAAATATAGAAGCCAAACTAATACTAAACAGCTGAGATGAAATAATCACTTTCACCATTTTTAGTGTAGCGTAACGAAGCGGCAGACCGTCTCAAGTATTCGTAAACGAAAGAGAGAATGAAAATCATCTACCCAACAAAAAAATAATCGTAAAATAAAATAAATCGAAGGAGAAAAAAACGATATTCTTGGGAGTTCCGGCGACTTAACAAATTACCGAAAAAACGAATAACCCATTCCAACAAATTTAATATAATGAGAGAGGACTTATTAATAGAAGAATGGGGTTCGAACTGCTTAAATGTCGAGACTTTTAGTTAAATCACGCTAGAAAGAGAGAAAAACCTATAGTCGGTTTATTTTCTTGTTTTATTCGTTTATGTTTTGAGTGAATTTTGGCTAGTCGTCCAGTCAATGGTAATCGATTTTGGGCAATGGCTTGATTAAAATACCTGTCAGGTAATGTTGCAGGCAAAAAGGCGTGGAAAGGCGGTTTTTATTGTCACCACTAACAAAACCACCAGGTGGGCTCGTTTATGCTTTTCTATCCATGTGCTTGTTTATATTTATGTTTAAATCAATGTGTGTGTGTGTGTGTGTGTGTGTGTGTGTGTTTGTTTGTTTGAATATTATTTTAAGACTTTAAACCGTTTATTTTAACAACAACAGTCACGGATAAACAATAATGGCGAAGTGCCCTTTTATTGGCTAGTTGAATCTTGATTAGATAGAACAAATTATTCGAATCTAATAGAAGAAATCGAGTGCGGAAAAACGAGGCTGTAATATAAGCTGTCAGTGAGGTAAAGCCACTTTTTCGCACTCATCCTTCAAACAGATCTTTCTAACAAACGTGTACCAAGTTAATTTAAATTTTTAGCGTTTAATTTGACAAAAATCGAGGATTTAAAACGAAGATTCGTTAGTGATGGTAAAGGTCGAGATTTCAAGAGTTTGACTCTATAATTGAATAGAATCTGGCCCTTTTGACGACCTAGACTTAGTACTGAAGAGTAAAATGTGACAAAAATTGATAATTTAGAGTTGATACTCCCTAAAACTTTAAATTTATTTGTTTGGGAAGACAATTTTGTAAAAGTGTCTGAATTTACTTCTCTTTATGATTTAAAAGCAAACTTCTTTGGAAATATCTTAAAATCTCCACTAAAACTCAAAAAAAGCTTTAAAATTCCCCATGAAACTCCAAAATTCACTGATCCAAAGCCTGAATTCATCACTTTTTGTGATTCAAGAACAAAATTTGCTAAACAAGTCCTGAAATCCGCACTGAAACTTAGAAATTTTCTCATCGAAAGCCTGAGTTTACACCTTCTCTCTTTCAATTACAAAATTGGATAAAATTTCTTAAAAAACTCAAGTATTCTTCTATCTCAGATATTGAAAAGGTCCTTAAATCTCCACTAAAACTCAACTTTTACCACTTTTTATGATTCAAGGAAAAAAATTTGCTCAAAAAAGCCCTGAAACTCGAACATTCCTCCATCAAACACGCTCTTCTCCATAGTCCATTCGATATAAATTACAAAATTCATCTCAAATACTGAAAAAAGTCCTTAAATTCTCACTGAAACTCAAAATCCTGAATTCACTAATTTTTATGATTCAAGAACAAAATTTGCTCAAAAAAATCTTGAAATTTGTACTGAAACTCAGAAATTTTCTCATCAAAAGCCTGAGTTTACATCTTTTTTGTTTCAATTACAAAATCTCCGGTACTGGAACATTTCTTAAATCCTCTTTTTAGGCTTCAAGAACAAAATTTGCTAAAGAAATACTGAAATTTCTTGATTCAAATATTCTCCCATCTAAAGCGTTTTCCTTCCAAAATATAAATTACAAAATTCAGATACTGAAAAAAGTCCGTAAATCTTCACTGAAACTCCACTGAATTCACCGCTTTTTCATAAAAATTTACTTTAAAACGTCCTGAAATTTGCACTGAAACTCAGATATTTTTTCAGCGAAAGCTTGAATTTACACCTTTTCAGGTTTCAAGAACAAAATTTGCTAAAGAAGTCCTGAAATGTCTTAATTCAAATATTCTCCCATCTAAAGCGTTTTCTTTTCAAAATTTAAATTACAAAATTCATCTCATACCGAAAAAAAGCCCTCAAATCCTCACTGAAACTCAACTTTTATCACTTTTTATGATTCAAGAACGAAATTTGCTTGAAAAATCCCCGACATTTGCCCAGAAACTCAAAAATTCCTCCATCAAAAACGCTCTTCTCCACAGTCCATTCCATATAAATTACAAAATTCATCTCAGATACTGAAAAAAGTCCTGAAACTCAAAAATCTGAATTCACCACTTTTTATGATTCAAGAACAAAGTTTGCTTCAAAAAGTCCTGAAATTTGCACTGAAACTCAGAAATTTTCTCATCAAAAGATTGAATTTACATCTTTTCAGGTTTCAAGAACCAAATTTGCTAAAGAAGCCCTGAAATTTCTTAATTCAAGTATTCTTCCATCTAAAGCGTTTTATTTCCAAGACATAAATAACAAAATTCATCTCAGATACTGAAAAAAGTCCTTAAATCCTCACTGAAACTCAAAAACCTGAATTCACCACTTTTTATGATTCAATAACAAAATTTGCTTGAAACAGTCCTGAAATTTGCACTGAAATTCAGAAATTTTCTCATCGAAAGCCTGAGTCTATAACCTTTTTGTTTCAAGAACGAAATTTGCTTGAAAAATCCTCGAAATTTGCCCTGAAACTCGAAAATTCCTCCATGAAAAACGCTCATTTCCACGGTCCATTCGATAGAAATTACAAAATTCATCTCAAATACTGTACCGAAGTAAATAGATCATCTTGTAAGTTTCAAGCCCTAATAAAACAGATAAATAATTCAATCTGTACGCAAACTAATTTCATCACAGCAACATTTGCCAGATATTCACGCTGCTTAATCACCTACAAATGTTCCCAACATTCACATATCCATTAAATTAAAACGGCTCGAATCAAACTAGATTGGTGTAATAATCAATTTTATCACGCTAATAATACCACAAGTATCTCCAAAACAAAAAAAAAAAAAACAAATAGAATAAAGACAAATTTAGATAACAACGAGAAGAGACGAAATGGAGGGATGGCGAGTCAAATGCGGCGAACATAAATTATTTCGTCCAGGATCAAAGCTAGACGAAGTCATCTGTTTTATTTGTTTTCTTATTGTTGTTTTAGATTCAACAACACAATTTTTCTTGTTGCACAATTTTTTCATGGAGCTACCGTCAACACACATGTTAGATCATGCATCACTTTCGAGAATAGACGACGAAAAAACAACTCAACTTGACTTTATTGGTGTTTTGAATAGATTTGTTGAGGTGAATTTATGGTTGACTTGAAATTCTCTAATAAATTCTTCAGTTTGGTTATCAATCGAGCCGACACTGTAACAGTGTAAATTACAATTCTGGCAACAAATTTCCTCCAATTGATAAATTCGAAAAATTCGACAATTAGGGCCGTGTAGGAGAATCGAATGTATCGATGGGGATTGTTTATCAAATGAACCAAGAAGAGGTTATCGGAATAGTGTAAAGTTGACTGATAACAAACAACGATTCCAACTTTAATTGGTAAGAAAGTCTTCAAGGCTCACTTGTTCTCAATAGTCTATGCATTAACACATCTATTATCAAAAAGACGAATACTAAAATTTAATTGAATAAAAATGAATTGAATCTAATGGGTTTTCTCGTTAGAAAATCGTTGGAAATCTATTGAGAAATCCAATTCCATTACAATTTAAGTTAATAAACGCGTTTAAAAAATATCGATAACAATCCACATTTGTATTCTCTATTGTTTTATTTTTATGCACTTTGATTAATTCAATTCATTTTTTTATTCTCATTATTATTAGTATTTAGTAACAGAAAATTGTGCAATATTGATTTTTGTTAACTGTGTTACTAATTAAACGAAATTAATTTGTAATCGGCCAAGGTGACTTTCAGATGACATTTTACATTTATCAATTTCGTCAATTTGTTACAATTTGAAAATATCCTCAAAAATTCGAAATAAAACCCGAATTTCAACCCTTCCGAGTCTCACAATAACATTACGGGTTCTCTTATCGAAGTAGGGCTAATTTTAGATAATTTTGTGGTCGAATCGCGACTAAAATTGTACATTTTGTCATAACTAAAGGGCCAAGTCGGGGGTTAGCGACTTTCTGATTTAATTTCTATATTTAGTATTAATTACCCAATTACTAACTCATTCAAATTAAATCGATAATAAGGCAAGTAATCCAGAATTTTATACAAACTGTATCGTAATAAGCCTCATTACGGGTTTCTTTATCGATATAGGGCTAATTTTAGGTGAATTTGCTGGATTTTTTTCAATTCAAAAGCGTCAATACAACTCAATCGAATATGAATTAAAAAATTAAGCAATAAATCCTGTAAGTTTATTGGTAATTACATAAGTAGAAGCAATTGAGTCGTTTTAGGTTAATTAAACATTGTAGAAATGTAGAAAGAACGGTAAGTACTTGAATTTTCAATTTTCTAACAACTGGATTTCCAAATTTGTTTATTTTCAAATTGATTTCCAATACGAAACTTATTTGTTAAAGTCTCCTAGTAGTCGATAGTGGCCCACTTGAGACAAAAGACAACAAACCACCCATTTATACCTTCCGGTATGTTTCAAACACCTCCAGCGTCTAAATCCATTTAGTGAACAAATTTACTTAGCAAATATCACTTATTTTCTCTCTCTCTCTCTCTCTCTTTATCATTCGGTTTATTTTTGGTAATCGTCGATAGTTTCGACAAAGGCCAATTATTATCAACCGACCATTCCGATAAATGAAAACGACTCTTTTAATAACAATAATCATCATTAAAAAATAGCAACTATTGTTTATTATCGAATAAATTGCAATTTATTTATTTTAATTTTTTTAAATAAAATAAATAACGATATAATATTATTTATTACATCTACAATTGTGTACGTGTGATAACAGAATTGATTTATAGTCTGTACATGAACCCTGTAATAAGATAATCAACAGTTATTATCACTTTTTTTGTTCGTACTATAAATATTCGTCGATTCTAATTTCTTGAAAATCACCAAGATGATTAATTAAATGAGAGCGACAAGGATAGATTTATATTTAAACAGACTACCGGTCTTAATGCATTTGTTGAAAACGTGGAGAATTTCGGTAGTTGAAGCCTTGTCGGCCAACTGTGTTAAATACACACAACCTAAAAATCTAAAAATCAACAATCGAGAAACCAAACAGAATTGAATCAACAACAGTTTTGGAAATTTGAGGGAATACGCTCCGATTTCGCCACATCAATCACGATTCCAATTCGTTATTTTGTTGTGTTGTTTCTTATTACAATTAAAGCGCCCAACCGATCTTATTATAAGTCGAGTCTTAATTTTCAACCATGTCAGAAGCATATCAAGATCGTGATTTTCAATTTCAACCACTACACCCGATCAAAGTATTGAAAATAATTAACTACGCCGTCTATAGGTTGTAAATTCAAAAAGCAATTATATCTGCCCTGGTTAATTGTTTTGACTATTTTGTTTCATTACTTTTTTTATTCGAATTAAAAATCAAAACAACGACGATATCAATTTGATAATTAACGATTTGACCTCAGTAATTTTGCAAATTTCGACAAATTCGCGTAGTTTACCAGATTTCAAGGTTGGCTTTTATCACAAAAATATCCATTTTGTTTAATTTCTCCAATTATATAACGAAATATTTATTAAAAAAAAAAAAAAAACTCACCAGTATCCATATTCCAAATTATGGCGGAATTATCACAACACCCACACAATTAAAATAAAACAAACAAACTATACGCACTGATTATTTGCAACATTAATTATTGTAATGTGTATTTTAACGTTAAATGGTCGGTAACCACCTGAAATCGGCCATGAATTTACAGAATCACTGAATTATCGTTTTTAATTGAACAAATAATCGGCGCTAATGATAATAATGGTGTAATTAATAAATAAATTTCACGTGTATTTAGACAAATATGCGTACGATTAGAATCTCAGGGACCATTTGACTGAAATGCATCTATAATGTTAACATTTGTGTCTCTGTATTTGTACAATATCGTAGTAGTAGTGGATGGATTGTTTCAAGCTCCACCTATTTTCACCGCCCACTTCTTATAAAATGGCTGGACTAAATTATAAACAACCAATCGTACGATTTAGATTGTTGTGTTTAGTTGGGAGCGTATTGGTGGTTTATATCAAGCGTAACGTTCTGATTCGTTCATTTTTCTTACAACTTCAACATTTCAAATAAAACACAAAACAGTGCTTCCAAATAGGTGGCATTTTCTTCTATCGTTCTTTGTTTAGCGAGTGTCTTTTGTTCTATTATTGTGACGGATGAAATTCGGACAATTACCAAAAGGAAAATTGAAATACCGACAGTTGTTCAAGAACAAACGATAAAAATAAATAAGCCGTTTATGATGATCGACTGTTAAAACGTTTATAATTTATTCAGATTTACTGTACGATGTGTATTTGTGTGTGTTTGTGTGTAATGGCGAGACGAGACGAACAGGCTACATCATTAGCAAATGAAATGGGCCGTTACTCGAAAACTTTGAAGAATATCTGAGAAGTTGAAATACACCGCCGTTGTTGTTATAGTCGCCGACTTTATTTGTCCCAAAATACCCCATTTTAAATCAATCAATATTGCCATAAATCTCGTTAATTTCATCGATAATCCCCGACAAAGATCCGTAACTAATTAGTAGTTCCATCTGTTGATTGATTATAATTTTAATTCTAATGAATTTCAAATTAAATTAGGTACTAATTGAGAATAATTTGGGTCACTTGTTCGATAATTAGAAGGCATATATTGGGGAATATTTGCGGTCCAACCGCGCAAAACTCGATATTAATGATGTGTCAAATCGAAAAATTTCGTTAGATTTCAATCGAAAAATCTGTGCCAAACGACTACGAAATAAACTTAATTTTCTTCAAATTTTCTGTCATTTCGCTTCTATCTACAAGTATAAGAGTAGCATTGTAGAGTAGAGAATACGATGATGTGTGTTTCCTTTCTTGTCTTCGTGTAATTTAAATTTCCGCTTAATTTAATTTGGAATTTCGTCGGGTTATAGTTCTAAATATAAAATTCCAACTTATGCCGTATTGTTATTATAAATAGGATGGGCTTTACTATTTCTATCAATTTAGTTTCTCTTATTGAGATACTGGAGTGTTTTAAACGAAGAAATACGAATAAACTGCATAATCTTGGAGATTTATTCAAGGAAAATTCTTTGGAAATATCACCCAACCATTGTGGAACAATTTTCTAGATAAGAAAGCTTTCTAATCTGTGATAAATTATTAAAAATTATGAGCAAATAAAGCTTCTCGGTCTGGCTTAAATTGGAGTTAATAATATTTTTATTTATTGTGATATTTGAAATTAATAAAACAAGAAAAATAATGGATAAAATTCCAATAAACCCTTCCAAATGCGTTTTTTAACGTAAAATTTACTACTAGAGTTTTATGATTAAACCGTTTTAATCGAAATTTGAGCAAATCATAGAAAATTGGATATAAAACACCAATTTCTCTACTTTTTTAATCTGTCGTTGATTAAAATACCCTTAAATTATGTTAATTAATATAGTAATGAATTTTAAAATGAATAAAAATATTGGAAGGATTTGAATTTTCAATAATATACTCGATTCAGTCACCAAATATAAGCTTTTATTTAGAAAACATCTAATTGGTTCTAATATAAAGGCGCAAAATTTGAAAATTACCAATAACCTAGCGTACAGAACACGCACTTTTCAATAAAGGCGCCAAATTTTGAAAACAACCAAAAATATCGAAGTACGTCATTGAAAACAATACTTTTATGGCCACTTGGTAATTTGAGTATAAATAAAATTACTACCAAGCCGTTAAATTAAAGTTAGGGACTTTTATTCTATTATGTCAGTGAATTTAGTATAAAAGCAAGTAATTAGCCAGTTATTGAACCTATCGAAGCTCAAAAACACCACTTTTTAGGCATTTTAAACAATCATTTGTAAATTAGTGCTAATTAAAGTAATTATTTATCAAATAATACGTCGATTAACAGGAAGGGATCGTTAAATTTGGAATCCTGATAGCACCTTTAATTGAGTAGGAAAAATTGTAGAAAGAAAGGACATTTTTCGAGTATTAAGGGGTTAAAATTATATCTAAATTTGCCCCTAACTATCAACAAAACAAATTTTTGTTTCATCATTCCTCGATATTTCACAGGAGCTCAAAATTCGGCCAGAAATGCACAATATGAGAGCTTATTTTGTAAATTACCGTTTATGAGACGAGTTAAAGCTTAGAAAAGAGCTTTAGTAAATTTATTCCAACGTACCCTCACTTTTAAGTGAATAAAATTGATGAAATACTCTTCGTTGTACTAATTTTTCATTGTAGAATTGTAACCGCACTGAAAACTGTACAATCGCTGAAAACAAAAATAAAACACCAATAAAAGTTCGAATAAACCGGATTTTTCTTTTCTTCCAATATTCAATTAATTCGAAGGCTCAAAGGTGAATTACTTACAGATATCTATCGACTTAAATGAGTTCATAATGAGGCTTGAAATTGGTAATAATCCCATTGAAAGTGTACACTTTACAAAGGCGCTAATTAAAAAGCAATTAATTCGAATCAAATAAACTTCCTTGTTTTACTGCCAAATTTTTATCGTAAAATATCGAAAGGCAACAACATAAACGTCACATTCTATTGGTAATTTATTGTAAATTAATCGTCGTGTAGAAAACATAAATATTCGAACGGAATTATTTATGAAGCTTGTTGATAGTTCGGGAAAATTCCAAAAACAACAACAAACAGGACCAACAGAATCTTGAAAGCCCCCAAATATGTTCTGGATGATTAATTAAGACCGAAAATCGTTAAAATTCGACTAAAATTGAATATTTATTTATTTATTTCTTCATTAAACCCACACACGTCCGTATATAAAGTGAAATATCTGAAGAAAAAGTTTATGGCTTTATTAAAACTGGATAAGACTCTTTTATGGATGCAAAATCGAATGTACACATACACGACTTGTTTATTGCATTCGGTAATAAAAACAGAAGTGCAAACCGATAATCCCCATAACGTCCATCCATGGTATAAATATTGTTATGGTTGTGTAAATCTAATAATCGGCACTGTTTGAACAAAATTAGAAATCGATTCTTTTCTTTACTGTCGCGCAAATCTTTGTGTTGAGAAACTAATAAAGGAAACAATTGGATTGTTTGTTATAATACCCAATTATTATTACAGATTTTCTTTTATTTTCCGATTAATATTACAACTTTTCGTTTTTATTATTTGAAAGTTTTGTAATTTATAACAAAATCTCGATACACTTATCTACACTGATCATATAAATAAAAATTTACAAAAAATCAAACACTTTCATTACCATTCTGGATATTTGTACCGGAATCGGCGTCTTTCCCGCTATTATCCGTAATTGTTTGGGAATTTCCCTCATTTTCTACGGGATTTTCATCGATTTTATCGGTAGTGATGGATTCTTGTACAATTTCTACAATTTTCTCATGATTATCACCATCAATATCTCTAGTTTTTGTCGATTTATCATCATCATCATCGGATTTTTCCAGACGATTCGATTTCGTATCGACATTTGACATTTCCACATGACCACCCAAAGTCGTATCGATATTACTTTCAGTTTCTTCATTATTATTGGTATCATCGTCTTTACTTTTGCGCAATTCGAAATTCCGCTTCATACGCTCCTCAATATGTTGTAATTCTTCAAAGACTTCCTGCCGTTTCTTATCGATAATCTCTACAATATTATTGTTAATTTTTGATCAATTTCCAATAGAAACTTACTCTCAATATCACTCCGACAAGTCTCCAATAAGGCTTTGGATGTTTCGTTTAATTTCCGTGGTAAATAATGGATGTGCGGTTTAATTTTGGTTTGTATAAAATTCATACGCGGCTTCTGTCGTTCCTCCCACGCCGCATACTCCTTCATCCGCATCATTTTCAATTCGATCATCTTGATTTCCGCCTGTTTCTTTTTACGATTGAAGAACAACTCTTGGCGCTCCTTTTTAATCTCTTCCTTCTCTTTAATCTCGTGTTCTTCGATCTTCTTCTCGAGTTGTGCCCGTTTATCCTCCTGTAAATTATCGAAATTATTACAATTTTATTGTGGATAAGTTGTGGGTTACTTTTTGTTTCAATTTGGTTTCTTCTTGTTGGAATTTCTGTAATGTGCCCAATAGAGCGCCGAACATCCGCCGATTGCGCGCCTTCGATTGTTCGTCTTTATTCTGGGCGGCTAACGCCTCCTGTCTTGACGGTAATTCTTTCGGTGTCACTATAACTTTACTGATCATCTGTTTTTGTGGTTGTTGTACAACTAAATCGTCATCATATTGGTTTTGTTGTTGTTCTAATTGAACCGGACGCTCTGATAATCGTTTAAATACCGAAACATTGTTATTACTGCTACTATTGCGTCGTTTATTTGGCGGTTCATCGTTCTCGTGATTAAAACTACGATTTCGATTCCTTTGACGGTTATCATTGATTGTAGTGCCGCGTTTTATACCGGAATTTGGCCGTGATGGTATCTCGGATGGGTCGCGACCAATCAACCGTTTGATATTCTCATCGACACCTTTTAAACTGTTCTTAGCCTGTTCTAATTCGGATTGTAACGTGCCAAATGATTTCAATATCTCCGTTCCCATTATTAATATCGGAATGATCCAAATGAACACAAATTTAAAACTATCTTATTTATAAAAAGAAAACAATCGATTCGTTGATTAAAAAATTTATGTTACGCTAACCTAGCTTCATTAAATGTCAAATTTAATATTGGCCATACTGCGACACTAGACTAAAATTACTAGTAATGTCAAAATTTAAACCAAAAATCGAGCGGGAAATTCAATTTATTGTACTTAACTGTATGCAAACTTAAATAACCTAGAAATACTCCGAATTAATTCCAAAACATTAAAACCGTAAAGGAACTCTATATACATTTTCATATAAATGATTTAGAGCTAATATCAAAATACTCTCGTCTTGTTCTTTGGGTGGATTGAGGAAAATATTTTCGAAATTTCTGATTGCTTTAAAAACCACCCCATTTTGTACAATTTCGTTTCTATCAACCGATAATGGTTGAATTGGTGAAGATTGTGGTGGTGGTGGTGGCGGTTTTGGGTCTTCATGGTGGTGATGGTGACCGGCATGTTTCATTAAACCACGAGTCTCTGTAACCGAAAATACAATAAAATCGATCGAATTTTGGCTATTTTCCCACCTAAATCGCCAAGCAATCGGGATAGTTGTCTTATAGTAGCGCCCTGTTCTTCCACTTGCATAAACAACTCGGATAATGTCCGTTTTAATTCACTCATTTCCTGTTGTTTAGCCTCCTCTTTGGCTGCCTCTTTACGAGACGATCTTGTATATTCGCTAACAAGAATCCCAGCGGCTATTATAAAAATGACGCCTTCGCCTAGTAGATTTGCGCCTAAATCGATCGCCATTTCTTCGCTCAATACAGCGATATTGACCGGCTGTCCGAAGTGTAACAACCACATTTTCAACTTGATTTCACACCAATTATAAACTAAAAACGAAATGAATCAATTAAGAATTAATCGGTAATCAAATATTACATTTTGCAGGCGGTAGACAGACGTATCGGCGGAAAACTGGCGAACTTTTGGCTTGTTCTTTAACGGCGTTTGCTATCGGTTTGCTGATTTGTTTCAATAAGAGAGCGCCGAGTTTTGCTACAGGGAAAGCTGCAGGTACCATTGCTACTACTCAAATCGAATTACGTAATAATTATCAACAATAACAAAAATCGATTTCAATTCATTTAAAATCGCCAAATTTAATCAAATTTACTAAATTATTGTATTTTTTCGAGATTCATCACTTCGTTTCGTTAGTTTGGACTTCTGTCAGTGATCACGATTGTATAGGTTATGTTGTCATTTTTATATACAGTAAAGGCAATTGAGCTAGATGCATATAATATTGAATCATCTAAAATAATTAATTTTGAGTATATTTTAGAAGACTACTGTTGAAATTGGGGCTTCTATTCTATTTAAAGTAGGGCAAGATTGAAAATAGTGGAAAATTAGGGCTTTATAGGCTTGAATAACTTTTCCAAAAATAAGTCTTTCGAGAATTGGGCACGTGTATTGTTTAATAACAGATAATAGTTGAAAAAACCTATAATTATAGATTTTTAAATCATAAAAAAGCTAGACAAAGCGAAAATTTCCATACTATAACTATTAATTATCTATTTCCAGATTCAATATAAATTAGATTTCGTCAAACTACGCGTTAGTTTTATTCTATTCGCTAGTAATGTCCACGGACAATAATAATGAATTTGATTAGAATTACAATAATTTTTCTGTTATTTTTTTTAATTCAATCGAGTTATAGCCGTAGATGCAGAACACGAAGCCGGACTAGAATTTGTTTTAATAGAAAGGTGAGATTTACGAGTCGAATCAATTGAAATGATTAATTTTTTCTCAATTCTTCTAGTCACATCTACTCGATAAACTTACGATAGTTTTGGAAGAATAAATTGGAGAATTTAGGGAAATATGGGTGTTAAAACTGTTTAAAAACAGCGATTTTTGTTGTAATGTTTTAAAAATTGATTAAAATTTTACTATAATGAAAACGTATTTTCAATCTACTTCTAGTAGGCTTAAGTTGAGATGCGGAAGTGGCATAACAGAAACAGATTTTGAAGTCTATTTTAATGAAAAAACAGAAACGGAATATTGTCTTTTTCTGAAAATTAGCAAATTTACAATTTTTCTAAGAGATTTGGACAGCGTTTTGAGAAAATCATTGAAAAATTGAGAATTTTGGCTAAATTTTAGCGGAAATTATAACTCAGAATTGTTAGATACTCAAATGACGGAATTTCAGACACCGTATGGAAAAAAAGGTGCAAAATGGGCCCTCCAGTTTCTTCCAATTTCCAACGTTAAGCCCAATTAGCTTTAGAAATAATTCACCTTATTATTAGAAGAAATAAAGTTTTGTTTGTTTAAATAAGAAAACCTCCGAATTAAATACCCGTCATTACACAAGCGATCGAAATTACATTAATTTTAGATAACAATGAATGGAAGTCTGAGAACGCAATCTAATTATTGTAATTAAATATTTTGCGAGAATAAACAATAGACAATAAAAAAATCTCAATAGAGTAAAATTTAACAAGTCATCTCAACGATTCCGTATTTCTTTGTATCGCGACTATAATTATGATGAATCGTCCATAAATAAAACTCCAAAGAAATCTATCAAAGTAGATTTATTACATTATTACATATGAAAAAAATCGCCCCTTCAAGCACGTCTATTGAACGTATTTGTTGTCGGTTGTGTCAACTGTAAACCGCTAATATTATTGAAATCCAACATTTTCAACATCTCCTTAGTCTCCGGATCAACTTCGATGATATCGTGCTCCAAAGCCGATACTTCTGGTACGAAATTATCGCGTCTTTCACGCTCCTCCTCTTGTAATTTAATCGAAATACCACGTACTTGTGAATGACGCAGACGTTTCATCAAATGTGTAACGAAACCGGCGATTTTATTACGCAACGATTTCGTTGGTATGATAGCGATCTCTTCACAAATACGTTTATTTGTATGGAAATCGAGTGTTAAACGTGTATAGTATTTTTCGATGATAACTTTTGATGCTTTTTTAACAGTTTTGGTACGTACACGACCCATTTTTGTAGTCGACTAAAAAATAAGAGGTTATGTTATAACCTATATTGATAAAATTATAA
The DNA here is from genome assembly GCA_020740385.1 of Mylabris phalerata. Lineage (NCBI taxonomy): Eukaryota > Metazoa > Arthropoda > Insecta > Coleoptera > Meloidae > Mylabris > Mylabris phalerata. The sequence continues at coordinate 5,539,472 of JAJEOX010000222.1, forward strand.
TAATCACACAATTAAAACTATTTCGTACATTTCATACATTTTATAACAAAACAACTAAATTTAAATTAAAATAAAGAGGAAATATTACAAAATTTACCTAATTTTTGTAAATTTCTATCGGATAGAAACGTGGTCGACTCTAGCAAGCCATGAAAAGAGCATTGACATATACGGCTGAAAATTCCCTAGATTCCGGTTAGTTTCTAGGTTATTTATCTATTTAAAGTTGGTAGTTTGAAAATATGACAGTTGGAATAGTGACAGTGACAGTTTGATAAGAAAAAATAAAACGAAAGAATTTGTTGTTATCTTTGTATTAACAATAAATGACGTCTGGAAAGGAAACAATGGGGTAATTTTTTTTATAAATTTTTAAATTATTGAAAAACCGACCTTTGTTTTCACATAAATTCCCATTTTTATAATTTCGCCTATTTTTAGTTTTATCGCTAATTTTTTGTTGATTTATCAGAGAAAATTGTATCAAAATTGATTGTTGAGTTAATTTGAGTAATATTTGATTAATTTTAATTATTTTATAGTGTTGATAATTGATTATTTGTATTTGTTGAGTTGTTGAGCCACTCCCCCTTAATAAATTGATTGTTGGATTTAGTTTGATAATGAGTTAGTTTTGAATATTTCCTCAATTTTTCGTATATTTTTGATTATAGTGAGCAACCTATTTTCACATGTAAAGCTCATGTATTCCATATCGATCCGAAAACTAAACGTAGTTGGATGCCAGCATCTAGTACAGCCGTTAGTGTATCATTCTTCTATGATTCCTCAAGGAGCTTATATCGTATTATCAGTGTAGAAGGTCAGAAAGCTGTTATCAATAGTACAGTAACACCAAATATGACATTCACGAAAACATCACAGAAATTCGGACAATGGTCTGATGTACGTGCTAATACCGTTTATGGTCTAGGATTTTCATCCGAATCCGAATTACAAAAAGTATTACCAATAATTTATAATTTTACAAATTTGATGATATTTTTGTAGTTTATTGATAAATTTAATGAAGTTAAAGAGGCAACAAGATCGGCAATTAGTAAAGTTACAGCAAATGGTGGTGCGGCTGTTACACCAGTCACTAGTGCTAATGCCAGTCCGATTACCGCACGAGCTGCCGTTGCCACACCTGATCAAACCGATAATCTCCTCGAACCACCTGGTAAATTTTCTAAATAATAACTACAAGAAATATTTAATAAATTTATAGGTAGTGCAGCTTTACCGAATGCAATAAATACGAAAATTGATGACGATATACCGCATCCACGTAGTCATTCTGTTTCAACATTACAAAGTAATGAAAGTCCCAGTCATCAGGGTAAAACTGATAAGACCTACGGTGGTAGTAGTTCAACAAATCCGATCGATATGCAACTTAAATATGAGAATGATAGACTTAAATTGGCTCTAGCACAAAGGTAATAATTTTCTAATAGATTTATTTCAATAATTGACACAAATACAAAAATAGCTTGAATATTCTTCTATATAACAAATCGTATCACATTTTAAATTGATTTTTTCTCAATTATTGTTAGTTTTTTTTTTTAATGATAATGAGGTGCTCCAATTTTACTAACAACAGCATTAAAACCGTTATGTTTATCGGCTTTATAATTAACAACTCTAGTTGAACCATCGGCTTCTTTTACTGTATAGGTACCTTGAACTTGATCACCATCCCTTTCTTCATATTGTTGTTTCTCATCGCCAGTATGTGGATCATGTACGGCATATTGGAATTGATATTTCGGATGTTCCTTAATTAATTCAAATAATTATCGAATTAAAACAAATCCAAATAACTTACATAATAATCTTCATGACCACCTGTATAACCGGCTTCACCACCACCACCATAACTGGCAATTTCACCACCACCATAACCGGCAATTTGGCTACCACCATATTCTAAACCACCCTCAATATATCCAGCATTGGTGATAGTAACAAGAGCGATAATCAAGATGACCTTTAATAGAATTTAATTAATCGATTTAATTAATTAATTAATTAATTGATTAAAGAAAAACTCACTTTAATTAAACCGAACATTTTTGGTGTTGTTTGTTTTGAAAACTGTGAAATTGATGTTTTGATCGTCGTTTAGTTGGGTTTATATACCCGGTACCACCCACTTTTCTTCATATTTCTTCACCACTCGAGGTGGTGGTAATAATAGTAGTGGTAGTTTTTTAACGAATATTTCGTCATTGTTAATTAAAGATTAAAAAAAAGAATATTTTCCCTATTCGTTTTCGTTATAAAAGTGAAACTATTCACGCTTCCTTTAATCTAAATATTTATAAATATGTGTTTCATGAAACAATTTATTGCGTTCGTTAATTTGATAATTCTAGTTTTTTTTTGCAAGGAATTTAAATTCTAATTGTGTTGATTCAAATTTTGTCTAACGCAATTCGTATAATTCTTGTGAGAAATTTGAAAATAATTGGATTTTATTTCGGTTTAATGGCCCAAAATTATATTTAAACAATTGTGTTTTTTTTCCACTTGACTGATCTAAGAATTATTTTCGAATAGGAAAAGTTGATAATTAAAATTGGGAAATTAAAAGAAGAAAATATGTTTTATTGGCTAATATTTAGAGGAAGTTACTTTATACAGGCTGTATCACGTTAAACAGGCTAAATTAAGCTTGATCTGTTAAATTTTTCATTTTCTTCAAGAATTTACAAGTGTAATTGATGAGTAGAAAAATGCTCGTTTGTGATTTAATTTTGCGGTTTTTTGATTAATAAATTATTAAATAGAAAATAAATAAAATGAAGACGTTTTGTTTTCTATTACAGTCTGGTGATTTTCAACATTATTATAACTGTTACTTAATGCAGTTTACAGTCTATAAAATTCCACTTCAAACACAATTTAATTATAGATAATTTTGTCCGACTTTTAAACGTTTCCTGTTTAAGTCTGCTGAATTTCAAAGATCTGCAAATTTGAAGAAATAGCATAAGCGTTAGAAATTTTTCTGAAAATTTGTTAGTTTTCGGAAAAATCAACTGTTTCTGTTATACTTCCGCAATAATTTGGAATACAATTGTTAAACGAAATAATGTCGTTGATCTAATAGGAAAATTTGTTGAATTTAAGTGAAGTGTAGCGAATTTTAGGATGTTCAATATCCGTTTTACATAATTTTCGTTTTTTTCTTTTGTTTTAATTATACTTATCATAATAATATTGGAATAGTTAGATAATCAACCTACATATTGATTTACTCAATATCCTGAAAAAGTTACATTATTGCAAATTATAATAAATTACTTTCTTCTATTTGTTCTAATTATTTGAATAAAATCATTATAGAATTCGCGTTTAATTGAGAGAACAGAAAAACTAATGTAGATGTAATTGTTTCGATTTTTTAAAACTATAATTATGTTTTTTATGGTTTATATGCTCCATTTATATTTATAAAATCGAATACCATCTGTTGATGTGTTTGTTTATATAACGATTTATTTTATTTTTATAGTTCAGCTAATGCGAAAAAATGGGAAATTGAATTAGCAACATTGAAAAGTAATAATGCCCGTCTAACTAGCGCATTACAAGAGAGTACAGCCAATGTGGACGAATGGAAACGACAATTGGCTAGCCTTAAAGAAGAGAATATGAGAATGAAGGCTAAATATCAACAAGATTTAGAGAATAGTAAAGGTGATTATTAACGTAATCTTAATAATAAACCAGATGGTTAAAGTTTATTAGAAATGTGAAAGTACCTGGATGATTATTTTATAATTCCAATTTGTTTTGATGAAAATCGTGAATTATTTGTGAAAATCTCAATACTGGTATACTCGTCATACTCTAATTATTAATGAATATTCATCGATTTTCTATAATTTTTAATTATAGTTATTTTTAATAGGTGGTGGTGATATTGCCGATGAATTACGTCAAGAAATCCAATCGTTACGTTTACGTTTAGAACAAGTCGAAGCCGAATTAGATGCAAAAAATGACGAATTCAAACGTTTATCGATACAACAACAGAAATCATCCGATTTTCAATTATTACAAAAAGAAAATCAAGAATTACAAACAACTGTAAAATTAGCACAATCCGAATTAGAGATTGCTTTAAATACACACGAATCACAACGGCAAATTTTATTAACATTAAATCAACAATTAGCTAGTAGAGTACAAGAATTGGCAACAATACACGATGAGATTAAAACTGCATTACAAACGTGAGAGAACGATCGAAATATACGTAAACGGTAGCGATATTGTTATCGATTTATTTTCATCTATTTCTCACAATTTCCTTTCGATTACGCGAATTATCTAATTAATTAAAAAACAAAAATTGCATAATAGATCTGTGTAAAAACGCTTCAAGTCTGTCACAGAAACTGGATGTTTTTGAATCAATGAAGAGATTACGATTATAAAAATTATAATTTCAACGACTGATTTTGTTTAAAGAATCATTAATCGGGCATGTGCCATTAAAAAAATTCAAGTCTTTCAGTTTATATGAGAATTACACAAATGGAATAAAATACGCACTATTGCTTCAATTGTTATAAAATCGCAACAATTTTCTCGTCTATACAAGTTGCAACACAATCAGACTATTTTTATTTGTCTATTTTAAGTTTATTTTTACGATTTTTTATAATTCGATCTGTTTTTAGAACGCACATAGTTTTAAGTTTTTTTATCACAAAATTCTACAATATTGACTGATATTTATAAGTATTAATATTGAATATGTTCGTTTGATTGTGGTGCTGATGCTTCTCATTTTTCTATTCCTTTTTTATTTTGTAACGTTAAATATAGAAAATTTTTGATAATTGCGTCGTTTAACAAGTTTATCATTATACATATACATATAGTTATAGGATGTTTTATTAATATTTGATTTGAATACTATATAATTATACAAAAATTTAGATAGAAGTGCTGAAATATAATCGCACTTGTAATATAATTAAACAAATCAAGCATAAACAGAAATATAGGATTAAATTCAAATATGTATATGTTGAAATTGTTAATAAATGAGAATATGTTATACTTTCTAACAATAATCAAGACCAAAATGTATTAGACTTCAATATTTTGTTTGTAGAAATAGATTCTAAGTTTCATCTGCATTTTTATCGCAATTCAAAATTCCCGCCATAATACCAACATAACTCGACGAATTTACTAAATAGAAAACTTGAGGTTATGTTATAATTTTGTTTACTCGCTAGATTACGATATTTTTAAGAAAATTGTTGGAAAATTGGTGGAAAATGTCGGTGAAACGGAAGCCAGAATCGCAGGTGCCCGCCGAGGAAAGCGATCAATTAATAATAAGACCATTGTAAGTTAATTTCCAATTTTTCTAAAACTAACCTAGAAATTTAACCGTAGAGGCGCCGGACAAGAAGTCGGCCGTTCCTGCATTATGCTCGAATTTAAAGGCAAGAAAATCATGGTAATAACACTATTTTATTGTTTTTATTGTTTTAATTGTCCAAATATTATCTAATTACGGTTTTTTAGCTCGATTGTGGAATCCATCCGGGTTTAACCGGGATGGATGCGTTACCGTTCGTTGATTTAATTGAAGCCGACGAAATTGATCTCCTATTAATATCGCAGTAATTATCTAATTTGAAATTAATATCGCTTATTAATTTTCAAGTTTAGTTTCCATTTAGATCACTGTGGGGCTCTACCGTGGTTTCTATTAAAAACAAGTTTCAAAGGACGTTGTTTCATGACGCACGCCACAAAAGCGATCTATCGTTGGCTACTTTCCGATTATATAAAAGTCAGCAATATAGCAACCGAACAAATGTTATATACCGAAGCCGATCTAGAAGCCAGTATGGATAAAATTGAAACTATCAATTTCCACGAAGAGAAAGACGTATTGGGTGTGAAATTTTGGGCCTACAATGCCGGACACGTATTGGGTGCTGCGATGTTTATGATTGAAATAGCCGGTGTTAAAATTCTATATACCGGTGATTTTTCACGACAAGAAGATCGTCATTTGATGGCAGCTGAAATACCAACCGTCCATCCGGATGTTCTAATCACTGAATCAACTTATGGTACTCATATACACGAGAAGAGAGAGGAGCGTGAGAGTCGTTTTACGAATTTGGTCCACGATATTGTTAATAGAGGCGGTCGTTGTTTGATTCCTGTATTTGCCTTGGGTCGAGCACAGGAATTATTGTTGATTTTAGATGAATATTGGAGCCAACATCCGGATCTACACGATATACCGATCTATTACGCCTCGTCTTTAGCGAAGAAATGTATGGCGGTCTATCAGACTTACATTAATGCAATGAATGATAAAATCCGACGACAGATTGCTATCAATAATCCGTTTATATTCAAGCATATCTCTAATTTAAAAGTAAGTATAAGTATAATTTAAGAGAACTAAATTAGATTTCGTATTGTTGACCAATTGCAAATACATCGATTTCCGGTTTGATTTTATCGTACAAATGTGGAAAACAACCATCAGCTCCATATTCCTTTCTAACGATTTCGTACAATTTCAAATCGAACATTTCGTCGAATTCTTGACGCGTCATAAAAATATCGGCGTATAAAAACGAAAAACCTCCAATATCCCTAGCGAATTTCTCCATATCTCGCATAGCTTCAACCGGATTATATTTCTCTTTCCGTTTAATAAATCCAGGTACACCATAAATACCCAAATCGTTATAAATCGCATAATTTGTATTGTCCACCAAATATTCAAATTTGGGTTGTTTTAATTGTCCCGAATTAGGACCGTGATCGTAGATTCGACACGGATAAACCAACAATGGAAACGTATCGAATAATTTCGTCGCAATATCGATTTGTTCTTCCAATTTCCTCAACGGTAATACAATATCTTGAAATATTTGTCGTGTAAATGTATAATTTCGTAAATTGGGAGTAGTAGTGAATTTTAAAAAAGCCGGTTTTGGTGGTAATAACCAGCCGAATAATAGACGAAATATTGGATTATTACCAAACGGTAATATTGCTTCAACAACCCAAAATATCGAACGATTATGTCGCAATAGATAATCTCTAATTGGTATCAATTCAGTGTGTTTGCCTTTATTTAAGAAACTTTCAACATATTTATAGAACCACGGTTTATACCATCTAGTTAGGTGGTTTATTGGTAATTTTGGGTCATAATCCGAATAATTTCCAGTCATTAAAACAGCTTTATCGCGATTGAATATTGTAGCTTCGATATAATCAGCGGTCGGATAATCGTCACTATTATCACCTGATAATAGTCTTATCATATCGCAATAATTGCCCTGTCCTTCTATTGGTAGATAATTTAGTTTAATATACGGTTTAATTTTAACCAATTTCAATTTTAAACCAACTAAAAACCCCAAACTTCCATGCGACCATGGTAAAGTTCGATATAAATCAACATTTTCAGTTTCATTAGCTTTAACAAGACTACCATCATGCAATATAACTTCATATTCAATTATAGTTTCTTGATAAAGACCAACTTTATGTGAATGTGTGGTCATACCGGTACCTAAAGCTAAACCACCCAATGTAGCATCGGCTATCTCTAAAGTTACAGCCAATGTGTAGCCTTTCGGTATTAAGAATTTCGTTATTTCACCAACTGTAACCATCGGTTCGACATACACAATCAAATTCGGCTCGTCTAATTCTAAAATATCATAGAGATCAATTTCGATTTGATGGCATAAATCTTTACGATAGAATTTTGTCGATAAACTCAACCAATTCGGACGGGATGTGCACAGTAATTTACGTTCATCTTTCGGTATTTTATTCCATTTTAATAATTGTTTTTGTATTTTCTGGATACGTTCGTGATGGTATTCGGGTCGATTAAATAGACGATTGATTGAATTTTTTAAATGTAGAATTAAATTGAATAGAAAACTAGCAGGTAGACAGAAGAATAGTACAACTAAACCGCGATTATTTTCCAAAAATTGCACGAAATTCTCTCTTAAAGTTTCAACCATCTGGAATTTATTTCTATTGATTTTTGTTATCTAAAATTGGAAGAACTTACATTGTTGTAGCGGTCTATAACCTCACTTTCTAGCTAAATCGGCTATTACTGGAATTCAATGTTTATTGAATTCCATCAGAATTGTTTATGAGAATGGAAATGATAAAAATACTTGACCTTGTACTCAATTAACGGCTATCTCTACGGGTGTTTTTAATAAATTTGTAATTAAAATTCGGTCTAGATTCTCGAATTTGCTTAATTTGCACCCTAAATTGCCAAATATGCTGCAAAATATACCCCTTCAGACTATAAATTCTTATGACAATTGTCATTTGGTAAACAATTCGACCAGGAAGATAATTTTAGTAAAACTTGGGCCTTGTAGCTTGTTTAAAAATCGGTCAAAATGACTCATTTCCGGCCATGTTGTGGTTCTCAAAAACCAATATTGATTTTTTCGATTCCTCCATTTTATCGTAGAATTGATAAAAGTATTGGAATGTGTTAGAAAACAATTTAAAAATCATGAACATTTTTTGATTTTGAGCAACTTCACAATTAGCTACAAGGTTCAAATTTGGCTCAAATAATCGCCACTCTTCAATAAATCTTTAAAATATTTTCGAATGAGCTTGGTAAATTGAATAAAATTAATTGTAATCTTTCAGGATATCGATCATTTCGAAGACGTGGGCCCCTGTGTGGTGATGGCAACGCCCGGTATGATGCAAAGCGGTCTATCTCGGGAATTATTCGAATCGTGGTGTACCGATGCCAAAAATGGTGTTATTATAGCTGGTTATTGTGTTGAAGGTACTTTAGCTAAAACAATCCTATCAGAACCTGAAGAGATAACAACAATGGTTGGCCAGAAATTACCATTGAAAATGTCCGTTGATTATATCTCATTTTCGGCACATACAGATTATCAACAAACAAGTGAATTTATACGGATTTTAAAACCACCCCATGTTGTATTAGTACACGGTGAACAAAATGAAATGAATCGTTTAAAAGCCGCATTACAACGTGAATATGAAGATGATCCAAATACAACAATGCATCTACACAATCCGAGAAATACACAATGTGTCGAGTTGTATTTTAGGGGTGAAAAAACAGCTAAAGTTATGGGATCATTAGCTGTAGATCGTCCGAAACCGGGCAATAATCTGTCGGGTGTTTTAGTTAAAAGAAACTTCAATTACCATCTATTAGCACCACAGGATTTACCCAGTAATTCTCGAAATTAAAACCCCAAATTTATAATTAATTAATTAAAATTTAATTACAGAGTACACAGATATGAATATGAGTCAAATTATGCAAAGACAAAGCATCCATTATTCGGGTAATATGAGCGTATTGCGTCATTTAATCACCCAAGTTGCTGGATTATTGGAGCCGATTGAAGGCGAGAAAAAGACACGAGCTTTTAATGCTGTCGATATAACAATCGAGAATAAAATTGTAACATTAGAGGTAAGCATAGCAATGCTATATTATGATCACAATTGGTGTAATATAGGCAACCAATTATTAGTGTGCATTATTGGTTAATAGTTGGTTGCCTATACTAATCGCAACATTGCGATAGCATTGCAATTTATTGTTAATCCCTCACTGTTTGATCGATTTGAAAACAATTTTGAAGCCGCTGGAGTCTTTCGAGCAAAGGTTTAACCATGCAACTCATCGCAAAGTTGGTTAAAAACTGAGTTACACACATAAAATGACCCACAGTTGCATTTTATATTAGAATCGATTTTGACCAACTTTCCGATAAGCTACACGATTCAAATTTTGTTAAAATCATCTCCAAATTCTCTCCTATAAATCCTTAGTCTATTTTCATAAGAGCTAGGACCATTTAGGAGCTAGAAATAACTTACATTATAAATTCCAGTGGGTAGCTAATCCAGTTAACGATATGTACGCTGATGCTATAGTTGCTGCAATCCTCCAAGCCGATCTAATCGATGTTCCAATTAAGAATTTATCAGCGAGTGTTAAAGTCGATCGGATGCACTTTAAAGAGTGTCTGATTGAAATGTTACAAGATATGTTTGGGGAGGATTCCGTTCCGAAAATGTTTAAAGGTGAAAAATTGTACGTTACAGTCAATGAGAAACGTGCCGATATTGATTTATCAAATCTTGTAATTATGTCGTTCTATTGGTTGATTATTAATTAATTGGTTGATTATTTTAGGAAGTATCGTGTCCGGAGGATGAGACTTTTCAACAGATTGTTGAGACTGCTGTTAAGAAATTGTATCAGTCATTGGCACCACCACAAATTTGAGTATTTAGAGATTTATTTTTATCGAATACAATTTTTAAACTTTCGGTGGTGTACTTGCTGCATCCCATTCGACAATTGTCGAATTAAACCACACATATTTTCCTTTAATATCCGCTTCTAAAGCTAACCATAAAGGTGCTTTTGCACCTTCTTCAATTGTTAACACTCCTTTATGACCAGTCATATCTGTATCAACATAGCCTGGATGAACTGAATTTACAGAAATATTCCTAAATGGTTGTTCTTTATCGAATTGCCGTTGTTGGATTATTGTTAAGGCACTAACACCAACTTTCGAGACAACATATGTTGAATTTCCCCAACCATTTTCCAAATATTTCTCCGTTTTTACGTCTCTAAACAAAAATTTATTATAATTTTTTGTTTATTACTATATGGAAAATTACTTGATAAATTGTTCCATTAGTTTATTGAGTTGTGGTATTGTTAAATTTGAATCTTTGAATTTCAACCGTAAGTCTGTGGATGGAATTCGCGATAGATGTCCAGCTGAACTGCTCAAATTTACAACTTTTGCATTATTCCGTAAAAGCGAAAATAGAGCTTCACAGATTTTTAACGTTCCAAAATAATTAACGCCAATCGTTTGTTCGGCTTGAATTTCAATAGGCTCCGGTGTAGTCTAAAATTTGTCAATTTAGACTTCAATTACAAAAAATATTTTAATTTAACTGAATCGAAAGCAATGGCTGCATTATTTATCAACAAATCCAAGCCTCCATAAGTTGTTTTAATGTGATCACGGAGCGTATTGATGCTTTGATCGTCAGTGATGTCGAGTTGATGGAATTTCGGGTTTAAACCGAGTGTTTTCAATTTGTCGACAGCAGCTTGACCGCGGTCCACATCGCGGGCTGTTAAATAAACGATACCGTTGAATTTTTCACAAAGGCCTTTAACGATAGCGAAACCAATGCCTTTATTGCTACCGGTCACCTATAAGATAATTAATTGGATTGATTTCTAAGAAAATTTAAAGAGAAACTTACTAGTGCGATTTTTTGAGTTGTCATAATAGTGACACAACGTAAAAATTATTATGAAATCAATCAAATTGGTTTTATTTATTTATTTTTAATTACAATAATTATTTCGATAGAAATTTTGAGGTTAGTTGCACCTGTAGCCATCTCTTGGTAGAAGAATAAACTACAGTAGTGATTTTTAAATGGTAGATTCGGCAACCCAAAATACTTCAACTGTTGTGGAAAAACTAAACTCAGAGAACTTTCACATTTTAATATTGTGAAAATATATTCATTAATATCAGTACAAATGAATATTTAAAAATTTAAACTTCCGGGGGTGTCTTTTCTGCATCCCATTCAACAATTGTTGAATCAAACCATACATATTTCCCCTTCAAATCGGCTGTTAAAGCTAACCATAAAGGCGCCCTTGCACCCTCCTCAATTGTCAAGGGGCCTTTATGGCTACTCATATCTGTATCAACATAGCCTGGATGAACCGAATTTACAGAAATATTCTTAGATGGTTGCTCCTTATCGAATTCCCGTTGTTGGATTAATGTCAAGGCACTTACACCCACTTTTGAGACAACGTAGGTTGAATTTCCCCAACCATTTTCTGCGTTTTTGCCCGCTTTTGCATCCCTGTAAGATAGAAAATTAACGTTTTTACATATTTATCGACTCGATTTTACTTAATAAACTGTTCCATCAATTTGTTGAGTTCTGGAATTGTTAATTTGGGGTCTTTAAATTTCGCCTGTAATTCCTTTGAAGGTATACGCGATAGATGTCCGCATGAACTGCTTATATTCACAACTTTCGCATTGTTCCGTAAGAGTGGAAATAGAGCCTCGCAGACTTTCACTGTTGCGAAATAATTGACGCCAACTGTTTTCTCGGCTTGGACTCCCAACGGTTCAGGTGCATCCATCTAGAATTTCAAAAAATTTTCCTCTAATCAATAAATAAGAAAATTGAATTACATTGAACGCAATAGCTGCATTATTTATCAACAAATCCAAACCTCCATGGGTTGTTTTAATGTGATCACGGAGCGTATTGATGCTTTGATCATTAGTGATGTCGAGTTGATGGAATTTCGGGTTTAAACCGAGTGTTTTTAATTTGTCGACAGCAGCTTGGCCGCGGCCCACATCGCGGGCTGTTAAATAAACGATACCGTTGAATTTTTCACAAAGGCCTTTAACGATAGCGAAACCAATGCCTTTATTGCTACCGGTCACCTATAAGACAATTAATTGGATTGATTTGTAAGAAAATTTGAAGAGAAACTTACTAGTGCGACTTTTTGAGTTGTCATGATTGTGTCACAACGTAGAAATTATTGCGAAATCTATCAAATTGGTTTTATTTATTTATTAATTTTTAATTATAATTCGTTAAGCCGATAATTTCGATATCAATTTCAAGGTTAAGTTGCATCTGTAGCCATCTCTTGGTAGAAGAATAAACTATAGTAGTGTTTTTTTTGAATGATAGATTAGGCAACCAAAAATACTTTAACTATGTGAATTTTCAAATTTTAATATTGTGAAAATATATTCATTAATATTAGGACAAATGAATATTTAAAAATTTATATAAAAATTTAAACTTCCGGTGGTGTCTTTTCTGCATCCCATTCAACAATTGTCGAATCAAACCACACATATTTCCCTTTAATATCCGCTTCTAAAGCTAACCATAAAGGCGCCCTTGCACCCTCTTCAATTGTTAAAGGACCTTGATGATTACTCATATCTGTATCAACATATCCTGGATTAACCGAATTTACAGAAATATTCCTAAATGGTTGCTCCTTATCGAATTCCCGTTGTTGGATTAACGTCAAGGCACTTACACCCACTTTTGAGATAACGTAGGTTGAATTTCCCCAACCGTTTTCTGCGTTTTTCCCTACTTTTGCATCGCTGTAATATAAAAAATTAACATTTTTACGTATTTATCGACTCGATTTTACTTAATAAATTCTTCCATCAATTTGTTGAGTTCTGGAATTGTTAATTTGGGGTCTTTAAATTTCGCCTGCAATGTCTTTGACGGTATATACGATAAATGTCCGCATGCACCGCTTATATTCACAACTTTTGCATTGTTCTGTAAAAGTGGAAATAGAGCCTTGCAGACTTTCCATGTTGCGAAATAATTGACGCCAACTGTTTTCTCGGCTTGGACTCCCAACGGTTCGGGTGCACTCATCTAGAATTTCAAAAAATTTTCCCTCTGCTTAACAAATATGAAAATTTAATTACATACAATAGCCGCATTATTTATCAACAAACTCAACCCTCCATGGGTTGTTTTAATGTGATCACGGAGCTTATTGATGCTTTGATCGTCAGTGATGTCGAGTTGATGGAATTTTGGGTTTAAACCGAGTGTTTTCAATTTGTCGACAGCAGCTTGGCCGCGGCCCACATCGCGGGCTGTTAAATAAACGATACCGTTGAATTTTTCACAAAGGCCCTTTAACAATACCGAAACCAATGCCTTTATTGCTACCGGTCACCTATAAAACAATCGGATCAATTTCTAAGATTTATTGAATAAAAACTTACTAATGCAACTTTTTGGCTTGCCATTATGATAAATTTAGAATAAATTGTAGTTTATTAGCTTCTTTTAATCATAATTTATCTCAATTGTTGATAACGATAAAAGGGGGCAAGAGTTCAGTTCCAATTAAAAGTCCGGGATTGTATTCTGTATTTTTTTAGTGTAAATGTATTAGTCAGGAACCGATCCAAATTGTTTCAGTTGCAACACCTATTTTGGTGTATTTTCGGATTATGCAAAATATAAAACACCAAGAAGTATTGAGGGTTGCCGGACGTAAAGGGTCACCACATAAATGGCGGGAAGTTTAGGGGTTTTTGAATGTAACCAATACGTGGGTCTTCTTTCTTACAAATTCTTGAAATTCCTAATTCCAAATATTCACATCTGATACTGCAATAAAATGTTCTTAATATGCTTTCATCCAAGTTACAAGACGTTTGTTGCAACTGTTTTTCAATGTTTTTATCGTTTTCGATTATCAATTTATCAAGTATGCGTTATTTACGGTGAACTTGTAGCCATCTATGGGTATAATACTGAACTACACAAGACCAACTAGGGAATTTTGTTTTCTTAAATCGACTCTTGCAATAATTTTAAAATTTCGCGCAAAATTTGAATTAAATTGTTATATTAATTAATATTTATTTGGAGTATAATTATTCTCTTGGAAGATTCTAAAAACGAAGAATATAATTTTACAGTAATTTCCGATTAAAATCTTGTATACTGTTTTTAAACTAGAACAAGTAATGTATACTTCGTCAATTTTACCAAAGGTATGACTAAGATTATGAATTTATTAGTAGCTTAGAGCTAGAATAGATTAAAGACTTTTTCTATTTTAATATTCGATATAAAAAGAAGAATTTAAGCGAACAAAGAATGTCTCCGTTATAGCTTATTAATTTTTCAAATTCTCTGTAAATTTATATGAATTATCAGTTACGTATAATTTGTAAAATTCTCCAATATATCAAGGTAGTAATTTATAATATAACTATCCCCTTATCACGATCAAATATTCATATGAATAAGTTTAAAATCTATAAAACGGTAGGATTTAAATATTTCACTCATTTTATTGTACAACTGCTAACAATGGCGCAAAAAGACACCCTTTGGTTGATAAAAAACTCTCTAACTTTCATTGGTATCAGTGTAAATAATAAATTGAACTCTGTTGTAATTTTAATAACGTTTTTTCTACCGATTGTGTTGGGGTATTTAGCGATTTATCAATTAATCAATCATGAGGGTGTATCGTTTCGGATTTTAGCAGGGACACTTGAAACGATTATGACAAGCATACATGTAAGTAATAACGGGAATAAAATCGCAAATTTGCTAATTCTCCAATTTTAGTTCACAATAAAATACGTAATTCTGATATTCAACCACAAGAAAATCAAATATTTGATTGGAGAAACGGTGAATTTCCAATCGATCGACGATTTAGATCCAGATTTCCGAAAATCCGTCACCAAACAGATCGATTTTATTAAATTTATCAACACTACACTTCTTATATCGTCTGTAATTGGTGTGATTACCTTTGCTTTTAAAATTGTAATAATCAACGAAATATCGTTCGTTTGTTATATACCAAATTGGATACCAACGGAAATTTTCAACACACTAAACAGCTTAGCAATCATCCCATTCGCTTTAGTGATCATCTTTAGTGATCTATTCGTGTTCACTTTAATTTCATTGTTGACGATCCAGATGAGAATTCTTAATAAAAAAATTAAAACGTTCGCTATAGGCGATGATCACGATGCAATTGTCTTGTCTAGATTGAAAATATGGATTGATTCCCATAATTTTTTCTATAAGTAATCGTCGAATATTTCTAATATTTCATTCTAATTGATTCTATTTCAGTTATTTTAACGTAATGAATGAAGTTTTCGGTTCGATGATTCTAATACAATCGTTCATTTTTATTTTAACGATGTGTTTTGAGTTGTATCTAATCAATCATACACAGAATTTTATGGATGTAATTAAAGGATCGTGTTATATTTATACGATTTCTTTCGAAATGATCGTCTGTTATTGTCGGCCAGCTTCTGAATTGACGCAAGAAGTATAATTTTGTTCGATTTTTATTGTTTTAATTAATTGTTTGATTGCTTTAAGTTCTCGAATACATCGTTCTATTTATACGATACGGAGTGGTATAATTGTCCGTCAATATCGATAAGGAAATCGTTATCAATTATAATGATGCGGTCGCAAATTGACACAGTAATCTGCTATCGGAGAATGTTTATTATTAATATGGAAAGATGTAAAAATGTTGGTAAAATTGCTATTAGAATGGATGGGGGATTTTAAGAGGTTTTATTTCAGGCTTTCAATGCAGCGTACTCTTATTTTATGGTGTTGAATACAATGGAACAAAAATTTTCAACAAATTAAATTTGACCACCATTCTGTTGATTTTTAACACATTTGGATGTTTCAAACGGCAACAGAAAGAGAATTTCACGACGTATTGAAGGCCACTTTTTAGTTTTTTAAATTTGAGTGCAATTTTCAGTCACAGAAGCAAATCTTAAAGCATGTTTTTCGGTAGTTTTTGACAAAGTAACTAGCGCCACGAAATTTTCCGATAGCACTATTAGTTTTCCGGAAAATTGATGAAAACTTTAAAATTGAAAGCTCATAAGGGGATTGGCGGTTCGGACAAGAAATTTAGTGGAAATAAAATAGTTTTCTAATAAGATTCGACAATTCCATCAAGTTTCCCAACTGCGTATTATTTTAGGGGAAATTTGTTCACAAAAAAGGGCTTTAACATTAAACACGGTATCCAATTATTAATCAATATTTATAGAGATTTTCGTATTTCAAATTTAAATTAATGTTAAAATTTTTGCCTACAAGGAAGACGCTTATTCTACAATAGCCACAATGAATAATACAAGGTGTTCCATGAATTAATAGCATTCTCTTAGATTCAAATATATCACAAAATACTTAAAGATTAATCAAATAAAACAACGAATATTAAATGAAATGGAACAGAATGTATAAAATTTTATGAAATTTTTATCTTAGAATTAGTGAATTATCAACTTAAAATAGTAGTTTTCAACCTTCTATATTTTCAAATAGCACCTGAATTTTACAAAATAAATAAATAAATGATGCATAACTTTAATTATTATTACAGAAACACCCGTTATATGATGGGCGATTTGAAAAATATTTTAAGGCTTTATAGGAGGGGTCTTGGAGATTATTGAACCAAAATTTGAACCCGTAACTCATCGGTTTTGCGCCACAGATGCTCCCCACGTATTTCCCCCATTTTTCCCCATTCCATACTAGAATAAATGTGAAATATTCCCACCAGTTCCAGAATAAAATGGGGAAAATCGAAAGAAATCAATCTAACTCGTGTAATTCGATTTTGAAAATCGCGATTTGATTAACTATCCGATGAGCTAGATGGCTCAAAATTTGCTCAATTGTTACAACAGAAACACGGTCCTGTTTTAAATAATTTTATAATTTTGATTATTTTAACATTTTGCAATTGTAATTTGGGAAATTACGACGAAAACTACTAATTTTAAGGTGTTTGTTTGATTAATTTGAAAATAAACTAGAATATTGTTAGGTTTATGGCGAGAATATTAAAATATCACGAATTTTTGGAATTATCGATTAAATTTAAAGTTTCAAATTAAATAAGAATAATAATTTAAACAGTAGACATAAAATTAAGGCTTTCTGATATAGAATTTTTGAATTTATCAACAGGTTTTTGTACTTATCGATAACAACCGAATCTATTCTAAATTAATTTCACAATTTAACAGATAAGTTGAGAGTTTTCACAACCAAAAAGCCATAATTTCACAATAATACTTACTTAAATATCACTTTTAAGTCATACATAGATTGATTGAATATATGATTGCAACTTTCTGTTTAATATAAACTTTTATAATAAAATCTATTTGTAGATTTTATGAAAATCATCAAATTTTGCAAATCTCTTGATAATTTAGAAAAGATCTTGGTGTCTCATTACCCAATTCGATGTTATTATTATCAAAATTAACCAATAATTATTGACTCTTATGCGTTTTTAAATGGCGAATTAAGTGCGCCTTTTGCGAAAATCGCTTATTACAATACTCACATAAAAATGCCTTCTCGCCAGTATGCACCAACATATGTTGATACAATTGTCCTTTCGTTGAGAACGCTTTACCGCATTGATCACAATGGTAATTCTTCTCGCCCGTATGGATCTTCGTGTGTGTATTTAAATTGCTCGAACTAGCGAATCGTTTCGGACAATACGTACAACCATATGGACGTTCCGATGTATGTATCGCTATTGTATGTTTCGTTAATTGTTGTGCCGTAGCGAAAGCTTTCGTACAAGCGGCACACACGTGATTCTTCTCGCCGGTATGAGTCTTCATATGCGTGTGTAAATGGCCACCGTTAATAAACCGTTTATCACATAAATGGCACACGTATGGACGTTCTCCTGTATGGATACGTATGTGGTGAATTAGTCCAGGTTTCGTACGGAATATTTTACCACAAGTATTGCATTGGTGTTGTTTTATCGGTTTTTTCGTTTTATCAATTTTAGTCGGTTGTATATTGATTAGTGTTAAATCTTCGACTTTTAAATCAATATCGTTCTTTAAATCCGCCAATTCTAAATCGTTTAACGAAGTACTAGGCTCTATATGGACGTTTTGTAGTGTTTGTAACGTTTGAATTGGTTCAATTTGTGGTGGATTCTCTTGTAAATTAGCCGGCTCAATCTCCTCAGTCTCTTGTTGTTGTTGTTCCACAACTTCCCGACTATTATTAGCGGTATTTCCATCGAAATTCAACCCATTATTGTCTTTTTTAACATCAATAAAACTCGATATATCATTACTGGTGGGTAATTGGTGTAAATTCTCGAAACATTGCCTCAATTTCGCATCCGATGATTCGCATTGCGTTTTAAATTGGAATGCAATATTCAATTTTGATATGCACTTCTGGCAAATGTACGGCGGTAAACCATCGCCTTCAATCACCTGAAATCACTCGAATGATGACGAAAATCACAGGAATTGTGCGAATTTGATTGGGTTACCTGTACGGAGGCGCAGGCCATTATTAGAATGGAAAAGTGTGGCGGTTTTACCGGATCGAAAATTGGCATCAATTTCGGATTGCGTTCTAAACAAATCCGACAAATATTGTTGATATTCATTGCTAAATAATAATTTAAAACATCATTCGATTGCATGTTTTTATTGTTGTTGTTATTGTAAGCCATTGTTGTTATTTTGACAGATGACAGCGATGACAGGAACAACGTCCGTGTTGCCAAATGTCCCTCTAGAAAATTAAAAAAAAATAGAAACCCAACAATTAAACCAGAATAAAAAGCCGATAATCTCTAGAAACTCACACTATTAACAGTTGTTTTGATTTAAATACTGGAATTATTTATATAAACAATAATTGAATTAATTTATGGTAAATATGCAACTGGCATTGTTGCACAATCTGGTGGATTTTATTGCCGTAGTGTTGGTTATACTTTCACGAAATTACAAAAAAGTGAGGTTAAGTACGATCTTTTAGGTTAGTTGAAATTGTGATTTTTCAAAATTTTGACGAACTATGAGTAAAGTGCAAATATTGTCGTTGTATCGATCTTTATTGAGAGAATCGCGCAAATTTCCAGCATACAATTTTCGGTAAATATCGAAATAAATTTGGATGTCTTGTCTAAAATTGAAATTTCAGTCAATATGCGTTGAGAAAGGTTCGTGATAATTTCAGAAGTAATAAGAGTCTAGTTGATGAGAATTTAATCAATGAGAAAATTGTGGAGGCTCAACGGAATCTTGAAATAATCAAACGACAGGTATATTGTCATCATTGTAAATTAGAATATTAACTTGTACTCTTTATTTTAGGTACTCATAGGACATCTGTACAATACTGAAAAACTTGTAATAGAGAATGTGAAACACTAGGCAATTACGAGTGATATTAATTTATTAGTTAATTATAGAAAATTCATCTAATTTTTATCGATACCCTATATCAAATCTTTACCTAAATTATAAAAATCTTCAATAATTCTACCGCTAATTTTCCATTCCCCAACTTAATTAAATCTAATTGTTTATTATTAATACAATTGTTAACAAATTTCAATCGTATTTAATAATTATTTTTAAGGAAATTTACGATAATAGCTATCACACATAGGATTTGCACAAATAATTCCATAAAATCCATTGAACAACTGCAAACTAAAAGATCAAAATTGGTTATAATTCTTATAATTTCTAACAAACTCTGATAAATTTCATACAATTTTAAAGGGAACTTCTCAAATTTTACAATGATTGCCATTAGAATGGGGAAATTCTTCAATAGAGCTTGTTATTCAATGTTAAAGTTCGATCATCGGTATAGCCAAACAATTTTCTCAATAACTTCCATAATTTTCAACATTTTCCCATGAATTTGATACCATTTGATGGGAGATTTTGTAAACTATCAAATGTTTCCCCCTTAAATAAGTTACCATTTCGAAATCGTTGTTTTTTTCCAATATTGTTTTTAATGAAATTGCGTCGATTTAACCTAGAAATTTCGAAAGAAAATCGATTAAAATCCAACACATCTAATTCTCAGATCAATAAAGTTGATATTTACCGTAAAATCAGCACGTTTCACATTGATTTTCCATGAAAAATCGAGCAGGAAAGTCATTGTGAACATTGGTGTAAATCGAAAGTTTTACATTTCGACGACAGCGCCATCTCTGAGAACAAGTCTAAACTAAAAAAATCATAATTAAATCAAATTCTCTAATTACTCTTACAATTTTCCATCAATTTAAATGATTTTAGTCTTATTTAAAAGGATTTTTTGTCTATTTTACGATGATATCCAATAATCATAGGAAAATTTCGAATTTCATTTATAAAATCATCAAATCGGTTCTGCATACTGCATACTTAAACCTGTAAAACCAAATTGAATATAATTCTTATAATTTCCAATGAATTCTTATAAATTTTATACCATTTTAAAGGAATTTGCATAAATTTTACGACGATTACCATTAGAATTGGAAACTTCTTCAATAACGCTTGTTATTCCATAAAATTATCGACCATTAAAATTGTCCATCATTTCTATAATTTTCAACTTATTGATAAGAATCAAACACCATTTGAAAGTAAATTATCTTCATTTTCAATTGATTAATACGCAAATGTGTTTTCTCGTCGAAATCCGAATGAATTTCACCATTTTCTGCATTCAATAAATTTCCTACGACATAACCTAAAATAAGCAAGATTTTCATTTCAAAATCAAACAAATCTAATTGTCTGCTAAAATAAAATCAATATTTACCGTGAAAACTGCACGTTTCCATTGATTTTCCGATGTAAAATTGATCTAAAAAATGTAAACAAAACAACCATAACCAAATTCTAGCGCCATCATGTCAACTGTACGAGTACCAACTGAATGAAACTTTGGGAACTAAATTTTTTGAGCGCCATGTATGATTTACTGTTATAGCAACAGCACTGTTATTGTAACTGCTATTGCAACTGTTACTGTTATTGCTATTGCTATTGTTACTATTATTGCGACTGTTACCTTGTCCTTAGTTCAACCTATTCACCGACCTTGGCGCTAAAATCTAGTTGCCAAAGTTTCATTCAGTTGGTACTCGTACAGTTGAAATAATAGCGCTAGAATTTGGTTATGGTTGTTTTATTTACATTTTTCACAATCAATTTTTCAGCTGAAAATCAATAAAAACTTGCAATTTTCACGGTAAATATTGATTTTATTTTAGTAGACAATTAGATTTGTTTGATTTTAGGTTATATCGTGGGAAATTTATTGGAGGCAGAAAGTGGTGAAATTCACTTGGATTTCAACGAGAAAACACATTCACTTTCAAATGGTGTTTGATTCTTATCAATATGTTGAAAATTATAGAAATAATGGACAATTTTGATGGTCGACAATACAAGCTCTATTGAAGAATTTTCCAATTCTAATGGTAATCATCGTAAAATTTGAAAAGTTCCCTTTAAAATGGTATGAAATTTATAAGAATTTATTGGAAATTATAAGAATTATAAGCAATTTTGATCTTTTAGGTCGCAGTTGGTTCGCTGGATTTGATGGAATTATTTGTGCAATTAATTTGATCTTTTTATAAGATCTGACGTAGAAATATTTGACTTTCCTGTAGTTTAACGTAATTTTAAAACTACTTTATTTTGAATAAAGAGAAGTTAATTTAAATTTTAAAGTAAAAAACGTTGTAATATCAAAAACGAATTAATTGTAATTAAAGCTTGGAATTTTTCAAGTAGACAAGAAATATTTGATTTTAAACTTCCACAACGAATTATTAGTGGCAGTAATTCGATTTTATTTATTTTACATTGAATTATTCTCCATCAAAATTAAACAGAAATTTATTTTATTTGTGAATAACTTCATTTAAGAAGTCGAACTAGATCTCGGTAAGAGTGGAAATGTTGACGTTCGTTCTTTAAAGAAAATTCAAGTCTTTGAGTTGATTTGGAAGAGCCTTTCAAGCAACTTTCGAAAAAATTTATAGTTTTGGAAAATGTGGGAATTTTGAGACGGAAATCTCCAAAACTATAAAATCTCGTTATGTAGCCGGAAACAAGCTCAAAAACTTGAATTTCTAACAAAAAACAATTTTTTTATCGAATTCTAGACCCTTTAACGGGCGAAATATTGCCCCAAAATTGCTAATTTTAACTGTTTAAAGTGGATAAATTCAAGTATGACCGAATATTCCTTTAAAATAATGCATATTTAAACAGAAACTTTGTTAAAAGTGATAAACTTATAAGGGCTGATTGTCATCAAATTCCCCACAATTTTACAGCTCCTTAGACACCTGAAGACGGATACCAGAAAACGACTTTGACATAAACGTGCACGGAATGAAAACGCACCCCCTTATGGCAACTCAGTTGGGCTTAATTCATCACGTTGGTGGCACTTTACCAGTGACTTTTCTAATTCGAATTCTTGCTGACACACTTTTCCGGGTTCATTCGATTGTATAAATATCGCAATTCAACGAAATCAGTGAAATTTAAGTACTGATAAACGTAAATTAACACAACAATGAGTGATTGATTAAAAATTCGATTTAAAACTCTTATTTCAATGTGCAATAGGTAAATTAATTGAAACAATGGAACGATAAATCGGGGAAAAATTCCCAATCATGTTGATTTGTTGGGATTTTATTGCGACAAATATATTTACCCTTTCAAGTAGTTTAATATCTTTTACAATTCCATCACGTACCGATTAAATGTACGACTAAAACATAAAACAGCTGAACAGAATATGGCAGTCTCACCTGTACCGCGGTTAATCAACCAATTAATTAACTAATTAAATTATTGTAATCATCTAATAGAGATGATTGTTGATACTGTTGATCTACAAACGCGTCTATTATGGATTTTAAACACACTATTCCATCAAATTATCGCTATTGTTGCCGTTTTTGTACTATGGACCATCATCTATTACAACGAAATCACAGAGAAATTCACATGGCACATAATACTCTGTACAATTTCTGTAAGTTAATTGAATAAATTCTCAATTAATTGATTGATTGATTGATTAATTTCCAGTATGTTCCATTGATGGCTGAAGCTATTGTCCTGTTTGCCGATCATAATGTGTGGTCAATGAAAATTGGCCGTACGAAAAAGTACTGGATCCACGGTTGTTTATTATTAATTAGTGCAATTTGTGTTACTATCGGCAATATATTCGTTATCACATTGAAAAGTGAGGGTCATTTTATCAGTACACACGCCTGGACAGCTTTAGTTTCATGGATATTCGTTCTATTATCACAAATATTGGGTTTATTAGCTGCACAATCGCAATTATTTAAAGGATTCGTACGTCCAATTCATATAAAATTATTGCATAATCTCTGCGGTCTTTTGGCTTACATTTTCGGTATTGTTAGTCTAACTTACGGTTTGAAGAAAGGCCCGTTTTCGGCATTTGTAACAGAAGACGTTCGTATCGCTATCACTTGGGTATTGTGGATTGCTGTAATTTGGAGTATTTTAGTGCCTTTAAAATCGATGTTTCATCAATTGAAAACAATAATTTCCGGTTAATTTAGAATTATTTATTCGTTATTTATTATTATAATAATTATTTATATTGTTGTTTGATTTGTAGTTTTTATTTCTGTTATCTAAGCACGATTCAAATCTATTTGAAGAGGCACGTATTTGATAAAAATTTACCTCGAAATAGCTGTTGCATCATGAACAAAAATTACTACCGGATATTATTTATTTATTCGCAAATCTTGTGCCTTCAACCAATTTTGGAATATTTGCTGGAATAATCAATAATCTTCGATTTTGTGAATGTCACACAGCTCTTGAACAAAACAATAGTCCCGATTTTAAGTCTAAAACAATAGTACTTATGAATCTATGTTAAAAGAGAGTACAATTTTTTACTGTTTAGATAAAAAATTGGGAGCGATTTTCGATAATTGCTTTTCCGCTCCTATATCAATATTGGTTTGGTAATTTTCCGGAATTTCCATTTATAAAACAGATTATTGTATTACTCTACTATACGCAATCTTTATTACGCAAATTTTCCGTAAATACCTTTCTTTGTTGTCGTTTATCTAGATTAGATTACAAATAGTTCTTGGAAATCGTACTTGAACAAATCGAAAATTTTCCAGCAGTTCAAACCCACTTATTGCACTAATTTTCTATTTTTCTATTCACTTAAAATACGGTAGAAGCGAGCCCTGATAAACCAATGGACTGTCTTCTACTGGACAGGGCCTGTTTCGGGGATTTCCGCCTGAGTCTCCATTAGGAGACCCACCCAATTGGCTTTGAAATATTTTAATTTTTAATCGGAAGATGTCGCGGAAAATCGACGAGGATCCGTGCAAAATAGTTTTTTCTACGATCGGACAAGTACGATAGAGCGGGAAAAAATCGACCAATCAACAATCAGGATTTACTTATTAGAATACAAAAAAAACACTAATACACCAATTGGAAATCAGGATTTACGGCCGTTGTCTAGCAACGAAATAAACAAGACTGAAATTGGACACTTTCTGTGTTGAAATAGAAGCCGAAATTTGACAGTTTTTGCCCTGATTGTAGGCAAACTAACAATTTTCTTCCGTTCTTCTTGACGAGATCGATCATGAATCATTTATTGTATCAGCTTTTCGGCAAATTCCACCTTGAAATCTTTCTAATTCGGTTTCGTTATTTAGAATTTGTTGGTCAAACGTGAGTTTTTGCATTCCAACCGGGCCCAAAATAGTTCAATCCGGCAATGGTCTCTTATCAGAAAAGTAATTAAACGTAGCCTTTGTATCACAATAGTATAAGTATTAGTATTAGTATTAGTATTAGTATTAGTATTAGTGTTAGTGTTAGTATTAGTATTAGTATAAGTAATAGTATTAGTTTTAGTATTAGTATTAGTTTTAGTGTTAGTGTTAGTATTAGTGTCACAATAGTAAAGCTGATTTAGTTTATTTGTTGTTCAGAATAGGAAACTGATAAACTTCGAAATTTATACAATTATAATGATATAACTCTATCTCTTTACAATTTATTCTTTTAATATAATTCTTGTTAAATTTCTCCATATAATGAGTTATTTGAGATATTAAGTAGGTCTGTTTATTCTTCCTTAGTTTTAAATCTATTTGTAGTCTTTGTGAATTTAAAGACAGTTGTACGGTCTGTTTATTTTCGTTTAGTTGAATTTCACTACTTAAATATGCACTAATTTCGTAGATTTTAATAAGAAAGCGTATGAAAGATTATACAATTTCGTAATAACGCTACAATAGATAAAAACAATAAAAAAAACTTTATTCAGTACAGTTTAAAGCGATTTCGCTATAAACTATGCGAATTTGTTAAAAATTATTTGTATAAATTTAGAAGCATTTTTACAACTCAAATCTCCTTTAGGTACGATATTTACCCAAATTACCTTCGCCTAATTGCAATTACCAATACAAAGTAACGATTATTTACACTATCTCGCTACTAATCAAACCCGATTATCATTAACGATAATTTTATGACTAATTTACGATTAAATTTTACAATCAATAAAGCTATAAAGTCATCGATTGGAATTGAATTATTGAAATAAAAATGCAATTGACAAATTCACAATTGTTCTTCAACTGAACAGGTGTCTTATCAACAGTTTTCAATCTGATTAATGTTTAATTAGCCCCCAATTCGGTTGGTTACGACGAATTTGATAAAATATTAAAGAAGATAATTGCGCCGCGTAAATATTTTATCTCTTATCATTTTGATATTATGCCAGATTTTTTTGGTTGATTAATTTTATAGATAAAACAGTCTAATTTGTGATCTAATCGTGTAAATATGTCGGTGGAAAATGTGCCGATTTTACAGCGACTTTCCTGGATAGCCAACCTAATATTCCATCAGGGTATTGCCGTTATTACAATCTACATATTGAGTACGCTATTTATGCACCATGATATCGCACAATCACTCACCTGGCATGCAGTTTTGTGTACATTAGGGGTGAGAAACTTGCCTCAAATCCTATGAAATTCTATTCGATTTGTTTCAGTTTATGTTTATGGCGACTGAGGGTTTAATATTGTGGAATCAATCAAATATACCGACGTTATTTATAAAAACATCGAATAAATTAATATTTCATATTGTACTACTCGGTTTGGGGACGGTTTTCGTTATAGCCGGTATAATATTGGAGATTTGCAACAAATCCAGCCATTTTACTACAGTGCACGGAATTTTAGGTAGAATCTCTATTAGAATTTATTAAATACAAAAAAATTAATAAATTTATCAATTAATAGGTTTGATAACGTTAATTCTGATTATATTGGTGGTAATATTGGGTGTAGTAGCGAGTCAAGCTAGACATTTACGAACAATTGTGCGCCCTGTTATTTTGAAATTAATTCATAATTGTTGTGGTGTTTTCACATTAATCCTTGGTACGACAACTTTATATTTTGGGTTGGATAAACAGAGTTTTAGAAGTTTTACTGATAACGATTCAATCGTTACGGCTACAGTGGTGATGTATTTGTTAGTTTTTTGGGCATGTTCCAGTGCTTTCCAATCAATCTACCATCAAATAAAATCAATATTTTAGAAATAAATTGGAAGATTATAGTAATTTGGTTTTATTGTAAGTTTATCGATCATTGATAATTTTAATAGAATTATCTATTGGAGATACTCGATTTTCCAGAAATACCACTTGAATAGTTCTATTTAGATCTTTATCTAGAGTTTAGTAGATTTATTCCATCAAAATAGGAAATACGATGAGTACAGTAGAGTAAAATTTACTCAAATATTGTGCAGGCAATAAGAAGAAAACCTCTCCGGTTACCAGTCTTCAGATTACTTTTCTCTATTCAATTCGTATAAACTTCAACTTATCAATATCGATCTACCGTACAGGCGATAGCAACCGGAACTATAATGCTTTCGAAATAATTTGAACGTAAAAAATGTCGAAGAACGCTTGATTTACGGTGACAATAGCGCACAGATCTACTCTAAAATTCGGAAATTGTGCTCAAATATGGAAAATTAGAAGGAAATGTTTGTTTAGTTCAAAAATTGAGCTTATTTGGCAATTAGAGAGGTAGAAATTGTAACATTTTCCGATGTTTTCGACTATTGCGCGAATTTAAGGTAAAAAGCCTTTAGACATTAGAAATTGATGCTCCAATTGGAAATTTCAACAGCTTTTAAGATAATTGGATGGACGATTTTTGTCGACTAAATTTATAAAAAAAAAAACCATTGATTTTTATTTACAAACGTCAATACACCTACAATAGTCCACTATTAGCGTATTTACACGATTTTAATGAATTAAACATAGACATCAAAGCCAGTAATAGATTCAGCGAATGGTTTATCGTCAGTCTCCAATTTTTCTTCTTTACTTGTAAAATTGTAGCCGATCTCGTGATAACGCACCGGATACGTTAATTGATTACCTTTATCCCACGTGTACAATTCCTATAAATTTCGGTGATTATCAGCTAATTGTAGCGGTTTAAAAATTGGATTGGTTTACCTTGTTGCGGTGATTGTAGCCGATCATTGTTGTCCGCCTAAATGGATTCGAAAACGATAAATTCACATCTAATAATT
Source organism: Mylabris phalerata (assembly GCA_020740385.1). Lineage (NCBI taxonomy): Eukaryota > Metazoa > Arthropoda > Insecta > Coleoptera > Meloidae > Mylabris > Mylabris phalerata. Next base: position 5,567,698 of record JAJEOX010000222.1, read on the forward strand.
TCGTTTTGTATAAATCGAATGCGAAACGTATTTTCGTATTGCGTTCAGTGACACTATCAACTGCATACAATACGCCGCAGACGATAAACATTTCGCCAACTTTATGGTGGTTTATGCTAACGTTCCATATGTATTGCGGCTCCATCAATACGGCATCCATCTGCAAATTAGAGCGAATCAAATTGGTAACTCTTAAAGACCTTACAGTATGTACAACTCGAATAATAAATGATGGTAGGTAGTAGGATTTAAATAATTACTACTTGAGCCTTTAATTATGGCAATTCAAATAGGATTTGTCAAGTCAGTAGTGTCAGTTTAATACTATAATTTGGAACAAGATGTATTACGTTTGAGATTTTACGGAATTCCGTTTTCTGTTCTGTTTCTGTTTCCGTTTTCGTGTATTTCTTGACATACGAAACCGTTAAAAGTTTGACTTCCAGAGGAATATTTTGGAGTACGTGTTTTTGAAATTATTCCCCCGATTACTGATTTTCCAATGATTTCCCTATTGTAGTGAGCCAAGAGGATGGCCTATTCGTGATAATTTTTCAGTTATTCAGGATTTTCGATTTCTAAAACGAAATACTAAAATATAGTAGGCTTGGTGAAACAATCTTTTGTCACAATTAACCTCAAAATAATTAATTATTTTTAGATTTTTTTAACGGGAAATAATCGAAAATTGGACAAATAATTAAATCGAAATTATTTGGATTTTATTTTCGTGTAAGATTGGCTGAAATCGCTGAAAAAAAACAAATAAAATAATAACTGTTAACCTCAAATTTGACAGTTAATGTCAATTTGCTAAGCCTTCTGTGTTTCTTTATAGGCGAATTATCAAGTCATAGGTCACTAGACACTAGACATTTTCAAATAAAAAGGAAACTCAAGAAAACTGAAAATTTTAAATAACTGAAAAATATTAAAGATTAGTATAGGGAATGCTAATACAGTCGATGCAGAATTTTTTTCTCTATCCAACCGTGTAAACAAATATACCATTGCATTTAAAGTAAGAAAGTAGGTTGCACTACCCCATATACCGGGGGTTGATAGGACAACGAAAACAGTTTCCAGGGATAATTCAGGTGGAAAAATAAATGTATACCGTATTTCAGAAACTTCCATCAATTAGAACTGCTTAATAATAGGCCATCCTCTTGATTCACTCTGTATAGCAAATTTGAAGAGCCTTTTAAATAGTCGATATCTCCCTTATTTGATGAGTTATCGCAATGATTATAGTAAAAACAAAAAGAGCATTCTAAGATGTATCTATGAGCGATTTTGTTTTGAAAATCTTTGACTAAAGTCGGAGTTACAAGTTGAAATAAATCAAAAAATCCGTTTCCAATTCTGGAATATTCCTACACCACTGGGAATATTTCAGAAATATTACAACACTCTGGATATTGGTCTAATTGAACAATATTTAGCGAATAATTTATGAATTTACCTTCATTACAGCAGTATTGTTGGAATCCGGTACAGGAAATATAACCCATAGACCATTATCATCAACACTAAAATCCATATAGTTGTGTTGTTCGGTATATAAATTAGTTAAATTCTTGCTATATTCAACTGGTAATTGTAGCATTGACGTTATACCAGTTGATAATTCGTATTTAATAATGCTTGTTGTTTCTTTGGCGTGATAAAAGAACGAACCATTGTAGATAACATGGGCGTTCCCATGGAATTCTTGTGGTAGAATGTAGGTCCTAAGAAAATTGACAATTATACTGAAACTGTGAGTTTCACTTAAATAGTCCTAGCTGTTTTAGTAATAGAGCTACTTGGGGATTTATAGGAGAGAATTTGAACCCTGTAGCTCATCGGGAAGTTGGTTTTAAAACAATAAATTACACTCTTTTTCTTCATTTTTCTCGATTGTATTTTAAAATAAACGACAGAAATCAATGTTGGGAGCATCTTTGGGTCATTTTGAATCATTCCATCAACTTCCTGATTAGCTACGTGGTTCAAATTTTGTCCAAATTGCTTCTAGAAGCCTCCCTATAAGGCTCTAAAATAGAGCTAGGTCTATTGGAGTGAAACAGGCGGAAATTATTAAAAATTCTACCGTGATGCAATGTCTCGTCTAAATACAGTTTTATTGTCGTACTGGTACAAATGGAACGTATCATTCTCCTTTGTCACCCAGAATTTATCGCCGTCTTTTTCGACGATTGGATGGGAATCTCGCATCCAACAGCCGTAATTAAAATAGGTGTACCGAAGATAGACCGGCTTACCAACTGCATACAATAAACAATCTAAAATTCGATTTTAATTTTACAAAATTTATAAATTTCCCATCTAGTTTACCCATCGATCGTGTTAAATTGGCACTATAGTGTAAATTTCCGAACTTTCTTACTTCCCACCGGCTGATCAGATCAATCAACGAAACACCTGTACTGCACTTCTCGAACGCTTCACTGCAATTCTGACAGGGTGTTGTGGGGGCGCACAGATCCTCATAAGCGACTTTATCGGGCGGTGGTACGCCGAAAATCGACGGTTTGTGCGTATAACCCGGTCTGGGTTGCGGTTTTCGAGCGTCCCATTCTACCAATTCAATTTAATTAAAACTACAGTTTGATTGAATTAAAACAATTTACCTTGTAGTTGAATTTCGCCTTTAGTTGGTTGCAATTCATTTTTACAAACGCAATAATAGAGATATTGTAAATCATTCGAATTGACCCGGTTTATAATTAGTTGCATTTTCGATTTGTATCCGTCTCGTTCGGCTGTATTATCAATTCGGTATTTCGTTCCGTTGTCTAATAAACGGCCATCGGAACGTTCCCAATATCTGCGGAAATCAATCGATCATTGTAATTTTTTCGGGGGTATTCCCGTTAAGAATTTATGCCAACCTAAGTGGTTCCGGAAAGGCTTCAGTTTCGCATTCAAGCACGGCTGATGATCCAATAGCAACAAATACAATTTGATTACTTATCCTGACCAGGGGTGGAACTGAAAGATTGCCGAGTTTGATTGATCGATTAGCTCAACTCTCGAGTTTGTTGTTATATTTTAGATAAAATGGAATAATAACTCACAATATACTTCGAGGTTGAAGCTTTGATTGACTTGGGGTGGGATGCCGTTATCGGCAATGCACAAATATACCCCCATATGGTCTCTATTGATGCGTGTTAGATTCAATGTCGGTCCAGAAACGGCAATATCTTCAATTGAGAATTAGTGAAATTAGTGAATTGATATTGTGGATTTTTCAATTAGGTACCCTGCCAAGCGCCCCGGTTGATTGGTCGCCGGCCAATTTTCTGCCACGTGATGTGCGGCTGTGGTTTACCGTGTGCTGAACAATGCAGACGAACGTTCTCGCCCTCGTGCACAACAATCGGCCCCATGGGACTGTCTTGGGCCCCTGTCGACAAATCTACACGATAACGATAGGAATTGTGGTGATGGCACGACAACACACGCAAAAAATGGACATCATTATTATGAAAATGAAGCCTTGATGGAATACGACGATGTCGGAGTTAGGCACGAGAACAGCTTTTGTAGTAAAGCACTGTTGGATGGCTTTTTTATTAACTTGTCAAACATACGACAATCTTTCTTCGCTGTATATTTGAAAGGGAATTTTTTGATGAAACGTAATAGTATGGTAAATATTATAGGGAAATTTGCATTCTCTCCTATCTAAATCGATCCATATTTGCCAAAAGGTAGCTGGAAAAAACTCACTACAACACCGTAATGGATAATGAAATTAAAATTTCGTTCTGTCCATTTACATAATACGTTTGTAATTTATGCCTGGTAGCTTTCCCAACAAAAGCTTCCAGATGAAAACATGGATTAAATTGGATTTAGAAGGAAAAGCTTCAGTTTCAACAGCACCTTTATGGAACAACACACAAAAAAATCGACACAATTTGATACAAAACCATCGTAAATACGTCAATATTTGTAATTAATCTCCCGTCGACAATACGAGGTCAATATTGAAATAAAACCGTCGAGTAGAAAAATGGTATTGATGAATAATTTATGAGAACGAATGAATAAACAGATGACAATCGGGACAAGCTATTGTCTTCCCTTCATTCGGGCCTTTTCGATCACACCAAAAAATCCTCAATGGACTTGTCTTGTTAATTGAATGGAGAAAAATTGGAAATTTGCCCGTTGCGCCATTCGACTTCAATTACAATCAACGCGCAATTTCAGCTGTAAATCAAACAAAACAAAAAAAACCCAGCGCATCCACCATTTTTGCATTTTTAATAACTCCCAGTCTCCAATTATTGCACTTTATTTGTCCTATTTTTAAGTTTCAATAGTTATTTTTTAACGAGACTGTTGAACAACTTACCGGCAATCGATGGCGGTACAAGAAACTCAGATGCATTCAGCTTGTACGCTGAAATGCCCGGAATACCTGGCGTGCCGTGGTTGCCGGGTTTACCGGATCTGCCCCTAGGGCCGGTCAGACCTATCAACAACAAATAACCACAACAGAATTATTCCGGTCGACTTGAAAGAGGCAAGTCGACGACAGATTTTGGTTTTATTCTAAATGATGGCTTACCTCGTGGCCCGGGGGGACCTGGTGGGCCTTGAGGACCCGGCTGTCCTGGTCGGCCTTAAAGCAACACAACAACAAAAAAAAAAAACGGTTAGAAAGTTGTAAAGGAATTGAAGAGGTGAAGTTTGAATGGTCGGATGGTCATTAATTCATGAACAAAACTAATTTACGATCTAACCCTTAGATATGAGTAGTTAATATGTAAGTCATTAAAAGGGCGATTTTGTGTTGCAAGATTAATGATTGTTCGGGCCTTTCCAATAGTTCTATGATAATGTCTAAGGGTTATTAAATGAATTAATTTGTATTCAATATTGAATCGAGTTTATCGCAATTTGGATGAAATCAAATGTTAAAGTCGTGATAAGAACATAATCTTAACAATTTGTCCGTTGTTGTAGCAGTAAATCCCTAAATAATTCAATCAGGCTTGATTGTTTTGTGCGTTTCCCCGAATTAGAGCGAGTGAAAGTCGTTATTTGCCTCAATTTACACTTGTTCCGTTTACGACAGCTGTTTGGATTAAAATTTAGACATTTAAGCCTCAAACTAACAATGCCAGCAAACTCAATTACCCATTTTTTTTATGGAATTACAAACAACAAACAAACAACTCACCATCTGTCCCATTGATTCCATTCAAACCGGGCAATCCGGGCAATCCATCAACACCCGGAATACCATCATGGCCACTACGGCCGGGCAAACCATCCAAACCGGGCTCACCTGGTATCCCATCACGTCCATCCAGACCGGCCCGGCCCTGGTCACCCTTCTCGCCGGGCAAACCAGGCAGACCTAACGACAAAAACGCTACAAGAAATCGACCAATATTAGGAAATATTGCCCATTACGATACCTCTAGGCCCCATTTGTCCGGGCACACCGGGGAAACCTTTATCGCCACGATCGCCTTTACTGCCGGGTGCTCCCGGCGGGCCCACCGGCCCCGGCCGGCCCGGCGGACAGAACTGGTGGACCTTTTTGCAATAGCCTTCCAACGCTTTCTCCTGGAATATAATTGCGATTTTAATCATTATGGATGGACGGGTGGAATGGACAGAAATGGGGTGATGATAAATTTCAACTAGAAAGTTCCAAGGAACAATAACGGATGGACATGTATAAACTTGTTCTATACGTGTATGCAATTTGTACGGAAATTCAGATAAATTATTGTAGTGATTCGAACCATTCATATTTGCTCTATTTATAAACATTGAAACGATAAAAGTGACTTTAAAAATAAAACCGTTGCAATACAATTTCATTTAGATAAAAATTTATTTTAATGAAGGGCTATTTTAGTTTGCAACAACCGTAACTCCCAATTTAAACTTTTATTTATCTGTGCGATAAATTTAGCAAAATGACACAATTTTATCAACTCTTCCTCTATAAACATTCGAGATGTTTCTGCGGAATTTCCGCTCTGTTTCTGTGCCTTTTCAAACGGATGTATAACGGAAATTATGAGAGAAATACGAATTTATCCGCAAATTTAATAATCGATATCTCCCTTATTTGATGATATATTGTAATGATTCAAACACCATTGAATAGAGCATTTTAAGTAGCATCCGGAGATGTATTTTGTTTTAAAAAAATCCGATTAAATTCTGAGTTATAGAGATAAATTCTGGAGCATGTTTTTTTTTTAAATTTTGCCATATTTCCCCCAATAATTTAACAAATATTATCAATTTTTCACAGTTTATAGCAAATTTAAAAAGCTTTCAAGACCTCCTATAGATTTGTTAATTTTCCGGGAAATTGGCCGAAATTGGAGTATTTTTCTTCGATTCTGTATCAAAAAAAGGATTACAAATCAACAGAGTAAAATTTAATTTAAAGTTGTCTCTTTAACATAAAAAATAAGACACTTTTAGAATATCTTATGTAAATTTTCCAATTTTCTGATACATGAAGACAACTTGTTTTATTCTGTTGGTGAGCTCGTTGAAACTACGAAAAGATCAACTGCGACTGTAGAAGAGGCAGTCGAGGCCGTTAAATTTAATCGAAAATCTTTTTATTGTCGTTGTCAAGAAAATTCGTATAAAGTCGATGTTGACATTAAAACTTCACAATGTATTAGTGACAACTAAGTTTGATAGTGTCTCGTTAAAAGGCGAGATCTAAAATTTTCATTATCCTTTTAAATCTGAACGTCTTTGTTGCTCCAACATTAGTTTATTATCCGTATACTGTGCGTATAATGATAACTTCATCGCTTTTGTTGTTGTTGTTATTCGAATTAACTAATTTGCGATAATCACGAAAGAGAGATTCGCAGAAAACTATTTAAAATAACCATCCGTCTATCGTTTAATACGTGCCTATTATTGTTGGCATTAATATTTAATCTGATTAAAACAGGAAGCTGGCATGTTGTTTACGTTCTAGTCTATTCGGTATTGTATCAAACGGAGCATTCATCAAATACTCGATAGAATAGCAGAGATTAAGAGAATTGTCCCATTTAGTTTAGGAAAAGATAAATATTGAAATCTCACCTAAAAACTCCATTAAAACTTAGTTAAATTCGATACTTGTTGTTAGTACAACCCTAATGAAAGTGATACTTGTTCATTATCAACCACAAAATTGTACTTTTATGGATTTATTAAACCCAACAGCTTAAATTTCAATCTACTAGATCATAAAATATCAAATTAACACAAAAAATTCTACGTATATAAAGTGCATGAATTATTAGAGAGGGTTAATTAAATTGTTTGTGTTAAAATAAATCGCACCGATAAAGCTGAAAATGATAAATCATTTACGGTTCGTTTGTAATTTTCTAAAAGCCAAAATATAGATTTAATATTAATAATTCCCAACGATTATAATCTAAATAGATTGTGTTTAGTTTTATTTTTTATTAGAGAATTGTTTTGGATCACAATTTAATTAACCAAAGTCCGAAATGCACTGGTTAGTAGCACAACATAATGCCATTATTGTCGTCTAAACCACTCATGAGTTCTTCGTCTTCTCCAATTTATCATCACTTCAACTCGTGCAAAATTAACTACGCTCTAAATCATCCAGCTTTGTTCGAGTATAGTTGAGAGAAAATAAAACTGATATAGTTTTAGCTTTATTAAATACAATAATGGAGAGATAGACGACATTGGGGTAGTTTATAATAAACTACCCTTTACTGATACTTACAATTGAAAAGCTTACAGCTATCTAATATAAAATTCTCTCGATTAGACGACGATATTGTTGAATTAAATTCGTTTTAAGACGATTGTGGCTTGTACGTGTTCAAGTTGTATTGTTCTGTACTGAATCTGTTCCATTTAGTGGAGAATGAACGGATAAACGACTGCAAAAAACAGGTATGAATCCAATTTCTTTGCACAAAAGAAGAATAAATAATTTGACACGTACAAAGCGACGCAAAAACCGTTTCGACGACGTGTAAAGCTTAATAATAATAAAAAAAGTGACAATAAACCAACTTGCCACAATGGCGACATATTCCCGACGAGAGATAGGGGCGGAAAAAATTAAAAATCACGTAAATATTGAGATTTTTTCCGTGTTATAAAAGGAATAGAATCAGAAAGCTTCGCTACGCTAGGTAGTCATCTGGGATTTATTTGGATTTGGAGAAGAAGTGGATCTTTTCTAACGACATCCGGAATACTCGACGAAAATTGCAAATCTTCCGAAAAAGAACACGCATACCAATTGTATTTATTCGGTTTTAATCCGTGTTTTGTGGAGATTTAGAATTCTCGCCCGGCGCCTCCACCATTTTTCATCAAACTTTACAAAATTTCAATATTTTCGTTTTAATTATTTTTTATGTTGTGATCAAAATTCATTATTGAAATCCGGGTAATAAGCCCCAATTAAAGCGCCCTTGGCGATAGAAATAGATCTAGCCGGATACTTAAATGAAATATCTACAAAAATCCAATTAAAAATTTGATTGCCACATTCTACCGTGTTCATTATCGCAGAATAAAAGATGAAAGAGTTGGGGTTGGGGGTAAACACGCTATTCCAATCGCACCAAGTACTTTCTAGGGTAGCTTTTTAGCAAATCTTAATGATGGTAGCTTTAATTGAAAACGTAGAATAATTCGAGTATTTTATATTTTATAATTTCTTCGTCCTGTCATATCGTCACACCGGTCTTTTATCTTTTAGTTTTCCATTTGGAAAAATTCTAGTCTATAATAATAAAAGTTTAATTGATTTCTTCTTCAATTTTAAGTCGCTATCTAATGGTAATTATAAAGTCACTCATCATTCGAGTATTTTAAATTAAAATTGTTCAATTAATTGATTCAAATTGTAGCGTAGTTGGAGTTTTTTAATCAAAATCATATCCCAAGCCTCTCTAGTTTACAACTATTTTAAACTGTACAAACTTCCCATCGATTTCCTCTAAATTCAGTTGACTTTAAATCTAGTTGAGTTTGTAAATTTGGAAATTTTCCCAATCGTTGATGATTGTCGTCTAGAAAAATCTCTATTTGTAACCGTCTGAATCTTCATTAATTTCTTCCACATCAACGCTCCGTCATCGTCCCATTATTCTTCAAGTTGACAGTTTTTCTTCTCGCCATCTTGTTGTACTTGTTAACTTTGGAAATTTTAACTGTTTCTTGTAATTATCGAAGGAAAACGGGCGGAATTCACACGCACAGTAACCGGAGGCGGTTTTTTGGTTAAGCGATATTTTAATGATTCTATTATCGTGATCTAGTCGGGATTAGATTAGAAATGTGTACGCTTTAATTAGCGCATATAAGCCTGTTTTTGCGCGTATCCATCTAGTATAACTCTATTCCTAAACAGTTTTGATTAATTTATATTCAAAGAGTGTACGCCTATGTTGTCGAGTAGTCGGTTCGTAAATTACAAACAAAACTGTTTAATCTTCATCCATTAATTCAGAAATGACACTTTTTATGTGCATACAATGTACTGAAGATTAATCCTTAAAGTCATTATTGTGCACACTGATTTGAATCGGGGGGCGAAATATTAATCGTTACGCAACTAATTCCTGAATAAATGGCGAGAGTGGTTTTTCTCTCCACCATCGTCGGCGTCTTCTTTTTCTTTGTGTATAAAAGAAAATATTACCGTAATTCATCGGCAACGTTCAGCTTTTATGGTTTTGAGTTATAGTGTAGGTGGGTAATCGAGCGATTTCTCTTAAACTTTCTCGAGGAAATATTGAAAGTTGGATTTGATCGTCTAATAAAAGATACATTACGAGTCTGTCTTTTCATACTTTATTTCCCCATTGAAATCTGTTATTTAAAATGGAATTTCTATCAGACGGATACACGGATTGGAAATTGCAATTTAACATTTTAAGCTTCTTTATAAAGTTAATTTCCGTACGTGGAACGCGTATTTTAATTCAAAATAAAAACTTAAATGACTCTTTTTTTCCATCCATTTACTACGAATCTATTTTTTACTACATTTAACCGAGAGAAAAACCCACCATTGTCCGTTCTAATGGTAATGAATCTGAAACTATAGAGCTTATTTATCAATAAATGGATTGCAACACAAAAAACTCGACTTTATTAATTAACAACGCGAATCTAACAGGGCCATCGTCAATATTTGTTGTTAATTGAATCACCAACACCCATAAATCCCCGTCGGAAAACGACACTCAATTAAACTGACAATGAAGCGAGACTCGGTTTACACGGAAAAAACAACACGTCGAAATTATAGCACGAATTCAGATTACACTTGGCGATACAATTCGATTTAATTGAGTGTTGATTGTCTTCCAGTTTATTGACGATTCTTCTCATATTTCGGTCTATTGTGGCTTTATTTTTGCGATATTTCCTGCAATATTGTTTTAGACAAACAATAAATTTACGGTCATTTGTTCCCCCATTACAGTTTCTTTGAATTGTTCTTCCACTGGAATTCGTCTTTATGTTGTTCGAAATTAATGCATTGTGTTTTCTTTTTTGTGACGATAAGCGTCTTTATTGTTGTCTTTGAGCCTATTTTTTGAATTGTTCTCAAAGTACAATAAAATAATCGATAAATTAAATTAATTAATTAAAAAATACAAATAATTGTAATAAAACTAAAAGCTTTCCAATCGATATTCAATACGAATGTTACTGTAAATTGTGTTTAATCAACAAATACGAAACTAGATTTAATTGATTGAATCATAAATATCACATCTATCTATATAAGTGGGAATTATTTGAAAAATATGGTTAATTAGTAATTTCATCGAATCAACATTAAATCAATTTGATAGAAATCAAATATTGATGGTTTAATCAAAAAAAAATCAAACAAATTCCGGTACAAATAGCTGAAGATTAATGTCAACAATTCGAACAAATTCCTCGATTCATGGTTGAATTTCATTTGAAAATTCCCAATACTTGCCTAACGATTAGATAAAATACAAACCAGTCTAGAAATTCTGTATCGAATTGTTAATAATCAAGGAAATTATTAATTAATTTTCGTTACAATTGTTGTAAATGTTAACGAATATCGTGTCTGGTAGAAGAATCGATCCCATCAGACATTCCAGTCGGTCTCACTTAACACAATGATGAATTCATCCGAACAGTTATCAGTAAAATCCTAACTTGCCAGCGTTACTCAACAATCGGCTAAAACGAGAAATACAAGAACGAATCGAGGTGACTTTTATAGAAACAGACCAGCAAGATAAGTCGTTTTAATTGTGGCCGTTCTCATCGATTTCCAGTTGGCGAGAATTGCGGAAAATCAACGAAATTTCGCCTGATGAATTCGTCTCTTGTTGTACTAATTGATTTGACGATATTTTCAACTCTTGTTTGATTCTTTCTTGTGAATTATTGCTGTTTAATTGCGCCATTCTTGTGTTGTTGCCGTCTAATTAAACTGTAGAATTGCGGTATTCTCGAAAATGTAATTTAACAAAACAATAGCCTCGAAACGTGTTAATTCTATAATTGCGCGTAGTGGTTAAAAATAATTAATTTCAACATCTAGATCGACTATTGGTGTTCTCGTAAATATCGAAACTATTATAAAATAAGAGCAATTTGGGGATTTTGTAAATGGAACGATAATAACTTATGAATAGTTTATTTACCCCGGCTATTGTTTGGAAATCGAAGCCAAACAACTATTGTACCAGTGCCAAAAGCCATCATCAACAACAATTGTTATCCTTTATTTCTTTATTATTTACGAATTTATTTTGTCCAACACAATTATCTAGAGACTCGAATTTTCTTGTTAGTCGTATCAGCCCACACTATTCGATTAATTTCAACAGAAATCCCACAACACTTTTATTTTCTTATTTCCATCGAATTGTGTCTATTTAGAAAACTTCCAGATATTGTTGGTGGAAATTTTATTTAGAATTTACTGGCTGAAGATACATCATGGAAATTACAACAATATCCTCACGTCTCTAGTAAATATTGGAAAGTTTCCTGCAGCCCGTTTTTCCGCGTTATTACTGTCGACAGATTTCCTTGTTTCGTGTTATTTTCACTACAATAAAAATGTTGAAATCTGTCGGAAATTATTATTTTATAGGAAAATACGAATTCAATTGAAAAATGTGGGGGTTTTGTTATTTTCAACACGAATAAAAACATTTAAATTCAAATGAATTTTAATAGAATTGCACGTAGTTTTATGGCTTTTATTTGTTGTAATTATAGACTGTAATTTGAATGGTACGTGGATAAATTGGGGTAATTTTTACATCCCCATAATCGAATAGAGCCAAACAAATCTAGTTTATACACATTGACTTATTGTTAAAGTCAACAGAAACAACTAAAATCGAATACAACATGACACATATCAAGAAAAATAGTTTCGTTTTATCGAATTGAAACGGAAAAAGTGGAAAAGACAGATTTGTCTTGTCTGTTATTTCATTTACAGATCTTTGTCCGTTGAAATATCGAGAAAATCGACCGCAATAACAGAAACAGAATCGGAAACAGATTTCTTTTAATTTATTTTAACAATAACCGAATAGAAACAGAAACAAAAACACTTGGATTAAAATTGTTAAATTTTCATCAATTTTCCGGAAAACTAACAATCTTACCGGCAAATTTCTAGGGGGATTAACAAGAGCTTTAAATTTGCCACATACAGGGAGAAAATCATTGAAAAATCGATAATATTGGCCAAGTTATGGAAGAAAATATGTTTTTTTCTGCTATAACTCAAAGTTCAATTGGAATTTTCCAGCGATAATTAAAATTTGCATACAGTGAATCGAAAAAATCTCCTTTAGACCTTGGGAATTTCTTTCATTTCTGCTGTAACAGAAGCAGAACCAGAACATTTAAATCTTGCGGAAATTCCGCATTCATGCATCTCTAGTAATCTTGCAGAAAATTGAAGTTCCGCCGATTTTTAGAATTTTTAATCAAGAGCAAATGTAAATTAATAAAACAGATGTATTTCTAATTTAATTAAAACATCTTTTTTCTTGTTCCAAAACCATTTTCATTTGTATTCATTATTGTGCTCTGTATGGAGCAATTCTCCACAATTTTCCTCTAATATTACCACGAATTCATGCTCGTGTTAATTAGAGACATATTTTCCATTTACCAACAGCTCTTCCGTTGGATTACAGAAAGAAAAACGGAAATATTCTAATTGATACAACTAGAATTACATGTTTTCCAACCTTTTGTTATTTCATAATTTATAACTACACCATACTCGATATTATTATTATTATTATTATTAACGCTGATAGCGCAATTTCTACTGTGTGTTCTGTGAACTTTATCGCAACATTTTCCATCACAATAGCAACAAATATAATTTTCGCGTTCACTTTACAATTGTCGGAGTTGTTGGAGCACCAAAAATAGGAAAAATCGCCCACTTTTAGCATTTTTAATGCAGCCACTTTACCACCAGCAGAATAATTGCAGCAAAACCGGAGCAATGGGGAAAAAAATATAAGACACAATAGCCAGTTGCTGAAACAAAGGCAAATAAGAGGCTCTCGTTGGCTATTGTCATACTAATGAGCTGTGTGCGGTAGAGAGGAAAAAACGCTGAACACTTATAGGGGAAATAGAAAATATTCGAATAGTAAATATCGATTTAATAGCGTCGACAATTGAAATAATTTACGAATTTTTGTTGAAATTCTCGGCCGATTACGATAAATTCCAACAATCGATGAATAAATAAAGACGTTGAACTAGAGGTAGATTTCATCGGGGTGTGTTACGCATTTTTCTTCGAGATTTATGTCTGCGTTTATTTTTTTGTATTCCAAACTTAATCCCGGACATATTTATGTATCCAATTTACGTCTACTTTAAATATTTTCTATTTAACGTTAAGTTGAAGTGTCAGCGTAAATTTGCGCCTAAATTATGAATATTTCGTTTATTAATCGCTAAAATTATTAGAATTGTTGTTGTTATTAATAATAAATAAAATTGCATTTGCATAAATGTCAAAAACAAGAGAATCGTCTAGAATTGGAAGATTGATGAAACTGTCAGAAGAGTTGCTTGTTCGCTATTCTACCGATCGATACACAGTTAGATTTCCACATCAATATTGTAATAAAGCCGATATAGTTGCAATCAATCGGGATGTTATAGTGTTAGAACATCGTTTTTCCGCATTCTTTTATCGTGATGGTGATAAAACGATATTGTGGCCATCATTAAAGCTAATAGAGCCGGTCCAATGTTGTTTTATTTGAAGGTGAAAATCGAACTACAAAACAAGATTGGAATTTTATTCATTGATCAAAGTGGAAAGAAAACAGTGCCTGTTGATTTCCAAATTATTAATTCCAACGAATTCTATCAAGTGGAAAGCACTGGACAAATAGAATATGGAAATTTTATTGGAAACATAGAATTTTTACAAAGGATCTTGTTCCCAATTCAATTCCTCATGATTTCCTTCACCATCCAACAATAGCTTTTTTTTGGTTTAATTTAAACGAACCGCATTGCCTCGGTCTTGTTATACAAATAGAAATTGTCCTGTTTTGGAGGAATTTCATTAATTTTTTTTTTGTCAGATCTCCATTCAACCATATCGAATGCAATGAGTGCCGTTGAATTTCTTCCAATGTCTTTTATTTATTGTTCTTGATATTCAAACGGTGTCTTCAATATTCGCAATTCAAATTTAATATTTGCATTGAATTCGAATATTTCTCTGTTGTATGGAATTTTCACAGGAATCAAACCGATTTTTAGTCGGAGAATATCAAAAAATATTGTTGTTATTAAAGTTTGTACAATTTACTTTTAAATCGAGAATATTTACGATTTCTAAATACGAGACAATAACTTTGTCGGATTTATTCTTTATAATAATGTTGGACGAGTGTCATTATGTTAGAATTTCAAAGAACTACAACTGCAGACCATTAAAATCGTTTCGCAATGCTTCCTCTATTGTTCAAATCCGTTGAATTCTATTTGTTGAAAATAAGAATATTAAACTATTACGGGGAATTTCCATCAAATTTCAACGACAACTAAAATTCGTTGTAAATATCTCATAAAGGGTGTCTATCTAAAATTGAAAAGTCCCTTAATAGATGTAAGTTGCCATTTCTAAAGGGTTGTTGTAAATATTTAAACGACACTGTTATCAAAAGAGAATCTCCGCAAAACTAGTGTTAGGATTTCAAATATTCGAATTCCTAGTTTTATAGCAAAACAAAACCCAAGATTGGCACTAAATCAATTCTTAATATTTGGATTTTTGAATCAAATTAGAAGATCTAAAGAATTTTTGCTAATTTAACCCTAAAGTACTTCGACAACCCTCAATAACTCTATTAACTCTACTGAAATATTGGGGGTTTTAAAGTAAACTTAATTCGGTTATAGTTACACTTCTATTTGGGGGTTTTGTTTGAATAATTCTAGAGAATTTTCGATGGGGCTAATTTCTATATAGAAATTATACGGAATAGAGTACAGGCGTAGGTAGTACATCTTCTTCATCATTAATTTCGGGGGTAAGTTGAAGAATTAGTGTGTGACTTGAGAAATCATCTTCTACATCAATCACACGGATAAAATCGTTTTTCACGAAACTAATCATCAATTTTCTTGTTGTTTTTTCGATTAAAACAATTCCATTTGTTTAAGGTGAAAATTTTTATTAATTTTAGACACTTGTGATATGAATTTTGATAGATTTATTAGCGAAAGTTGAGAAAGAGGAAGATATAACAGTTTTATCAATAGAATGTAGATTAAAGTTAACTCCAATTTATTTTGTTGTTTATAAATGTAATTACGTTGTTAGCTATAAATAAAACGGCTTTGATAATACAATAAATTCCGTTATTAATGCTCTCTTTTTAATTTAAAAGAAATTCAACTTACGGGAATCCTGCTAGAACTCGTCAACCATACCCAAGAATCGCCTCCTGGAGCTGATCCTTTATTGTTATTATTCTGTCGAATTAATTCCTCCTCTTCCTCCAGGGATTCCCGTTTTTCCGGATTAAAAAACTCGACAAACGGTTCATCTTTCGGCAATTGCAACAAATTCAAATTAACATTCCGCTTTAACCGATTCTCATTACCAATATTGTTATGATTTAATGAATTTTTAATTAATTTAATTAGAGTATCGTGTATTTGTTCGCTGTGAAATTCATCGGTGAAATAGCGATGGAAATCGTGTTTTTTTACGAAATTCTCTTGAATCTCCGTATGGATAACCCGATAGAGATAATGGGCTAAATAGATTTCGATTAAGAATAGAAAAATAATACAACAAATCACACGAATTTTATAATTACAGTTTCCTAATGGGGCTTTCGTTTGGATTTGTTGTTTCATTAAATCTTTATTGGGCGACATTTTTACGGTTCCGAATGTTACATTGTGCGTATTTTTCGAGAATTTCACGTAAACGTTTCGATTTCAATTGGTGATAGTCTGGACGTGATCACGTTGCGCACACTACTGAACAACACGACGCACATTTAGACGCCGTTTGTATCGAGAACGACGCGTCGCTTTGATAGCCAGCGGAACGGGGGCGGTATCGACAATTGTCTTGGTGCCGCAACAACTTCCTCAAACTTCTTCTGGGACAATTCGGGCGACAATCGACGTTTTTGTTTTATTTTAACCGAACTATTTGTAAGGGGATTTCGGTTATTTCTTACCCCACACACCCAGAAAACCATGGCTTTAATTTACGAACAACAATACAACCACTCTCGAATTGGTAACAATTCTATTCAAGCTGGTCTTATCGCAAAATACCAGTTCTAGTACAATTTTATTGTACAATTACAAAATTATTTGTATTGTTAAATAAAAATCTCGTCAAACAAATTGGAATAATTGGGGGCAATTGTGTGAAAATCCAACGAAAATAGTTGCTACCCTTCATCCCTTTTTTTCGTTTCACTTTCGAACAGATCAAGGGAGAAAATACGATTTGATTCACAAAATAGAATAGCTACATAATGAGCAATTCTACAAAGTTATTTGAATAAGAAAAAGATGTAGCAGGAAAAAAACACAACCAACCAACCAATACTTACGAAACGAACGAATCTGCCTGTACGGTAGGGGATTTTTATGTAAATTGGAATTTAGAAGGAAATATACAACGGAAATTGGCCAATTTAAATTTTTATTAACATATGAAAATGTTGAAAGTCGATGGAAAAGAAAAATTTCAATAAATCGCAATTTTTTATTAGTTAACAATCAGACTATTTTTGATTGTAAACGAAATTTTAAAGCTACAAATTTTCGATTAAAAACAGACATTGAGATCGCTCTATTCTTCCGGTATGTTTACTTTCCAATACCCCAAAGTATCGAATCTAAATCAATATTTTAAACAGCCAAATAAGCCCTAAAGATTTGTAATTTTGCTTTAAAACCAAATCATTTGAAATAACAAACTCTGGTGGAATTGTAACCAAAAACATAACTTTAAATTCCCCATAATTATAGCTCTAATCGACTTTCAGTTAAACATTACTCCTATTGAAATCAATTTTATTTCAATCAATTCATTTGAATTAATTTCAAATTGCCGCCTCAATTGTAAAATTTTGTAATCTAGCGCCATCTAGTGTCAATTATACTAATTATAGTGAAGGAACTGGCGCCATCTATCCGTGAGCGTGGCAACGTCGATTTAAATGTCAGTTTGAGTGACAAGCCGGAGGAGTGAGAGCTTTAAAGGGATAATTATGTGATTGTTATTTTTCTTTAACAAATGTGAAATTTAAACGAAATATTTCCAAAAAAAGCCAATAGAATTTAAACACCCACAATAATTGTGCGGTGTCGATTGGTAATAACGGAGAACCAACGAATTCCCGTACAATATGGCCGGTGAGGCTAGTCAGAAGAAAAAGGGCAAATTATCACGCCAAGAATCGAATCGTTCAGGGGGCAAGAACCCGGACATCGATATAGATCGCCCCATTGCCGGTGCTAGTAATGCCCAAGATAAAACAAGCGGTGGTTTGCGTGTCTACAAAATTGTCGTCTTAGGGGATGGGGGTGTCGGTAAATCAGGTAAACAAATCATAGATTTAGTTTTATTTGTTTAATTTCGATAATTTTCAGCTGTTACACTACAATTCGTCAATCACAGTTTTCTCGATTATCACGACCCGACGATCGGTAGGTTGTTAATTTATTTCCGTTAAATTAGAGAGGAAATCAATTAGAAATTGGGTACCTATCGATTTGGAAATTATTAAAATGCCAAGGCCCGTCTATTTCAATTCCAATAATTTCAAATTATAAGAATCTAATTTTAATTTCTATCGATTTACAGAGGATTCATATCAAAAACAAGCGGTAATAGACGGTGAGGCTGCTCTACTCGACATCCTCGATACAGCCGGTCAAGTTGAATTTACAGCAATGCGCGACCAATATATGCGTTGCGGTGAAGGTTTTCTAATTTGTTACAGTGTAACCGACCGGCATAGTTTCCAAGAAGCTTTAGAATATCGTAAATTAATACAGAAAGTACGTGCATCTGAAGATACACCATTAGTATTAGTTGGTAATAAATTCGATTTACAAATGCAACGTAAAGTAACAACAGAAGAAGGCCGTACATTAGCCAGACAATTCGCTTGTCCATTCTATGAAACATCAGCAGCTTTACGTACATTCGTTGATGATGCTTTCCATACTTTAGTTAGAGAAATTCGGAATAAAGAACGGCAAAAATTCGGTTTACCGTTGAATGAAAGGAAACCGCATAGGCATAGTAAATGGTGGCGTTTACGGAGTATTTTCGCTTTAGTATTCAAACGACGACGGCATTCACCCAATTATAATTCGTAAACAAAGTAATAATTAGAAATTAACACAATTGAGACAATCAAATCGGTGTTTGTTGTTGGTGTTTCTTCGATAATTTCGTTTCTAATCCATGAAATTGTGTAATTTTTTTAATTTAAAATCATTGTAATTGATCCGAATGTTGTGAAATTAACGAAAATTTCGTTCAATCCAACGATTTATTCAGGAAATCGCTCCCAAGTGGCTAATGTTGATTTCAATCGAAACATATCTAGTCGATAAAGCAATTTGAAATCCGAACACTGTAAATTTCCAATAGAAACAACAATGACAATAATGTTTGAAGAAAAATGTCACCTAGGGGGCCCAATACAGCTTCTCTATTGGAATTTTCATTTCGATAATTCAACAATCATCAAATCTTCCACAATTTGGTTTTTTAATTCGACTAATTCTAATGGCAATTACCATTATTTGACGAGCAATTCGACGATTTATAACAAAATAGCTCATTTGGAAATTGGTCAATACTCGAAAATTAAAGTTGCCCCAATATCGATTTTTCTCATTTTACAGATTTCTTGCGTCATTTGATGAGTTTTCAGATATTGTAAAATTCTCTAAAATTTGACCAATTGAGCTACAAGGTTCAAATTTTGATAGAATCTCCATCTCGTCAAATAAAGTTAGTTGCCATTACCATTTTCTAGTGACTAACATGGTATATTCGTTATTATAATTAATAAACCTGAGTCTTTCGCAGTCATTAGAAATAACCGGTGATAGATGTGTATATATAATAATAATAATAATAACAAATCAAGCAAAAGGAACAATTGGTAGATTAAACGAAATAATAAAGAAAATAAGACCAATCGATTGCATTTAGTACGAATATTTTTAATTGTTGGATTTTTGTATATTTTATTTTAATTTAATTTAATTTAAATACGCCATATTGAGGCTTTATTGATTATTATTAGATTAAATGAGGCTATTTTAAACGTAAATAAGTTACAATTTAAACCGCTTTAAGCCCGATAGAATCGTAAAACAACAAATATTGTTACGATATTATATCCTAATACTGGTGTTCAATAATACTTGATTTTCTAGTAAAAAAAAAATACGAAAATTGTAACTTATTTATTTTAAAAAATCGAATTTAAGCTCGTCATTGTTAGAACACCTGATTGAATCCAAACCGATAACAAAGAATTTTTAGTACCTGTTACAATATACACTTATACTTTGCCTTAAAATATTTATTCAAATTGTTGAATTTAAATAAAGAGAAATTATATATGAATATATTTATAAATTAGAATTTACGATTCAAACAGCAATATGTATCGCCATTAAAATTGAAAAGGATAATTGATAAATAAAAGCTCATTCTGTTTCGTTTCAAATATAATTAATTCTATAAAATATAAGAATACCTTGTATAATGAAGTGGGCCTTGTAGTTGTATGTGCTTGATTGTGATGTGAATTGCTCTCTAGTTGTTTCGCCATCGAAAATCCAATTCCTATGGGAAATTACCAAAAAGAAACCAATCAATCCAGAACGGGTATAGATGTAATGTTTTAGAACATTTCAATGTTGTAGATAATTTTCAAACATGTATCGTTAATTTATTTAGAACATAAAAGAGAAAACTGTGATTAATACTCTGTATTTACTGTTAATTTTAATTTCCTTAATGTTAATTTAGTATTTTTTAAGTATTTTACTATTTATTATCGTGTTATTTTTGTATTAATGTTTTATAAATGTTTTGTTAGTCGATAATAATTCGTTCAATTCATCCAATCTGTGCAACAATCCGAGTTTTTCCTGTTCTGTTGCGAAACAATAATCGATAGAATTGTAGGAAATCTCCAACAATTCGTCCATATTCAGATTAAAATTATCAGCACATTGTAAATATTCATTTGATAAATCGGTACAAAATACACCTTTATCGTCAGTCTGGAATAATCGTTGTTGAAGAAAGGAATTTTAAACAACTCGACAACTTACTCCAAGCGTATAAGGTAAAGAATTTTTAATCCACTCATTAACGTGGTGTTTTTTATAATTTTCGGCCGTTCCACAAATTATATTCGAAGTCAGACAACATTCTAAAAATCGATAATTTAGTAATTAGAATTGTATTAATTGTAAATCTACCGGTTGGTATCGGGGATTGTTTGTATAACTCCCAAATTTCGTGATTACCACCGTAATTGGGGTGGAGACAAGTACCGTGTCCGATACGATCCGGTTGGAAATTCAACATATCCACAACTTCCTTATCGTTCTTAATTTCGCCACAATGCAACACAACTTTTAAGCCTTCATTGCGTGCCGTTTGGAACAACCCCAAATTGAAACCACCAACATTGGGATTACCGCATAAATCGACCCCTTTAATTATATCAGGATGGGTATTTTTCATTTTAATGATAGTATCGAGTGATTGTCGAGACGTATCCAAATCGTGGCTGCGATCTATCGATAACAATAGTTTCACTAGAATCTGGTGATTTTCATCTAGAATCCCTTTGATTACCGACTCGATATACTCGAATTTCGTCATAAATTCTTCTCGGCGTGGTGTTGTTCGTAATTCTAAATAAATCACGTTATCATCACGGAAATCTCGAATTATTTCCTTTGTTGCTATGTAAGTTGATTCGATCGTTGATGTTGCTTTCCTTGCTATTTCGAACAATTGGAAGCATTGTTGTAGAGTCTTATCGGTGCGTGTCAATAGTTTCGTTAGACTTTGATATTCGGCGATATTCTCGTCTAAACAATTCAATTTTTTTAAAGTTGAAGGACTTAATGAGCCGTTCAAATGCGCATGTAGCTCCTAACCTTAAACATTGATTATTAGTAAAATCGACTTGATTGTAATCAAATTAACGCTACGATTTTTGGAAGTTTTCTACAAAAATCTTGCATAATTTTACGATTTTTCTTGATTTTATTGATAAAAAAACCTCGAATTTAAAAAGATAACCTCAAATTGAGATTGACAGGCAGCGTTGCCAAACAATATTTTTACAATAAATTGAAAATTATATACATTTGAGAAATGCCAAAATTTTCTTTGAAAGTATCAAAAACAAAAAAGTGTAATCAAATTTTATTTCTTCGTAATTTTTTTTATAAATAATTATTACAAATGAAATTGGAATAAATCTACTGAAAAATTGAAATATCGGCAACCTTGTTGATAAATGTCAAATTTGACAATACCTAGAAATTGATAGAGCTTGTGTAATGCAAATTGGAAAAAACCTACAACGTAAATCGGAGTTAAAGAAAATATAGGCGCAATAAAACTATAATAAAAGGGAATTTAATTGGAAATACTTCAAATTTTGTGATATAAGTGGTGATATTTGTGTTATTTTTGAAATAATTGTCGTCAAGTTTTGTGTCATAATCTCTATGTAGTTTTCAAAGAAAAACATTTGAGTGTTAATCATGGGTATCTCGTTCTAGATTTCGTCCCTTTAAAATTTTCGAATTTTCAATTTTGAATTAGTTTTCTAGCCCTTTGATGTCACCAACAAAAATGCTGGCTGCACGTAAAACACCGCCTCGGGTAAGTCGGATTGTCGTTTAAAAATTTTATGGTAAATTTGCCCCGTTTCCAGGTGATTCCAAATCCACCCCCGAATCTCACCAAAGAACTTAAAGGCATATGGAATGGTTGGGGTAATTTGGGTGATCGTGAAGTTTGTAGGGAGGCAGCCGCCAAAGGGACACACGTCAATTTGGCCATACAGTTCTTATCGGCGCGGATCAATCAAAATTTCGATAATACGAAAATTCGGTTTACAACAGAAGTTGGTTTTAAATTTATTTATTGAAGAAATAAATTAAAAATACAATTTTAGGTGAAGAAATGGTCAGTTGAGTTACTGGAACGTAAACAAATCTTTAGAGCTCTACATATTTTAACGAATATCAAATTGGATCCGTATCAAGAATTCTGCGATATTTTCTGTAAAACAGCAAATAATGAATTACGTGATTATATTGGAAATCATTTGAAAAGAATAGGAAAATTGGATAAACCAAACTATCAATTGTGGGAGTTTCTCACAATTATCATCAAAAATTCCAATGAAATCGACAATAAATTAGAAACGAACACAATCGAATGTTTGAAGAACCAAAATGATAGTTGGAAAGCCGAAATTGCGACAATTCTCTTTTTAAAAACTGACGGTATTTGAGTAAAATTGATCGTAATTGAGTTACTCACAAGATTAATTACAGATACCAATTTAATTCCGTTTTTAAACCCCGAAACTCTATGGCAACAATTATTGAAACAGAACAACGTTCAATTGATACGAAAATGGATTAATATTTGCTATAATGGAGATTATAACGATTGCGATACGCATAAAAATCTAATCGAACAATTTCGCCGTTTCTCGATCAATACAGACATGTTAAATTCGCTAAACGATCAAGAGAATATCGACGTAATTCTAAACGAATTCAGTAAATTCGGTATATTTCGTAAAACTGATACAACAGACCTTTTAATAATTCTAAAACGACTCGTTAATTCGTACAGTTTAAATCGAATTGATGTCATTTTTAATCAACAAAAAGCAACGATAAAATTGAACGATTTTCTGAAACTTATCATCGATTTTTGTCTGGAACGTGAATTGTTTATTGAGTTAAATTGGTTGTTGAAAGACAACCCAATATTGGAGAGTAATTCGAAATATTTAACTGTAATTAACGATTGTCGCAAACTAGTCAAGACTTTCAACAAATCGAATTTGCGCCAGAATATTTTTAATGTTTCTCGACTCGTAGCAGATACACCTCTTGATTATTTCGACAAAAACCCAATAATTCTGTTATTTTTGTTAATTCTAACCGAAAAAACGAATATTCTCGACTTGATTGAAGGTAAATCGAGATTAATAATCGATGATATCGAATTGAATCTAAACAGTTTGCAACAACTCAACATCTTCACAATAATCGCAAATAATTCCATAAACAACACATTAAAATCGACGAATTTAACGGTTTATAATCTACTCGATAAACACTTGAAGGTTGATAGTAGCGGAATGTTCGAGTTTCGTTTTAAAAACGCTGAAATTCCGCGATTTTCCGACGAGTATTTGTCGAAAACTTACGGCTATACGAAGAAATTAAACTACAAATTCTATTTGAAATATTGCCGACCCAGTAAAGCTCTAAAACTACTATCGAACGAACAAAACGATTTAAAATCAATCGAAAAGAAAACTAAAATTGGCTATACATAATTTCAATTGCGATCAAATTATAGCGAGTTGTGTGTGTTTTTTGGAAATGTTGCAAATCAATTCGTTAAAATTACGTTGTTTGGTGCAAATTGGGCGGATTTTATTGAAATCCGGACGCGATACGTTATTTATAATTGATGTGTTATCGACTAATGATCGTTATAGTTTATTAGATGTGGTGGAAGATACGATAATTAAAGAGATCGATTTCAATCAGATTCATTTAAATTTTGTTAAATCGTTGCAAATTTATGAAATTACAATCCAATATTGTCGATTAAACAGCCTAAAATTACCCGAGAAATTTCTAAAAGTATTAGCCGGTTTAAATTTATGGTTACCGTTTTTTATTTTCATACAAATCTATAATTATCCATTAGAACAAGTGAAATTATTGTTGCAATTCTTCAAAAGTCCCACAATAGCCGAACATTTAACCCACAGCATCATTAACGATATTCGCGTGGAAGATAAGAATATTTTAATAAAGGAACGCGATTCGAGGAGTTATTATCTATCGAAGATTGGCGTACGTAAAAGTCTAGAAAGTGGAACTGTTATCAATCGGGGCAATGAGAATTTGTCGATTTCTTCGGTATCAAGTGACGATTCATCGATTGCTTCCGATTTCGAAATCGATATATCGAATTTGAAAGCCACATTGGTGCAAACTTTGATACGTTGCCACAATAGCACCGATCCACCGAAAGCTCTACTGCAAGCTTGCCAACTTTACCGGAGCCCCACATTGGCGATATTCGCCACCTGTTATGAGGTACGTATTGAAGTTTCAGGTTTAAAAACGGCGATTTTTGCCCGTTTTTATCCAATTTTGAAGCAGAGTTGATCGAATTGTAGTGGACAAACTATAGAGTGAGCCAACTGGTTGGCCTATTAGACGTTTAAAGAGTTCTACTTGATGAAATTTGGTATGCACCCGTTTTTCCACCTGAACTACACTTGGAAAATATTTTCGTTGTTCTATCAACCCCCGGTGTATGGGGTAGTGCACCCTACTTTCTTATTTTAAATAGAATGGTATATTTTTTATTCCATATTTAGATTCTATGATGAAAATGAAATGGGCTTTGATAACATGACCTATGGTCTAGCGTTAATAGTTTTTCAGGAATTTCGACTTTTTCTGAAAATTTTGATTTTGTAGTGTTTGATTAAAAAATTCATATATTTGAAGATATCGTTGATAGATAATCCAAATTTGGAACTCGAATAGTTTAAACTATATACTTTACGCTAGATTTTTCAGAAATGAATTATCTCTCAGCATTTAGTCGAAATGAATTTTTCTTTCAGCCAATTTTCAAAACTCAATATCTTTCTTATTTTAAATGGAATGGTATATATTTCTTTACACAGTTAGACAGAGAAAAAAATTCTACATCGAACTGTACTAACATTTCCTATACCTATCGCTGATAGTTTTTCAGTTATTTAAGATTTTCGATTTTCAGTCTGAAACTGGCTAGTGTCTAGTTGGCTATGGCTTAATAATTCGCCTATAAAGAAATGCATAGGAGGCTTAACAAAATGACATTAACTGTCATATTTGAGGTTAACAATGATTATTTTATATGTTTTTTCAGCGATTTCAGCCAATTTTACATGAAAATAAAATCAAATTAATTTTAATTTAATTATTTGTTAATTTCTTCTGTTATTTTTAAATTAAAAAATATAAAAATAATTAATTATTTAAATGTTAATTGTGACAGAAGGTTATTTCGCCAAGCCTACTATGTTTTAGTATTTCGTTTCAGGGGGTAAATTATTGGAAATCGAAAATCTTGAATAACTGAAAAATTATCAAGAATAGGTATAGGGAATGCTTATATGATTCGATGCAGAATTTTTTTCTCTGTCTAACTGTGGAAAGAAAAATTTATCATTCCATTTAAAATAAGAAAGTTATTGGGTTTTGAAAATTGGCTGAAAGAAAAATTCATTTCGGCTAAACACTGAAAGATAATTTAATTCTATAAAATTTAGCATAAAGTACAAAGTTTGAACCATTTAATTTCCAAATTTGGATTGTCTAGCAACAATATTTTCCGAGATATGAATTTTTTAATAAAACACTACAAAATCAAAATTTTCAGAAAAAGTCGAAATTTCTGAAAAACTATTACCGCTAGACCATAGGTTATGTTATCAAAGTCCATTTCGTTTTTATCATAGAATCTAAATATAGAATAAAAAATATATTATTCCATTTAAAATAAGAAAGTAGGGTGCACTACCCTATACACCGGTGGTTGATAGAACAACGAAAATATTTTCCAGTAGTATATTTTCCAGTGTAGTTCAGGTGGAAAAACGGGTGCATACCAAATTTCAAAAACTTTCATCAATTAGAACTCTTTAAACGTCTAATAGGCCAACCACTTGAAAGTCTGAGTTGAATTTGTATTTACTCGTTCATTTTTTGTATTATTTCTCTATAATTTGGTAAATATCTGGCTATATATTCAACTTTATTGTTTCTTGATTTTCAAATTACCTTTATACGTTTCAAGAGAATGAAAAAATGAACATTCTAAAGAATGCGTAGTCATAACAATTTTTTTTAAAATGCATATTTATGATGAAATTAAAGTACTGGGTTATTACAGTTTTTTTTTCTTGGATATTTAAAGGTAAACAAAGATTATTGACCTTAATAGTTATTATTTTGTCCAAAAACAGAAATATTGCACAATATTCAAGAGTATTGGGGTAATATCTAGGCCGATGAACTTATAAAATCAATTTTATGGAAATTTACGTGTTAATTGATCAATTTAAATACAAGAAAGCAATCATTAATCACTGTTATTATCACAATATATTAATTATAACCGGTATACGTCTAATTGATTTCACTAGAAAAAATTATTCACCTTGAATCAACGGTATTTTCTCTTCGATTTTTTTGTTAATTTTAATCTACAACGATTTGTTTCGATTAAATATTGACAATAATTTAAACAAATAATTGTACAAATTTTATCTAAAAAATTCCATTTATTTTTGTATTTTTTAGCCCGATTCTTTGATAACAAGCTGGTTGACATGGCTTGCGGTTTCGTGCGAATTATGCCAAGTATTTACCAATTATGAAACAATAGCACTATCGCCGAATTCAGTTTCAAATCTATTGGTTGATTGTATGAAAAATTGTTATCTACGGACAGTTTACGAAAGTCTACTGATTTTCCTTCCTGTAAGATTCAACAATTATTTGATTTAAAAGCCGAAACTCGACGTTTAATTTCAGGAAAATCCGCTGCGATATTTTGTCGAAATTCTAGTATTATTGACGAAATTCGAATCGAATCGGTTGTTGTTAATCGATAAATTGGACAATTTCCAATCGATTCTAAATAAATTGAGAAAAACCAACATAATTACCGATAATGATAACGAAATGAATTATTTAACAAATCGTATATGGTTGGAAACGATTTCTACAAGACTATTATCGACAATTATCGATAATCAATGTAGATCGATTAATGAACAAACGATAATTGTCGAAATTCTATTCAATTTAAAAATTTGGAAATATTTCACGATCTATCTACCGAATTTTACGGTTTTATCAAAAATCTTGAACGTTCTATTAGACAACGATATTATAATTAAATTAGAAATCGATTTGATATTCGACGAGAAAACCTACCGACAGGCTATTATCAATTGTATCAATTCATTATTAGATCACCATTGTTATCAGACAGCTTTAAATATCGCCAAAATTGAGAAACTCCCACCTGATTTGATTTTAATCAAACAATGGCAATATAATTTCGATAATCGTACAATTGACGATTATAATTTCTGGCAATTATGCGATGAAACTTTACGAAAATACGAAGTTACAGCCGATTGTGTGATCGATTTCTATTTCGATTATTCCGATAAAATTACAAATCTCTACGAGCGTTATTTCGTATTGAAATTAGCGGTAGATTGGGCTAGGAGATACGATCTAACTTATCAATACGAATTAGAAATGAAGATGTGGATGGCCTTTTTGAATCTCGACGAGAAAGATCGCAATTTCAGTCAATTAAAAATCGAATCGAAATCGTATCTTTACGGTGATTTAATTCGAATTTTGAAGAATTTACCGGAATTTGAAGACGATTTAAATCCGGAATTTTTGAAGATTTTAGACCGATTAATTGTGCATGTTTTAAATTGTGGTGATTTCTGGCAAGCTCTAAGATTACAAAAATATTTTAAATGTAAATCATCCGATTTGTTAACATTGAAATTATTGCATAGTCTAGCTGAAAATATCCTAACACCGGCTGAATTGAACAACGAACAACGTTTATTAATATCGAGTTTGTATGGTGTACGGGCTAATACAAGACGGACGTTATTATCGCGACAGCCTTCCAGTCTCAGTTCCTGTAAATTTCAATCGAATTAACCGATTTATCGAATTATCGTTTTGATTTCAGCCAGTCAAAGTCCGCGGAATTCCAGTTTTACCCAAACTATCGATGTCAGTAACGATTTTGCAACGAATGATACTTTAGTGATGTTAAAATTGTTAGTTGAACATCTCCATAGTGGTATCGAAATCGGCCAAAATATCTTCATGATGTACCGGATTAGCAACAATATCGATGTCGCTTATTCGATTATTCTATCAACTAACGATTATAAGAGAATGTTGAAAGATTCCCTCGATGATAACTGTTTGAATAAATTGGATGTTGTTCATGATTTCTTTGCAGTTTTCAAAACACCCAAAGATGAGGTATTTGCGGTTTTCACCTCCGAAAATTGAAGATTTATCGTTTGTAATTTGCAGATAGCCGATTTTATTTGCGAAGAATTGATAAATTCCCTCAATGATTGCTCAAAATACGGCAATCTATCAATGTGGGACGTTATTTTAGATCAAAATTTCCATAATATTCTACAATTATTACAAGACAATTGTTCGTTATTGGGGCATAAAGTCTACGCTTACGCTAAAACTCTACACCAATCGCAAAATGAATCGAACATTGGAATCAAAATAGATTTGATTATTGAGTTGATAATACGCGCCCATGATTGTTTCACAGCCGATTGTAATATGGAGGGAATATCGTTGATTTTAAAACAATCACGCAATTTAATTACGCATCTATTAAAGCTACAAAAATGGCAATTAATGGTGCGTTTATTGACTGGTGTAGCGCGCTATACAGAAATGACGTACATTTTCCATATTTTAATGAAAAACGAACAATTCGAATATCTATTGAGGAAAGGTTCATGTAAAGATAACGCCTATAAAATCGCCCTATTAGATTATTTGAAACGTTATTGTCCCGAGAATAAGGAGATCTTCAAAATTGTCGCATTACATTTCATGTTATTCTCAGAGGTTGCAATTTTATGGGAGAATGAAGCCCAGAATCTTATCAATAATTTGATAACAATCGCCAAATTGGAGATGCAAAACAACAAATTGAATCCCGACCAGGAGTTATTTGTTTTATTTCAAAATACCGAAGCTACGAAAACCAGTTTGAAGAAGGTAAATTATCGGTAAATATTGTAGAATTAATGATTTAATTTGTTTTTATTCTTAATTAAGGCTATGGAAAATTATACGCATGCTACTGAATTCCATCTACAAGGTGAGAAATTGAATAAGGCCAACGATTCGGCTAAACAGGCTGAATTAATTGCGCTACAATTATCGTTATTCAATAATATACCATCGAAATCAACGGCTGTGTGTATCTTGAATTTGACTGAACTGCAAATTTGCACTTTAATCACCGAAAGTTTGAAGTAAGTAGCCCAGAATCATTCTAATTTTTCTCAATTTAGCCTGAAAAGCTACAAGTAACCAGACTTGCATCAATAGAGAAACAAAATTCCTCTAATTACTCTAAATTTAACCTGAAGAGCTACATTTGTAGCTCTTCAGGCTACTTAAGTAGCCTGATTTGCATCAGGCGGACGAAACAAAATTCCTCAAATTCGTCTAAATTTAGCCGGTAGAGCTACAAGTAGTCCGACTTGCATCAATAGGGAAACAGAATTCCTCTAATTCTTCTAAATTTACTCTGAAGAGCTACAAAATTGCTCTAATTTCTTAAATTTACCCTGAAGAGCTACAAGGGCCTAGATTTGCATCAATAAGGAAACAAAATTCCTCTAATTTTTTCTAAATGTATCCTGAAGAACTACAAGTAGCCAGATTTGCATCAATAAGGAAGTTGTGGACGAAACAAAATTCCTCTAATTCTCCTAAATTTAGCCTGAAGAACTCTTCAGACTAAATTTAGAAGAAAATTTAGGAAATTAGAGGAATTTTGTAGCTACAAAATTCCTCTAATTCTTCTAAATGTAACCTGAAGAGCTACAAGTAGCCAGACTTGCACCAATAGGGAAACAGAATTCTTCTAATTCTTCTAAATTTAGCCTGAATAGCTACAAAATTCCTCTAATTCTTCTAAATTTAGCCTGAAGAGAGTTACAAGTAGCCAGATTTGCATCAATAAGGAAGTTGTGGACGAAACAAAATTCCTCTAATTCTTCTACATGTAGCCTGAAGAGCTCTTCAGGCTAAATTAAGCCTGAAGGGCTACAAGGACCCAGATTTGCATCAATAAGGAAACAAAATTTCTCTAATTCTTGTAAATGTTGCCTGAAGAGCTACAAGTAGCCAGACTTGCGCCAATATGGAAACAGAATTCTTCTAATTCTTCTAAATTTAGCCTAACGTACTACAAATAGCCAGTCTTGCATCCATAGGGAAACAAAATTCCTTTAATTCTTCCAAATTTAGCTTGAAAAGCTACAAAATTCCTCTAATTTCTTCTAAATTTACCCAGAAAAATTCCTCTAATTCTTCTAAATTTATCCTAAAGAGCTACAAGGACCACGATTTGCATCAATAAGGAAACAAAATTCCTTTAATTCTTCTAAATTTAGCCTGAAGAGCTACAAGTAGTTCTAAATTTAGCCTGAAGAGCTACAAGGACCCAGACTTGCGTCAATAAGGAAGTTGCGTAATTTTCGTCAACTGCTTTTTTTTCCGCAATCAAGGACTTTCCAGGAGGCCAAATTTACATAAACCGACAAGGGGCAGTTTGATTCGACACCAGATAACCGTCCAACCTGTTTTGAATAATCACCCGAATAGCATTTAAAGATAATTTCCTTTAATTCTTCCAGTGTTGAGCAAATATTACTGTTGACGGGAGCCTACAATTATCGTATCGATTGGTCGACGATCCTCTATAAACGCTACATCATGAAGAATCAATTTGATTTCTTTGAAAACTATCTGCGACATTGTCAATTGAACGAAACTATAGTCAGCGATATTGCTAGGAAGTTCATCAATGAAGACGAGAATACGTTCAATGAAACGCGCAGGATGAAGCAATTGTTGAGTTGTTTGAAATCGGTTTATACGAAATATAAAATTGCCAGCGAATTGGGCTTTTCTGGGATCATCGAGGATTTGATCAGCACTGGCAAATTGTTCTATTTGAAGGATACAGTGTGGAAAAGCGGCTATAGGAATTGATATCGTTAAATATCCAAATATTTTTGTACCTGTTGTTAATTATCTGTGACATATTTTCTAATAGAAGAAATCTTTAATAATTCCATTGATTATTCCTTTGTCCAATATTAACAAACCAATAAATGATGGAAGAGAGAACGGACTTCACCTATTTGTGTCAATATTGACATTGTTATCTGAACGGATGGGCACAGGCTTTATTGATTTAATTTAAGGTGTAGATATTTTCATTGGAGATTCTTTTACGAAATCGTACCGGTCTTAATAATAATAATAATAGTAAATATTTCAATGAATTCCAATATTTTATTGGCTATCTTTTAAATAAATTATATAGCAATTAGGGCTAATTTTTCGAAAATTGTTTTCGATAATATTTCATACTAATGATGTCAGTTTTAATATGGAAAATTTCAATTCAATCGCACAAACAAACATCAGATAAATGGAATCGATAAGGAATTATTTATTTTTATCTAAATCAATTATTCCATTGAAACGGCGACTAATTTATGTATCTAGCAGTATTCTCTAACTTTTTGGTCATTTGTTACCATGACAACGTGGAGATCAACCTTTTTTCTTGTCTCTTTCTAGTTCTACAAATGAATTGTAATGAGTGAGACAGATAAGCAGATTTTTAGCGTTGACATAGTAACGAATCGGCAAAAAATTACAGAATACGGCTGTATTCAGGCCCCGATTGAGGATAGGGTTCGTGAGTTCCAAATATGGAAAGCCCTTCCAGGTTTCAATCATCAACTAGGCCCCTTATCCAAAAAATGAACGAGAAGTTGTCAGTTAACTGTCTAATTTTTTAACTCAAAGGGCCTCAGGGACGGTTTTTTTGTTTTGGAAAATTACAAACTTTCTAGTGCCGTTTCGATGGAGATCTAGGGCAGATTTTTGGATCTCTGGGGACAATAATCGAATTTCAAACATCTTCACATATCGATAAAAATGCCAGAAATATCGCTTAATTCGGCTATAATTCTATCGATTTAGTCATTTGAGGTTATTTTGATTTGAATTTTGAGCGACCCACTAGAATTTTATTAGAGTTTTTATACAGAAAAATGCATTGTAGACGTGTACAATTAATATCGAATCAAAATTGTAGCTTGTGGCTGTTTAATAGGGCGTTTCAGTGCTGTCTGAAGGCTCTAAGCGATAATCAATGATAGATTCCATCGTTGAAGATGGATGATTTTCTGACAGTTGTGTTTCAACAAATAGAAAATCTACATCGAAATTGATTAAAAACAATCAATTTTATTTGTTCTTATTCTATTATTATTGTTATTATTATTATTTGATAAATAAAACAACAATTTTGTTGCTTTGATAATTACAAGTCTTGATGTTGATCGTGAATCAAGTGGGTGTATTCAGTAATTTATTATTCAAAATGTGGCTGTCAAAAATTTCGATTTATTTATATTTCAACCAACTATAGTCGAAGAATTAATAAACGTTTTCCTGTTGGAATTAATGAAAATTTCCCAATATCATCGGTTTTAAACGGGCGACAAGCGAACAACTATCAATCAAGAGTAAACCGCGTACTCCACCACTCACACCCTTCTATAACTTCAGTCGATCTTTGCTAGAATTCCGCATACAAAAACCAACACAACCCCAGCCCCGAGCGAGTTTATATTGGCGCGCGAATAACTCCAAGTGGTTGAAATTTCCGTTGTCATCGGTTTCTCTGAATCTAGTCCGGGGTGTAATGATAACTTGGGCGTCCCGACGTCTCTCGTCGTTATTGGGATGGATGCGCCCGTTCCGCCGTCTGCCGCCCTTCGACGTGGCATCGAAACTCAAATGGGATGGATGGCGCTTAATATCAGTGTCGAGGAACATCGTTAATCTTGTTCTGCCTACACAGAATGTAATTATTGGAATATATAGGATACACTATACATATATATATAGATATAAACCGTGAACAAGTGAAAAGCTCTACTACATTGATGAGTCTTGATGTGATGCCTAGAATGAACAAGGATAGATTAATAATGCTATAGAACGAGAAAATTGGTAATAATAATAATAATAATAATAACAAGAAACTAAAAAAAATAAAAGATATACGATTAGCGGGTGATTTAATAATGTAAATTCTTTATAAAGCATGTAATCTTTTCTAAATTACACCTCATTTATAAAGGGGCGGGCTGGCCGTTGTTCTTGTGATTAATTGACCCAACTACCCGGTGTTAATGGTTCTTGATCTTGATAGGAACGAACACACCACCTTCAAAACACAATGTCATAATCTAAAACTACAACCCTTATAATAAAACTACCGTTAGTTCCTTATCAATAATTCAAATATTAACAATGAAATTCTTCTGAGAAACACGACAATTAGTTCATGTCAATAACAACAACAAAATCGTCTTTTCCTCCCCTTGTGTACCGTTCGAGATAGTCCTTTTTGATTGTCAACCGACAAGGATTATCATAATTCTCGAAAACCTGTCTTTGCTGTCTTTTCATTTATAACACTAGAAATTGTTGATTTTTTACGGATGAATAATTATTTCGAGAAAATTTCCAACTAAAATTCTACTATTCCAATATAATAATTATCAGTTGTATTCTGTAACTTTTTGGCAATTCGTAACCAAGACAACGCTTGAATATCCTGTTCTATTGTCGTTTCAAAGCATTTTATCTAGCAGTTGGCTGTCCGTTGAGTACGCAGTGTCGTAGATTGATTCTTGTTCTAAAAAAATTAGAGATGCAAAATAATGTCCAATGAATCTTTACGTTTTTGCCTGGAACTTTAGTGCTAGTGCTACTTAAGATTGGCGAAATAATTAAAGTTCCTTCTTGTGCATTAAAAAATAATATTGATTACAACTTTCCGTGATGTCGTAGATGGATTCATATTTTACTAAATTCGACACTGCATCCATTTTCAAGCATATCATTCAATCTACGAGTCTATGTAATTGAGACAAGTATGTCGTAGATTGTAAATTTTCTCCAAAATACAGTGGTGGTTCGTGTAAGATGTATATTTCGTACATTACAAGTTAAATTTTCGAATCTAAAGTTAGATTTTACTATTTAAAATCAACTTTAAGATCATTAATCTCCAATTTTTCCAAATTTCAACAATTTTTGATTCCACTCATGTAGTAGAAAGTTTTGAATTTGTTGCCAACTCTATAATCCAAGGACTAATAACATTTCTATAGAAACGTATGGTAAAATTTATATTCTTAAGTTGGTATCATTGACGAACTAAACGATATTCGTTTGTTTACAGATCAACAATATAACCTCAAATTTTATATGTTACATGTTTCTTTCAAATTTTTAATGAATTTGGTTTTAGAAGATTTTTTACTTAGTTTTGTTGATTTTTTATTATGTACAATTGAAATTTTTTGTGTAATTACCGTTTTATTATTGTTTATTTAAATTTGCCGCTTTTAATGAATAGGCGTAAGTAAATTCAACATTTTCCACTACATCGCTAGATTTATTTTTATAAAGTTCATCCGCTCAATTATTTTGAAGAAACTGTCTTAAGGCCTCTGAGATTGTTCGAGTTCAAAATTTGAGCGTAGAACTGTACTTTATTGCAAAACAGTGTTCCTCAACGTTGCGTTAATGCGCTCAACTCGGTGCTAGTGCTAGTTTAGTGCTAGTAAAATCGGTGCTAGTGCTACTTTAGATTGGTGAAATTGTTGAAGTCCGCCCCTGTGCATCAAGAATAATATTGACTCAACATTTATAAGTCCGGACGTTCAGACTCCATAAATATACGTTCGTACCAACTTGTTAATTACTTAGATATGTCGTTAATGCATACACAATATAACCAACTTATAACTTGATTGATATTTATTCTTTAATTCATTTAATATTTGTTCAGGACCGTTGTCCATCCAATTGTCCACAATACAGATATTCATTCTTTTATTAGATACAGCTCCTTATTTATCAGTTTTATAAATATTATCAATCTTTATCAACATCAAAATAATAAAATTATAGACAAAAGATTGTTTATGTTAGTCTTCCGATTGGGTCTTATTTACGATTTATTTATTTTTATTAATTATTCGATAGGGGAATTGAGAGAAAGGATTGGCAATTTGTGGCGCCATTTTATCGTTCTTTGACGAAATTTTATAGAGCTTATCAAACCATAGGAAGTTTCAATTATCTGAAGAATTTAAATGTTTTTACAATACCACAATAACAACAACAACAAAAAAATTAAATAAATATTTCCAATAATCATAATAAATAAATAAATTAACCTTCATTTGACATTTTTCGAATATAATGAATATCATATTGTATTTGTATAATAATAAACATTTTTATTGTTATACATGTAACGATAAATCGGCAATTTTAATACGTTAAAGGTGAAATAGAAAAAAATTATAAATGTATATTGTAGGATAAAAGCTAAATGGAATATATTAATAATTCATTTGGGGCATAATAATTAATACTTATCATTTGTGCAATTTTTTTTGTTGTTTGATAAATATGCAAATAGAATTTATATCTATAATTATGTACCTATATGGCAATATTAATTGAAGGACAATTTAGACGATATAGAAAATTCGATATCGAATATTTCGAAAACGTGACAATCCACTAAAGCCTTTACGAATCATTAACCAATCACAAATACACCCTCTTTGTATTATTTTTTCTATTCTACCACTTCTAGTTGACAATTATTTTATCTTTTCTGCTCTCCAACTTATTAACATTATTATTATTAAACATTGTTATTTTTATTATTATTTCTCGACATGCAGGTAAATGGTTGAAGATTTACCACTATAATTGGTTGTAAATCATGAGACATTTTCGTATTCAATAGAAATGTTGCTTTTTGTTTAGCTACTTATAAAATTTTGGAAATTATTCGGGGTATCAATTTGAAGAAATTTCTAAATTCCGATTAAAATATATGGGACTTGTTGAAATTTGACAGTAAGTGGCCGAAAAATATTGAGAGACGTCCAATCTAACGACATTATTCTAAAACTATACAGTTCTGGCAACATCAAGAGGAAATATACCAGTTGTGTTAGCTCATTTTTAAAAATTGCAATTTTACCTAAAATTATCGTTTTAACAAACTTGCCAATAAGCTAAGGTGCTCAAATTTTGGCAAAAAGATCTCCAGAGACCCTCTTATCAATTCCTAAAATATTTTGAAATTGCCCATGAAATTGAGCCTTCTATTTAAATTCTATAGTTTTAGTTCAACAACCCTGTAGATAGAGGTTTTTGCAAGAATTTCTAAATTTTAGACGGTCTCCAATAGTTTTAGTCTTAATTTTTAGCCAAAATTCCAGTTTGATTTGATTTTTGATTGGCGAGAAATCGTGTCAAAATATCTTATTTCAAATTCACTATCTATAACACGGTAGATAATCGTGTTGTTTAAACCGCTTCAATTGAACAAAAACATGAATCGTTTCCAGTTAAGACGATTGACTTGTTCTATTTAAAATACTTTTTTTAACAACCTGACAATTTTTACGGTTGGTGAATTGAAATTAAGAAATCTCAATATTTGTCTATTACCGTGTTATTTGAGGTATTTCACTAGAATTTGCCCGTTATTTTGCGAGATCGAGTGTAATAAAATTGAGTCTTGATGTTTCCTTTGTGTTGGCGTTTTAATTTGTTTTTTGTGGAAAAAAGGAAGCATTTAAAATTGTTTGATGTTGTGTCTGTGTGTGTGTGTTGTAAGTGTACGCTTCAGGGCGGACATCGAGGCCATCACCATCGTCAATCGGCAACAATGTATATTTATGCACTAGAGCCATTGTGATTGGATAAAATTACCCGACTAATAAAACACAATAATATGATTATATACATATATCTATAGAATATACCATGTATCTTTCACCTATACATAGACACCTATCTTATATGTATATGTATAATTTTATAAACACGTATACAGTATGTATACAGTAAAAATGCAGTAGTGGGAGTAAATAAATTTATCCCCACTTATCGTACATTTGTTCAACTCCAATAAACTCCTCCTGATAGAAAACGATTGGCTGTTTAATCCGCAAGGGGGCACTAGACTCGCAACACAATTCAAAGGGGGTTACCTACAATCCATAAAACATAGAAGAAGTGGGGGCTAAACGGCCAGAATTCGGAGATTCGTGTTAGCTTTGGTCCGGTGTAGACATAAGCCATATAGATTCAACACGCATGTACGGTTTATTTATTACACGTTTCTACAACGATAACATTCAAATTATGTTGATTCTCGTGTGATTATTCCAATCAGTCAATGACTCTAATCGATAATCGATCCGTTAATTAATCAAACAAATAATTATTAATTTAAATAAACACGCGATTTGTGTTACTGTTGTTGTTATTGTTGTTGTTAGTAATTGTGTGTTAATTGTGGGTGTTTTCAAATTTTCCAAAATTTCTCCATTTTATCGATTTTGTTGTTGTTTTTTTTTTTAAAAAAATTTAAATAACGTGTGTTATTGTAATTTATTTATTTATTTATTTGTGTAGTACGCAGAGTGCGTCCAGCATTCTGCGACGGATTATTCAAAATTCGCGTCAAAAACAGAGAACCCGTTCCCGTTTACGCCATGGAAATGGATCAGCAAGAACGGGAAAGCGATATGGGCGAAGAAAGTCCGGTGGTAAGTCAAATTTTTATTTATCTCTAAATCTACAAAAACCGAAATGATAAAGCCAATTCGTTTCTTCCCCGATAACCCCAATCACTATTCGATTGGAGAAAACCCAAAAATTGCAATTCAGCGATAATAGTGATAAGTGATGGGCAAGCGCCCTTGATATCTCACCGGCACCGTGTTATGATCCGCGACATACGGTCGAGATTGCCGCCCTCTGATTGGAAGAACTCATCACGATAACCACGCCCTACAAACATCTCTATTGGAAGTTTGGTGTTTTTGAAGACCGTGTTTAATACGATCGCGCAATCAAAATTCAATACAGACAACAATTTTATTATTGCCAAACCCTCATTTTCCGTAATTACTTATAATTAACGGTAATCAAACACGGTAATTAATAATAGTTGACATTTCGTTTTCTAATCATTGTTAAAATTTGGTGACATTTGATTTACAACTGATATTGTTCGATTGGTGAAGGTTGATTTTAGCAACCCCCCGGTGGGTTAATGTTCGTAAGGGATCTATCTACAGGTATTTTTCGGGTAAATACAGGAAATAAAGTCGATTTTGAAAGACTGAAAGAAAAATGATAATTGACTTTGGACTTATTGGAAATATTTTAGAAACTCGTCAAGGACATTTTAGAGATTTCTACAAGGGAAATAAACCCAATTGTTAAAAACCAAGAATCAAATCGATAAAACTTAATAGAAATTTGTTTAACTACAAATATGAATAGATAAATGTTTAAATTGATTTCACAATAATTGTGTATTGATTTAATTCTACGAACTATCGTTAATATTAGTAAATAAATAAATAAGTAAATAATAGAAAGAATGCGTACAACAAGGATAGATTGTAGAGAAAATTCAGTTATTTGACCTCTTTAATATTAAATACCCGCCTTAAATTAATGGGTATTACAACTCTATAGGTGCATACCCATTATAATAATCTATTGATAATGCTAGATTTTCAACTGTCGATGATAATAGAGTTTCTATTGTACCGCCAAAGCGCAATACACCTCACCAAACTTATAAATAATGAAAATTCCCTCCATTACGTCTCTTGGAAAACAATACAAGATAGGATTCCTATTCTTTACAGATGTAATTGGGTTAAGATTTAAATTGATTAACTAATTGGTTTAAAAATAGTTAGTCTTCTTATTCGGTCGTGTACTTCTACTAGATTTCTTACCACCACTTTTATTGATAATTCCAACCTATTAGTCGGTTTCTTTATACTCTTGTAAATATTATAGTGTGTTGACAGGGGCGATAAATCAATGTAAAACAAACCGAAAGCCGGTAGTTTATCTCTTTAGTCAACACGCTAAATTATCGGTTGAAGTGTATTTGTGTCGATTAGATGAAGAAAAATTGTTTTCAAATTGAATTTCCAAAGCTATTCGCCAAAACAGAATCGAATAGAGCGAAAATTTTGCTTTCCTTCATAGTCTATTGATTGAATTGGTTCTCTTATCACTAATTTTTCAACTAATCGTCAAATAGTACTTATGAATAGTGTTAGAGATGTTTATACCAAATAATCTGACCAACTATAAATCTGTTGTATTTTTCTAAATATTTTTGGATATGGTTTTTGGGAAAATCGTGTTAAACGATACCATGTAAAAGCAGGTAGATTATCAATAGTGTCTTTTAGTAGAATTTGTAAATATGGAGTAGATGTTTAAGCAACGATAATTTTTGATAAAGCTCTCAAAAGGGTGCAAATTAAGGGTTGGTTGTGTTCTCTTCGGTGTTGTAATGATGTAGTCTGAAAAACCGTGTACACCGCTATCGTGTGAATTGAATACCGTACAAATCAAAGTTAGAATGTGCTCTCTACTATCTTGCAACGATTTTATTTGAAATTTTACAATTTGAGAAATTAAAAACGATCGTTATTTCCATTATTGATATTGACTGTATGGGGGCCCCGCATTTTAAAATCGTCTTAATTTCTAAGATTTATGAAATTTACAAAATTCCACAAATCAGCCGAAAATTCGTAACAATTAGATTGAAATTGATGCATCTTTAAATTGTTGATAATTCCAACAAAATGGAATAATCAAAGAAAGGGTTAATTGTTATTAATCGAGCTTAATTATCGTTGATTAGATCGAATTAACAACGATACTGGTAGAGTTAATTCGCGTATTCTACCGAAAATCCAACCCCAATTGGATTTATTTAGTTTGATAGTTTGTATTTAATCGAAAATTTCAATATTGTTGTTGTTGTTGTTTGGTATCAAGGGTGTGGGCGAGGCCGATTTATAAATTTTATCATAAATAATAGAGTGTCTCCACAGGGCCACTGAAGAGACACTATTACTATAGCGTTGTAGGGAATTGATTTATCATGGCGGCCAGCAGGACGCCACAACAACATTACATTCATATTAATATACAGTTCCATTTTAATATTGTCACCAAGTATTTATAGAGGCATTCGATTTACTTTTCGTTATAAAACAAAACAAATTGGAACAATAAAAATTTCGCGATAGACGATAATTCAACAAAGGGTCTTCTTATTATTCGGGTTCACTAATCAAAGACCGCACCTTTTACCAATTTTACGATTATTGCAAAATTAGATTACCGAATTTAATTGAAAAAAACGCCGAAACAATGCCCCATTCAATAATAAAAAATCCATAAAAATGGTAATAAAACAAAGAGAAAAATGCCATTATTGTGGGCGTTGTTGTGTGGTGGAAAGGGTAAAAAGAAGAAAACTATTGAAAATAGTTACATATGAGTCATATGAATGTAAATATTGCCCAAGTCCCCGGTCCCATAATGCAGTTAGAGTGGATAATTACAATGTAAACAATACCCATTAGTCGTAAGAAATGATGGTATGGATTAATAAATGGGTCTGGTTTTATTATATCTTGGAATTTCTATTGATTTTTTAGTTGTCTTTCAAATCGAATTGTGTGTAGCAGAGACTTGAAGACAGTATGGAAGAAAAATTAAAAATATCTACAAAACAGAATAGTTACATATAATTGTCAACTAAATAAGAGGATGGAATCAATCAAAATGTTGAATGAATGATGATCGATTTAGGATTGTGTTAGTATTGAATGGGGGAGAAAAAAGCGATGGTCTTGATCTTTTATCAGTCGAGGTCTCACGGAGTGAGAGAGACTATAGTCGTGTTGTAACCGATTCCATAGTTAGATTATTTTAATCGAAATCCACTATATACAGTCAATAATAATGTAGAAGAAGATGGCCAATAATACAGATAAATAGTAGAAAAAAGAGACACGATATCGAAAAATTGATTCATTTATATTATTCAGAAAAATGATCTAGACGAGATTAAATAAATATGTAATGGTAATAATAAATGATTAAAGATTTAATATCCTGCTGTTTATAACATGGACACGATGCGAAAAAATCTCTATTTGAAATATTGTCAGTCCTTTTCTACTATTTGTTACTTCCAAAAATTCGTGTTAGACACGTTACAGAGCTCTCCTTCTGATTTTTTAATTGCGGAATTTCCGTAATGTTCAAGAGTTCTGTTTCTGCTTCTGTTTTCACGTTTTTTTAAGCGGATTCATTAAACATTTAAAGGAGCAGTATTTTGAACAATTCCAATTGAATTTTTAGTTACAGCATAAAAAGAGCTCGTGTTTTTTCATATTTTCTCCTATAACTTTGTAAATATTATCGATTTTCCAATGGTTTTCTCATAATTTATGGCAAATTGAAAGAGCTTTCCAGATCTCTAAATAAGTAATCCTCTAATTGGTTTGTTGATTTTCTGGAAAATTGGTAGAAACTGGTGTCTTAAGGAGTTAATTGAAATTTGCGTTATCTGAGCCATTTTAGCTGTATTTCGGAAAATCTTTTTTCTTAAAAAAAATCTATATTTTCCCTTATAACTTAGCCAATATTACTGATTTTTCAATGATTTTCTTTCAGTGTATAGCAAATTTAAGGAGCTTTTAAGATCTCTAAATAGTCCTGAAATTGGTTTGTTGATTTTCTGGAAAATTGATAGAAACTGGAGAACCTACAGTACATCTTTTTCTTCAATTTGGTGTCTAAGAAATACCAGTTTTACTGAATTACATTAAAACGAGTATTTTAAGGAGTATCAGTTTTTACTTTGACAAATTTAATTGAAATTTGCCTTATCTGAGTCATTTGAGCTGTATTTGGGAAAATCTTTTTTCTTAAAAAAAATCTATATTTTCCCTTATAACTTAGCCAATATTACCGATTTTTCATTGATTTTCTCACAGTATACAGCAAATTTGAAGCGCTATTCAATCCTCTCAGAAATTTGCCGGTAAGATTGTTAATTTTCCGGAAAATCAATAAAAACTTAACAATTTTTATACAGTTTCTCTAAAATGAACTAGTCGATATAGAAATTAAGATAATCGTCTTATCTGAACGAAATTGGAAATTCTGCCACCGTCTCAACTTCATGAAACCGTATTCTTGATCGCTGATCGGCTCGAACGAGATTCGATACCCATATCGGCATTGATTCGGCCAGATCCTACCAAATATTTGAAAGCGTGTTTCTTCCAATTTTTCGGTAAATTACGCGAATTTAATCGCTTCTCCATTTAATAGAGACTCGACGCGATGTTTAATCTCGGAATCTAATGACAGCATGTCGCGCCTATCATTGTGACATGTCGGCATATCACGTGAAAACATATAAGATTTTAGTATTTTAAAAACGTGTGCAGTCTAATTAATTCTGTTAAATTTATCGTTAAATTAACTTGATTCGATTGTGTGCCTATTGGACCGTGTAAACTAAATGACAATAGATAACACCTTCTTTAGATAGATAGTGTTTAATTTTAACAAACTTTTATTCGTGTTATAGAAGCCAGAAAAATTACCGTTTGTCTATGTGTGTGTTTACCTTAAAACCGATAATTAACTTTTCGGGGGTTAGGGCTTGAATTTCAAAAGCTTATTATAATAATACACAATAGTATAGAATTCATTCTATTGTTTTTCGACAATTTTTTTTTTAAATTACATCGAATCGATCTAAATTCGTCAGGTGGTTAGATTTTCAAAAACTCAATTATTTTCGTATTAAGAATCCCAACTTTCTCTTTGTTTAAATTATCGATGAAAATTGCGCAATAATTATAACAACTTTCGAATTTTTCGTCAATTCAATACTTATCGGCAATATAGTCGAGAATTCGTTGGGAAATAAAGACAACAATCGGTAAATTAAAATGTCTGGAAGAAAATGAAAAAGACTGTTGTTTGGCTTGGTGCCCATCGTCTCCCAACTTTTTCATATCATTTGTGACGATTATTCAGGAATAAACGTTTAATTATTTGGATTTAGGCCAAATTAGTTTGAATACCGTACGATATAACAATACGTTTTATTTTCTTATATAGCAAATAGTCGAGATTTTACAATTGTTAATAAAATAAATTCAAATTGTCGGTGATGACTCAAAAACCGGGTAATAAACCTAAATTTCACCTAATCAAACATTAAAATCATTGGAATCTTATTAAATGAAGGCTAAATGAATCATTTGGGAATTTTTTTAATTAATTGTTTGGAAAAAATCAATATTTGATGGGTTTTTGTTTGATACTGTCCGAGATTTGTTGTCATTGTATTGATGGAGAGAGTCACGAGCCAATCGTGGGAAAACAGCAGGATTTCGAGTCCGACTCCTCCAACATATCAATAT
Source organism: Mylabris phalerata (assembly GCA_020740385.1). Classification (NCBI taxonomy): domain Eukaryota; kingdom Metazoa; phylum Arthropoda; class Insecta; order Coleoptera; family Meloidae; genus Mylabris; species Mylabris phalerata. The sequence continues at coordinate 5,611,872 of JAJEOX010000222.1, forward strand.
CTGTCTTGGATTTATGCCGTCCACCGGCTTGTACTAATTTCGATCGCCAAAAACGAAAAAAGATTACATAAATATTGAAATTAATTATTGTCTTTGTGTTAATAAAAACAACATTCTACCCCCACAATTTCGAGACTGTGTGACAACACATCAAGAGAGTAGGAAAAAAGGACATTAACACGTATATACACATCTACACGCACATCAAAAGCGACTCGAGCTAAATTTAAAACTTTAGACTTTGTCGGATTAATTCGCCGGAATGATTCCAATTATCAAATCCAACATCCGGCACGACATATCTCCGTTGATTTATCATTTTATTAAAAATATCGCGGGTTTTTTCTTGGAAATTTTCGGCTTTTTCTCGCCCATCTCCATTTTGGCAACAATTTTGATCGATGTCTCCAATGAAACTTGTTGTTTTTGTTCATAATCGATCAAAATTTCAGCCACCTGAAAATTCAACAACAAACCTGGAATTCTATTTTTACAAAAAAAAAAAAAAAACAAGAGAAATGTAACAAATTAATTATATGATGTCGGTATGTAACGGCCAGGTGAACATTCCAAATTATTGTTATTTCAGTTTAGGCAAAAATAAAAAGAGACAATCGAATGGGAATTTCTCAAATACGGCTACTGTATTGGAAATCGCGTGCAGCTCAATAATTTCTTCTCCCCTTTGAAAAAACAATCCCGTCTGCTTTTTGTTATCAAAAATTGCCACCAATTACCCGAAAATTACTCTTCGCTCGAAAAAATTCAATTTCCAAATAAAATCAAATCAACTCCCATAGCCTTGAATTTCGACTTCTATTTATTCAATTTTTAGGTGAGAATGTTTTGAGCAATAAAGGCGTGCCACTATTCTTTTCGATTTGTTTAATTATAGAACCTGTCTTGGGTCGTGTCGAGTCTTGACGACAATTTCGCCCCTATTGCGCCCCGATCTAAGGGTGTCTTTCGATTTGGTTTTAATTGAAACACGTGAACAAATATTTGCAATGTACCCCAAATTGTACACGAAAATTCTTCGACAAATAATAACAAGACTCGAGGAGCTCCTTCAGTTATCGTTTAAATGGAACACCCTGTATTTCAAATAGAAAAACATTACAGAATGTTTTATAGCAGTCGCACAGTTACAGAAAAACGCTTTCAGATGTGTTGTGCGGTAATAAATGCAATTTTACTGTATGTGTAATACGAGAAATGACTTCAATAAAGCCACTTGGAGTTAAAGCCAATTTGGTTACATTGTTAAAATACGCATATGGTTAAATTGTGAATAATACCGGCGGCATATTAGCGAAATATTCGACAATGTTGTTTGTAATAAATCGCATCCGGATTGAGATTTGAAGACAATAAAACAAATTGTGGAAATTCTAGAGAAAGTTATCAATGAACAATAAACATCATTATTATTATATCAGGTGGGTTTGGTCATTATTTTCCAATTAATGATAATTATTAAAACAAATAGACGCTTCTAATGGACATAGAAAATAATAAACGAATCTTTATTTCGTTTGAACAATGGGATTTTGTAAGAATTTTACGACTAATTGACGCTGATTATAAGAACGAATAATGGCGACTAATTTCTAGGTAATTTTTCCAGTTATCATCAAGAAATAAATAAATAATAGAGTAAATATCAGAAAAAGACAAACGTTTCTTATTGTTGTATGCACTAGACACAATATTTAATTAGGAACAATACGAGAATTAAAAAAGTTTCAAACACTTTGATTGTTCTCCGAGTTAATTGAATTTATTGTAAATTTATCATACCACTATCTAGTTTTACTTTATTTCCGAAATTCGAGCCGTTTCATCGTTCCTTTGTGTTTTATTGGAGAACATGTGCTATTATTTTGTGCACCCTCCGATTTTCGAAAGTTTTAATTCCTGATTTATCACCCATCGACAATAGATAAGAAATCGAGTCAATTCTTCTAATTCTCGAACAAATCCAAATATAATTTCGTCACGGACTATAAAACTGCAAGATGTAAATGCGAAGGTTAGATTATTTGTAAATTATACAGAAGAGCGAACGACATGTGGTCCATTTTTCTTGGCTCGGGGTAACGGCAGGCAGAGGGTGCAACAGATTTCATCTGGTATTTATAATAGAGTGTGGGCCCTTTTTGACAAAATATATAAATACAAGATTCCTACTATATTGTAGTTACCAATATTAGCATAAATAGACGTTGACATTTCCGGACCGTGCCCGCTGTCTCGCTTAAATCAAAAATTTGGGAACAATACACCACCGCCACCTACACAACAACATCACCCACCCCCTTAGAAGTCGTGCATAATCAACATTGGGGATTGAAGTTAATTTTATAAGGGTTGATCGATTGTTGTGTTTGAGAAAAAATCAAGAATTTCTATTGCGAGTAGAATTTTCACATGCATTATTATGGAAATAATCGTAATATTTCCAAGAAAATTGTTGTAAAATATTCAAAAGTAAGCTTGACTAATTGCGGCATGTTTTCCATAATTTATACAAGTTTCATATTTATTTCTAAGAGTGGAATTCAATTATTTTAAATTTCGAATTCAATAATTGATTTTTAGTCGATTTTTATCGCTTAATTCGAATTTCTCTGGAAATATTCACATACTTTTAGGTGTGGACGCATTTCAAAATTGTCAATTTCTCCAAATAAAACTACAAATTTGGTCCTTTCGAAACGATTTCCAATGGAATTGAGGAGGGCTGAAATGAAAATAGACCGCCAACAGGGTTCAAGAACTCAATAAACCGATACGCGAATTTGTCGCATTTGAATTATTCGAAACTATAAACGAATGTACATTTCGAGAGTAATAAATTCGCCAAAAATTAGCTCTATTTCCTTTTAAAAGAAATTTAAAAAAACACGATGAATTCGAATCGTTGATTTCAGGCGCGCTCCAAGTTTTTCAGCTCGTAATTCTTTCAGCCACCATTTATCTCTCTATACAGATATTATAAATTTAAATAAAGAACAAAAAGCCATTCGTGTATACATGAGATTTAATATAAATACAACACACACATATTTAGTGTTGTAAAGGAAGAGTGGCACAAAGAAGAAATGTGTTTTTATTTTTAGTGTTGTGGCAGTCACGTGCCCAGACAGTTAGGGTAGGTCGGAAATGACGTCATATTATTATATATTTTCAAAGCTACAGTTAATATAAACTATCACCACCGTATAAAGGGTAGATCGGGCGAAATTTGGGGCGATTATCGAGCAATTTACCACCAGTTTTCTGTGGATTTGAGTGGAAAATCTCGAGCTAGATTTGTGGAATTTTTTAATTTCGCTAAATTAAAAATTTGAGGCTCTTTTATTTAATTGAATCGATGGAATTAATTTTCTTGAAGAAGTTTGCTACTCCGTATTTTCCAGTTTCAAGCCATCAATGGGATTAGGGGTAGTGTGCACTACCCCTAATAATTACTGGCATATTTATTGCACTCATAGGTGGCGTATCGGTATAAACGTGGAAAAAACTCGTTTCTGACAGTTTCATTGCTGTTTTCACATTGTTATCAATGTGGTGGTAGTTGTGTTGGAATAAATTAAAATAATTGTGCCGATTCGAATTTTTCCGTTTTCAACCCCTAGAATTTGGACTTTTGCCAAATTTTGCATCGAATTCTACAACACAAAATTCGAATTTCGACGATTTCGTTCGTTGCCGACCAAGATGCCGCTTATCTTGAACCTGAACGGGGCGCCGAAAACTTGACCACCCTTAAAATTGACAAAATCAATTTCGGTAAGAGAAATTCAAGACAATTTATCAATCACGTTCCACCTAGTTGTAGTTATAATTGTGAATATAAAAGGGAGAAATTCGAGAAAATCGAAACCTTTACAATAACAGGTAGATTTCCAAAAAGACAATCGTTTTAACGTACCTGTAGCTTTAATATTGGAGTTTGTCTCGTTAATTCTGGAAATTTAAGCGATTTCTCTTGAAAATAAATAATCGATAGGCAAATATTAATAATTTTACTATTCTATAATTATATGAACAAGTACGTTTCCGTTTTGTGTCGATTTCTGTTACAAGATGAACCGTTTGCCAGGAACAAATACAATTAAATTTGAAATCGTTAAATATTTGAATATATTTGAAAGAATTAGGAGGCGAGAGGGGTGGTGGGAAATTGTAGAATTGTGGTCGTTGATTTATTTGTTTCGTCTTAGTAAAGGATCGATCAAGATTAAGAAGGAAAAGGGGTGAGACTTCTAATATTAAAACCCAACTTTAATAAGACTTCCCCGTGATCGCATTACTTGTAACATAAACTCCACTACCAACATAATTAGTCCTAATTAAGTTACATTCAAGTTGTATTATTTATAGTGTATTTGTGTATAGGAAGGGATCGTTTTGATATAAAAAACTATTTAGATAGAATAACAATATCCGCTTAATGAATTTTATCCAATAAGGCTTGATTAAATTAATTGAAAACAAACATTCCTGATTGTTATTCGATTATAGAGAAAATAATGCAATTTCAAACGAAACACAATTGGATTATCGGCAAAGTTGTAGTAAATCACGACGTATAAGTATAAGATTTCCTGTGCTAGTGTGTATTGATTAAAATCGAACCCTGATAAGTGCACTGTCTTATTCTTTTGTAAAAAATTCAACCCCTTTAGATTTAATTTCGTTAATTTCGTTAGTACCTGTAATCTGTTGTGTTGTTGTTGTTGTTGTGTATGTAAAAATCTAACAAACAAGTCTATTTCTTGGAATTTTGAGATAACTGTGGCCTCGATGAGGGTGGTTGTTGTTGTTCTTGTCGGTTCTAAATAAGGGCCATTTTTGGTGAAAATAAGTGGATGGTTTTTGTAGTGTTATAGGCGCCAAAAGACTATGTCGATTGTGTATTATATCGATGGATTTTATGCCCCCTTCTTGCTACTTCCTTTACAAATTTTCTTGAATAGCCCCACACAAAAAAACAACAACAAGATAAAGATAGATGTAGTTAATTTAAAACTATTGTAGAAACTGGTATCTTTTACTAGTTGTAGAAGTTAATTACGACTTTTACATTTATATCTGTAGGTATATGTATAGATTTCAAACAGTGATTCGTGGAATTGGAATATTTTTAGTTGAGTTTGTCCATAATATAATCAATTTGGTCCAGATGTTTGTTAGTATGGGGTAATGAGACGTGTGTGTGTGTGTGTGTGTGTGTGTGTGTGTGTGTGTGCGGCTAATGTCCTGAATGTCGGAATAAAACAACATTTTAGCATTTCGATGAGTTTTGTTAAATTCAATTGAAATTTCCAGTCGCACAACGATGAAGAAATGACGGATGGCGAGGGCGAATCCGGCCGCGACCAAGACGATGCCGATAGTTGCGATGAAATCAGACGGCATGCCAATGCCGGCTTATTAACCGATCATGGTGATGTTTTGGCTAAATTAAAAATGCAAGTACGCGACATTAAAGTGAGTTTATCTACGAAAATTCCCAAATGAAATTCAATTATTGATTGATGGTTGATTTTAGGACGAATTCGAGAACGGCCGCCACTTGGGCTTCCCATCATTAACAGCTAGAAGTCTACCAACTCAAGACGGTGGCGGTTTCCATCTACCACCCCCATTCCCATTTCCGCATCCGAGTACCCCATTTATGACGCCATTATTACCACCACCGACAGCGCCGTCTTCGGGCAGTTCGCATTCATCGGAAGGTAGTGCGTCGTCACAGCACACCTGGTCGTTTGAAGAGCAATTCAAACAGGTGCGTCAGGTAGGTCGTTTTAAAAATGAAACCCCTTTAGAAAAAAAAATACAATCGATTGATCATTGTAGCCGATTAAATCCGACTTGATTTCAAATCGTGAATAAATTAAATAGGGCAATTTATTATTATTGAAATCGATTTAGAAACTTGTCGTTGTTAAATGCCATAAAACTATTCAATACTCAATGAATTATTCCCATAAATACAAGCTCTGATATCTTTTTAATATGCAGTGTTCTCACATGGAAACAAATTACGTGGGGTGTTATTGTATTTAATATAAGCGCACAAAGATAGATTTGTGTTTTGTATAAGTGTCAATGTTTTGAACTCCTGCAGTATAAAACACAACCGAATAAATAATAATCATTACAAATAATAATAATAATAATGATAATAATAAAAAAACTGTAGTGGAGAGAAAAACATCCATACCAACATAAAATATAACAATGTAGGTGTTATTATATTTTAATATCAAGCTCTTAATATACCGTCTGGAGAGATGCATTTTGAATAGATAAATTACTGCAATTTAATTCAATTGCATGAATAAAATATGGCAACAGTTTCGGGAAATTATACAGAAAAAAAAATAACTTCAGACAGACAACCGGTTTTCTATTAATCAAATGAATAAAACAACTAGACAACTAATTCCGGTCGGTAGACTTGTTTTCTTCTAATTTTCTGTGATAGTTAAACCACTCGTGTAGTAGAAAGTTTTGAATTTGTTGCCAACCCTTTAATCCATGGACTGATAACATTTATATAGAGATGAATGGTAAAATTTATATTATTACGTTGGTATCATTGAAGAACTAAACGATTCTCGTTTGTTTACAGATCAACAATATAACCTCAAATTTTATGTTTTAAACGTATTTGTTATTTTTATTGTGTAGTCGAAAGTATTGAATTTGTTGCCAACTTTATAATCCAAGAACTAATAACATTTATATAGAAATGTATGGTAAAATTTATATTCTTCCGTTGGTATCACTGATGAACTAAACGATACTCGTTTGTTTATAGATCAACAATTAACCTCAAATTTTATTTTTTAAAAGAATTTCTTTATTTTATTTTATTGATTTTTATTACGTCTTATTGGAATTTTCTGTGTAATTACCGTTTTATTATTGTTTATTTAAATTTGCCGTTTCAATGAATAGGTAAGTCAAATTCAATACTTTCCACTACATAGATTTAATTAGTGTTAATATGGCAAAATTTCTTTATTTCGTAAAGTTTTCTGGAAATTACACGAGCAAAGAGCCAAACAAAGGGCGTTCTGAATTGCTAATTCTTTATTGTTCGTCTTATGGAAGCCTAAAATTAGCAAGACTCTTGTGTTTATTGTTGTTAAACCCTCCAAATTGTGGGCTTGAGGGTGGAATTTACATCATATCGACTAGAAATTGAACACTTCTAGTTTCGTGGGTATTCTCTAAATTTTGAAAAATTTCTAACGATTGTAAGGAAAATATGTTTTTGTTTGTTGATAATTTTCGAATCGAATTATTGCCCAATTTTCCGCCAATAAAACCCAATCAGTTAGATAAAAACGATAAGAGATTAGTTTCTGGCAAGCCGAACAAGTATTCGAATGTAAACTAGAATGTTTTGGTTTTTACGGATTAGATTTGAGACATTTCTCTAATTAATCATTTCGTTTTTCTTAGATTATTCGAATAAAATCAATTGAAAATTTAATTGTAAAATTTCGTCGTATTGGAAAATCCTAGCCAATACTTACTGTTTGTTTTTCTCCTGAAAATACTCGAATTTATAGTTGTATCTTAAATTAGAAATCCTGAAAGATTATAAAAGCCATTGCAATAATCGTAATATTGTGGATATAAAAGAAATTTTAGTTATAGCAATTTTTCAGCAACTCTCTCTCAATCCAATTACATTACAATCGTTTGTAATTTTATGCCAAACCGAAGCGATGGAGCAAAAAAAACCAGCCTTAACCAATACTAATTTTTAATAATCATAAATCACTAACACAGAGCTATAAAATACCAAATTATATTATGCCAAATTATAATAGTGGCGGGTCCTACATTTAGACACAAATTAACAGTGGCCCCCACTTTATAAAACGTTTCAGTTCGTCCATTCGAAATTCTTAAACTAAATTTCATTAAAAATAGATTTTTTTCTGTTAATATAATAATAGAGAGATACGGACTTTTACGATTCTTACGTTGTAAAGGTAGGGAATTATGAAACGAAAAAACTCGCATCATAATTCTATGTGTTGATGAAATTATGCCCCATAAAACCTTCCTGGCGAATGGGTTAGAGCTGTTATTGTGGCAATTCTTATTTTCTTCTTCTTCTTCGTCTTCTTATTATTCTTATTATTATTATTACAAATATTCTCGAAAATTGTATAAATCGTAGAATTAGGGGTGAATTTCATCTAAAAATAACAAGATTAATCATTGAAATTCCGTTCAGTTAAAAATAAAAACAGAAAATTAGACGAATTTTAAGGAAATGAAGGGCTAAATGCGAGAAACCCCAGATTATCGATCACAAGTTGTCAACTTTTATGTTTACTGTACGTAGATTTGTGTATTTTTGGAAATCTTCAGCAAAGGGGAGATTTAAAACTTGAAAATCAAAATCTTTATTAACCCACCGACGAGTTAAATTTTGTTTGTAGAAAATAATCAATAGGATGACGGTTTAGGTCACATCATCAAAACAACATGTGCGTCCAATAATTACCAACTTAACAACAAATAAATCCTAAAATAGTTTCAACATTCAACAAAATGATAAAATCGACTTGTAGTATAATTTTCGATAAATTTACTAAAAACATTTGTTTTATCGTTCGAATAAGGGTGATAATTTTCGAATAAAGAACGATTAAAACGACTCAAAACAGGAAACTAATAATTATACTAAATAATAATAATAATAATAATAATGATAGAAATGTTATGATAATGACGATGTCTTGATTTGTGTATATCTGTAAATGAGTGCCCCTGAAAACTTCGTCTGAAAGGTGGTGTTTACTATATTTAATTGCTTAGATATACACACATACAAACAGTTTGAAACTATTTTCGACTAGCTAGAAAACAGCATTAAACAGATACTTTACAGTCATTAACGAATTTTAATTGTACACAAAATTCTAACTAAATACTCCCGGAATAATAAAAATAATTCAAAAATTAGTGTAAAATGTAATATTTCATGGGTTTTTGTGACGACAACAGCAATTGATTTAATTACCGACAAGTAATTAGGGTAAAAACATCAAATCTACTCTTTAGAAAATGAAATCTCAATAATAAATCCATTTCAAATGTTGTAATTAAACACAATTGTCATCGTTTTAAATTATAATAAAATTAGAGACGAATTTCTAGCTCTCTAGCAAATGTACAATCATTAAAAATAATCGCTTATTTATCATAGAAATTGATAAATAATGTTTTATTGTGTTGTTTTCTAATTGTAGAAGAGGGGTAATTAATAAAATTTCCCCGAAATTCTTGATGATTATTTGATGGTTGTTATCATTAATTTATCATCAACAACCGGTTTTCAATTTGTTGAATTATAATAAACCCGAATTGACTTGACTTGATACAACAACTAGAAGGAAAATAGTTTTATTGCCAATTTTTTCACTTGTTGTTATCACTCAATTTACAAATTCTCTTCCTTGTCTTATTGTTTGCCAAATATTTTCCACAAATACAATTTTCAATTTTAGAGATTCGAATTTACAATAGAAAAGATTCGAGTGTAACTAGATTAAATTACATTTTTATTCTCGTTTTCTTCTAATTTGATAGAATTAGGCACTGGAAAATGGAAAAGCTCAAATTCTACTCAATTGACTCCTTTATTTCGTTTTTATTTCTGTTTCTAGTAGAATTTTAAGACAGTGCCTTAGAATTTAAATCCATTACAGCACAACTGTAGGGGAAAGTATTGAATTTGACACTTACTCCTACTCTTTGAAAGCGGGAAATTTAAATAAACAATAATAAATCGGTAATTACGCAACAAATTCCAATAAGACATAATCAAAATCAACAAAACAAAGTAGAGAAAGTCTTTTATAACAAAATTCATTCAAATTAAAAAAGAAATATTTTTAAAAACATAAAATTTGAGGTTATATTGTTGATCTATAAACAAACTAGTATCGTTTAGTTCGTCAGTGATACCAACGTAAGAATATAAATTTTACCATATGTTTCTATATAAATGTTATTAATCGTTGAACTATAGGGTTGGCAACAAATTCAAAACTTTTTAATACTTGAGTTGATTTACTATATCTCAATCTTGGTTTTCTAAACTAATGCCAATTATAATAAAATTTATTTGAAAGTAAATTATTGTCCTCAAATTATTACAAAATATGAGTCAATTAGTAGCTAAATCTTGCCCGATTTAAAGCAAATATTTGTTTAATTTCGGCTTAATACTAGATAATTGAGTTCTTGTTGAATTTTTGTGATTTATTATCCATTGATCACCATTTCAAGTGCCATTAATTTTCTCAAGACATAAAGGATTTTAAATTGGCTTTTGTTAAATTACAAAAATCGAAAAAAAGCAAAATTGATCAGATTTGGTGGGGTTAAAACGCTTTTTTTTTTAAATATTTTTCATTCAAATTTCTGATTGGCAATAAAACGTGTTAATTTCGAAATAGTAAATTTATACGGCCGTTTCGGTTTGATTCTTCTATTCTAAACGACAAAATAATATAAACATATCAAAATATTATTAAATTTTAAAATGTAAAGAACCTACGGGTATGGATACGATCCAACTGTATCCTGCTGTAAAGTCTTAATTCATTAATGATAGTTCCTTTGATACTGAATTAACGACGCGGATACTTTGATCTAATACTGTTCTAAAATATAAACAAACTAACCAGTCGAATAACACACACATATACCGAATTATATACACGTATAGATGATAATAATAAAACAAAAGATTTGATTTCACAAAGCCACATGAAAATATTCGAATTTCCCCAACAATTGGGTTGGGTGAGTTTCATCCAAATAGATTGATGAGTTTATCGTTGTATTTGAATAAAGATAGAATCGATATAGAGATAGAATTAGACGAAAGAGATATGTTGTAAATTCTCTAATTCTATCCGACATGTTCGCCTCTTCAATCAAGGCAACTGGCAAATGTGTAACACATCTGTCTAGGATCTCATAATCCCAAATACACATCTACTATTTTAGGGGTTAGAGGTTAAATTTAGACCTGAAAATTACAACGATTCTAGATTATCAACCCAAAAACAGCACCATTTCGTAATTTATTTACGTAAATTGAGTAAATGTGGAGATGGAATTGATTAATTCCTTTTATATTCCGTACAGATGTGTGTATTGTTGAAGAAATAAAAACGGAGGCACTAATTGGGTGGAAGTATTCGAAATAAAATCAATATTTATATTAACTAATAAAGATGATAATGAGTACACGAATCCATTAATTCCTCTATGAACGTATAATAAAAATGGCAATAAAATCGAACCTACGTCAATAAAAATTAATACGATTCAACAAAATATAAAGAGGATTTTTAATTTCTTATTGTTCATAAAATCGATTTTTAATAATAATTGACCATCAATTTTGAGGCCAAAACAAAATCGTCGAGAATATTTTATTTTTGTGGATTTATTATGGGGCCATTGGTAAAAGAAGAACACAACTGGCAAACATATGCCAAGAAGAAACCGGATGTTTCATGCCAACGATTGATTTGAAGGAATTCATATTGGGAATTCATCAACATCGTGTTTTAATTTGCAATAATGCTTTTACGAAATCGCCACAAAAACAACAAATCGATTAAATTTCGTTTGCATTACAGCAACATAAAAGGATACAAATGATATCGTTACACCCTCTTTCTAATATTAAACCGTACATTAATCTCATATATAAAGAGGGAAGTAAATGACTCAATCAACAACATAATGAAGTGGTCTGAACGATTTGTTCGGAAAAATAACGCCGACTAAAGGAACCAATACTTCTTATCGCCGATAGATTTGTCCTGTACGATTTCTATGTTGAGATTCAATTCTATTACAACAAATTGTAATGGTAGTCGATGATGTAGTAGGGTCCTTTTCCATCAGGATTTTACAATCCTCGTGTATGGCGAATTCTCACGGCACTAAACAACCGAAATCTAACAGTCTGTACGTTGTTGTTGATTTATTGCAAATTGGACTTGGAATTGAATGGTATGTTGTCTACAACTAAGGGTTGGTTCATCTCGTATTTTAATACAATTAAACTTAAACGGCCAATCAACTTGCACACAGATATACGGAATAGCAAATGAGTCTGTCTATGTGATGAATTACAAAGATCCCACTCCTCTTCTACAACCATCTTCGTCTGTAAATACTTTATAATTACACACCGGTACTCTTTGATTTCAGTATTTAATGGATGTTGTAATAGATGTTTATGCTAAACTTTACTTAATACATCCTCTAGTTGAATTAAAACTGTTCAAATCGAACAAAATCTACCTGATTGTCTCCCAATAGTTCGCATCAATGTTGATTGAATTGTGTTTTGAGTGGAAGTCATGGCCAGTCCGGTGTTGGTAGAAGAGGTCAGTGGTGTGTATTTTAAAATTAATTAGCGTCTAGTAAATTGTAGAAAACTTAACATAGAGAAGGGTCTTGTTAGTGTTACAATGCTAAATTCAATAATAAACAAACAAATCGTGGATATCGATTCTTTTTCTTTAAATAATCAGAAATATTGATTGTAAGGTTAGAGGGAATTATAGCCTTTTTTTGAATGGGATACGCGTTAATATTTAATTCCAGTCGAGACATGTGTTATTGTCTCCTCTACTATATATTTGTCCTTTCAATTTAATAAGACGACTTGGACGATGTGTGTGGGATTCGGTTTATGGCGGTTTATTGAGTGATGGATTTAACACTTTAATTTCTCTTTATTATCATTTCATTACAAATTTACCAATCTGGTAACGATTTTTATTGTTTAAATAGTGGAAATTTACAAAACTAACTACTAGTGTTGTTGACGAATTTAACGAAAACTTTTAAAAGAAATAATGGTAGACCTTCTAGGAAACAAGTTTAATGGGTATTATGAAGACAGAAAAAAATCACACACAGAGAGAGACCATAAAAATGACGGATATAAGGCCCATTCTTTTTCCTGTTGTGCGTCTTCTACAATACAATAAAGCCCCTAGAAGTTACCGAATTTTGCTACACCTACATTTAGATTCTATAATAAAATCGATTAAAACAAAAGGAGATTAATCGAAATTCATCATCATCATCAAGATCATCAACGGAATTATAGCACACCTTTTGGAAACAATTAATTCCGATTTTTACAGCGATTGTATTCAACCCACACCAAATCATCTATCATCGGTATTGTTGACATGTTCTAAATTAAAAACTTGGTGGTGTTTATAGTTGTATACCCGGTAATAAGGGGCGGCAAATTTTTATTAAATCGTATCGAACTCGTTGATGATTCTACTAATTGTAAGAAAATACAAGATAATCGTTAATAGAAAAAGTTCAAAACAATGGGTGTTTAACAATAAATTCTTCTAACCTTGGCGTAAAGACTGGAAGTTGTTGTTATTTTACAAATTTACTCGAGAGTTTTCAAAATTAATGACAGGGTTGTTGTTGTTATAAAGGACGAATGGTAGAACGAGAAAAGAATTAAAAAAAAAAAAAAACCAACTAAAGCCCGATATCCGACAATAATAAAAATCACATTAAAAATGAATATTAATATGAATTATGTTTCTTGGGAACATAAAATTTTTAATACCTCCTCTGGATTTTATATCAGTCCATTGTATTAATAAATTCCATACGGCCTATATACAACAACAACAAAAGGTGCCGTTCAACGAAAAACTCCCCAACTTTTTAATAAAAGAGAGAAACAATTAAATTCCAATAATCGTGGACTATTTTGAAATCAATTCTATAATTGTTTCGATTTTGTTATAATCGAATTTTTTGGGTGTTCGTTGGAGCGCCCTCGAGCTACTAGGAGCGAAAGAAACGAATTAAATATTATTCTCGTTGTTGAATATTATTGATTAATATCTATAGGTACATGTAGGTATATTTATATGAAGGTAAAATTATAAATACATAAGAGACGAGAGAGAGTTTAAAAGAAGATAAAATAGAAGGCGAGAATTCGAACGCTTTATCTTTCAAGTTAATTAAAACTATGACCATATTTCATCTGCCACACTTCTACCACATCGTGCATAATCATAATTCATTTCATGAAATCACCACCTTGCGGTCTAAATAGTTGCATCAGTTCGTTTTATTGGACGACATTATAGCCACATTGTTGATGGCCGGGCACACGGGCGATTCGCCGCTAGACTTGATGCAAATCCACAAACTTTATCGTTTCGGTGAGTTTTTCCGTCGAATAAGCGATTTTTAGTCTTTTCACGCTAAGTTAAAGCGTCCAAACTCACCGTTTCCAAGCTAAAAAGGCTCAATGTACACGGTTTTGGATGTTTTCTAGTCAAATCGAAGTGCCAAAAGTTTCAGGCTAAAAAGTCCCGGGGTACACGGTTTTTTTGGGGTTTTAAATCGAATCGAAACCTCCAATCAAGACCGGTTGTTGCTAATTTTCAAAAATGATGCAAATCTACACATTTTATCTTTTCGTTGAGTTTTTCAGTCGCACAAATCTCTTAAGATGCGACTTTTAGTGTCTTTAAGCTAAGTTAAAGCGTCTAAACTGACTGTTTCCAAGCTCAAAAGCCTCAATGTACACGGTTCTGGAAGTTTTCTAGTCAAATCGAAGCGCCAAAAGTCTCAGGGTACACGGTTTTTTGTCTTTTTAAATCGAATCAAAACGTTTCAAGATCCTCCAATCAAGACTGGTTGTTGATAAATTTCAAAAATAATGCAAATCTACAAATTTTATCTTTTTGGTGGGTTTTTCGGACGAAAAAGTCTCCTCACAAGCGACTTTTAGTGTCTTCAAGCTAAGTTAAAGAGTCTAAACTCACCGTTTCCAAACTAAAAAGGCTTAATGTACACGGTTTTTGATGTTTTCTAGTCGAATCAAAGTGTTAAAAGTGACAGTTTCAGGCTAAAAATTCTCAGGGTATACGGTTTTTTGTGCTTTTAAATCGAATCAAAACGTTTCAAAACCTACAATCAAAACCGGTTGTTGCTAATTTTCAAAAATGATGCGAATCTACAAACTTCTCTTTTTGGTGAGTTTTTCTGTCGAAAGAGTTTCCTAATAAGCGATTTTTAGTGCGTTCAAGCTAAATTAAAGCGTTCGAACTCATTGTTTCTAGACTAAAAAGGTTCACTGTACACGGTTTTGGATGTTTTCTAGTCAAAGCAAAGTGTTAAAAGTCACAGTTTCGAACTAAAAAGTCTCAGTGTACACGATTTTTCTGTTTTTAAATCGAATCAAAACGTTTCAAGGCCTCCAATCAAGACCAGTTGTTGCTGAAAACGACTCTATTGAAAATTTATGAATTTCGGGAATTTTTTACATTTTTTTCATCCAAAATTGACGCGATTGCTTCGTTGTAGAACCGTTGAGTATTTCATTAAACGCATAAAAATCGGCATTTAGGTATTCCATAGAATTCGAACGATTTTAATTGAATATTAATTTTTGAAAGCACACGAAGATTTCCTAATATTTTCTACAATAATTCTTTCGATGAAGAAGAGTAGGGCGCAAATTGAGCTTAATTTGTCGAATTTTTGAATTATTTCTAAATTAACAAATAGGTCCTGTAATTGAGAAGAAAACAATTTCTAAAATCATCCGCTTTCTATTGTAATTTAAATATACATAGTTGGCAATTCGTGTTAGAAACATCAACGAAAGTATAATTATTCCATCATTGAAATAATTAGAAAGTTCGATCAACATCATCTTCTAATTGTCATCGCAAATTATCGAATTATCTTCAATTAAATTTCACGTTTATATTTCCAATTATAATCGCCGTTACTATATGTTAATTTTTTGATTATTCTACACGAAATTTGTGTTAATACCCCATTGTGACAGCCCTCTTTCAACCCTTTCTTTATTTCTTTAAATTTCAAGCTTATGCGTTTGTAAATTTCAGTAGTATTTCGAAAACTTGTATTTCCCTATAAATCTGTATCCTTTTTTTCTATTTGCCCAATAGGGTGCCACAATATTTGTGTGTGAACGTCGATCAAAAATCCATAATTCATAAGAGAACTGGCTATTAGATGAGAAATTCATAACGACAACAATAGCTAATGTGTAATCAATCGAGAGGCGTCCATGCATTCTTAATCTATAGCGCCCAATTATCAAAAAATAGGAGATCGGGCCCTATTTTACGTGTCGCCTCTTGTTCTCTCTCCATTGTAATCTGTGTAAACAGATCAGCTTTTCCCCGTCAAAATTCGGATAAAGGTGTATTGTTGTGTTGTTTATTGTGTTTGTATTGTTGTATAGTGGTGTGTATGTGTGGCTAGAGGCGCATCAATGGGGTCACACACGGGTTACGGGCCCCTTTTGTTGTCAGGAAGTCAAGTGGGTCCGATTGTGTCTATTCGTTTAGATCTCTAGTCTAACAAAAAAAAAAAAAAAAAACTAGACTTGTGGTTGTTGTCAATGATTAGTGGGGCGGCGTGTACTCAAGTTATCTACTCGTGTCATCGCCAAATATGTTACAACAACAACAACAATAGTTTCGCATTGATGTCTCATTTCAACTATTGTAATAAACAATTTTTTTTTTTCTTAAATTCTAAATAATAAAATTTATGAATTATTTATTTGACGATAAATATTTCCAAGAAATTTTATTATTGTTTTGTGTATTATTTGATGGGACATTAATAAAATAATAGAATAAATGACGTGTTCGTCAACCTTCAAATTATTAATTGATAAATTTCGTTATCAATTTATAGTCGAGGATGCGGGCGGAAAGTACAATTATTACCTGTGATAGTACAAATTCTAATTAGAATTATTTTTAATGTCTACCACCAGCATTTTGTCCTATCAATATTCTATTGTATTTTATCAGTTGTATGTAAATTCCCGTCCGGATCCATTAAAATCGTTATCGTTCTTTATTTATTTAAAAAATCGCCTAATTGTACGGTTTAAAATTTTTACAATTTCGAATGAAATCGGCGTCAATGTCCTCTTACGATTCGAATTGCTTGTCGGTTATTTGTCATAAATTTATAAACAATAGATTATTAAAATATATTATCGAAAAACTTTGTAACTACATTATATCCGAATAATGGCTTTAACGTTGTTTTTAATAATGTTGGAAAATTTACTCGTCAATATTTTCGTTCGTTTTCCGTTCCTCTCTCAAATTTTCGTTGCCGACAGCCATACAAATAAATCCATTTCTGATTAAAATTGACTTGAACAAAACACCATACGCTCAACCCTAATAAAAAATCGTAATTCATAAATTTCGTTATTGTTCTTGTTGTTGTAATCGCCGAGGCCTGCACTGGATGTGCGTCGCTCCAGGCCCAACCAAGTAACTTGTAAAGATAGATGGCCAACTTGGACAGATTAGTTAACCAGGGTTATTAATGACCGTGTTTAACCTCGACAACCCCGCCTCAGCAACAATATTACAACAACAACAATAACAACAACAAGCAATATTACAAATGGACGATTATAGTTGCCACTACTAATTTCTGTATTGTGGTGGTGGTGGTGGTGGTGGTGGGCGGCGTCCCGACGTCTCTTCGACTTGATTGAGGTCAGAGTTCTAGTACGATTTTTTTTCAATGCTTTTGAATCGATAGGGAGGTGGAGTGCTGGCATCAATCAAATGGCTGTTAACGCTCATCAAGGCACACACTAGGGATCATCTTGTTGCTTGTGTTAATCGACAGCAATCAGTCTGATGTCGAAACAAAAATAAAACAACAACGATAAAAACCTTCTTTTGTGTTAAATAGATCTTGATCGACTAGAACTAGAGAAAGTGGCTATATTACAAATGTTTTATAAGAACAGAGTTGATTCTCTAACTCACAATAAAGGGTTAGAATTTTTGAAATTTTACCACTTCAGGGATTCTAACTGTTTTTCGAGGAGGAATATCGAGTCAAGTTGAAATTTTATCTTAAATTATCAATTTCCAAAATATTTTGCTTTTAATGGTGGAAGATAAATGATTTAAAACAGCTTATTGTTAGTTCAATTTTCGGCCTAGATTATGAGAGATTTTAGTACTAAAAATCATTAAGTTTTGCTAACCTTTTAGCCCATTTTAGAATTGAATTTTTGTTCTGTTGATTCACTAAAAGTATTGAAATTTTGAAACAGAATTCTAGACCTTTAATTAAACTCTATCATTATTTCAAATCATTAAAAATTCTCTCATTAAAAAGGCAAAAATAGGGATTTTAATCAAGTTTAGTTCATCTTCAAACCAATCCTCAATTGCAACCAATTTCAGTCGCAGAAAGGGCTCAATTTAAAGATTTTTATGTTGAAGATTCGACTTTTGGATCGACAATTAACTAATTTTGGTCATATTGTCATTATGTTTGATGCATTTCACCTATTAGTAACACATTTTTGTCCAAAATCATGTTTTTAATCGAATTTGCTACCGAATCGTACAAAAACGTTCAATTTTTTTGATGAATTTCGAGTTTAAATAATTAAATTCTTCACCCTTTAGGGGTTCAAAATTTTTGGCTTTTGTACTGGACTCAAATTAACCGCATTGCTAATCTATTGACGAATCATTTATAGATAAATTACAATTTCTCCTTCAACTCTCGATTAGCCTATTTTGGAATTGAATTTTTGTTCTGTTGATTCACTAAAAGTATTGAAATTTGGATATTTTTGGTAATTTATTTCAAATCATCTATTTCAGTGGCAAAAAGGGCTCAATTTAAAGATTTTTATGTTAAAGACTCGGCTTTTGGATCAACGGTTAATTAGGTTTGGTTACATTTTTCATGAATTTCAGGTACTCCTACCTGAAGTTGCTACCGAATCATACAAAACGTTCCATTTTTTGACGAATTTCGAGTTTCAATAATTAAATTCTTCACACTTTTAGATGTTCAACATTTTTGGCTTTTGTACTGGACTCAAATTTGCTGCATTGTCGATCTATTAACGAATCATTTATAGGTAAATTTATTGGAATTTATCCTTCAACTCTCGAATTGTATCTGGGAAGCAAAAAAACAACAACAACATTAATTACCATTTCCAAATTAACTTTTTTCTCGTTGTTATTTAACTGGATATTAATTACTCATCATTTGGTCCGTTTCTAATTATAGCCGTCACCGGGGTCCTTAATGCCGGAACATCTATTAAAACATACGGCTCACAGACAGAGGAGCCAACAACGAATCCATGAAAAGAACAATGTTAATTGCCACTACCAACAACAATAAAAAATAAATAAAAATACACCTTTAATTAATGGTACTGAGGAAAATTCAATCAATTATTTGTATCAAAATCTGGAAAAATGCTCTAAATTAATAATTTTATCCAGCTACTGGTTGAAAATAATTCGATTCTAATTTTATTGAGGGTCGTTTTAGTTTTTAGTGTCTTTTTGCGAAAGTGAGGAGTACAAGACAATCGAATAAAAGCCGGAAATTGTTAATTGTAGTCGGAAGTTGATGCCCCTTTAGTTGCAATTAACTAGTCTTGATAACAAACCCACCGTCTATATTGTTATCATTTTCATAAAAAACAATCGTCTAGTGTGAAAATCTAATTGACAATAATTTTTCTTCTTTTACAGCTTTACGAAATCAATGATGATCCTAAACGTAAAGAATTCCTCGATGATCTCTTCTCTTTCATGCAGAAACGGGGTAAGTGTCTCTTTTTCTTTTTGTTCGCATTTCTTCCCCCATCACGCATACAATGTTAGTGTCCAAATAGGCGGAAAAAAAGAGGAACATAAGCATCCATGAAATCTGCCAAATAAAAGCCCAAAGCCGATTTTCAAAGAATTCAATTCCTCTCTCTATATACTTTTTTTTTTGTTCTTCTTCCTCGAAACAACGTTTAAGATAACTGAAATCACGTCCGGTATGAGAAATTTCCGAAAAAAGACATTGTTAAAGTATCTGAAATTTCTACTTTGTTGTTATGCCATAAATCAAATGGACCCTCTTTATAAAAGCTGTTTTTTTCACAAATTGTTCCCAGATGATCCCCGTATTAAATTCGATAGTGTGTTATTAAGTCGTTATCAAATTATACACCGTTTCAGCTACTGTTTAATACACGAAAATCATAGTGACTTGTTGATATTAAAAAGAACATGATGATTCAGCGCTAGTTCTTCTACCTGGTTTCGAAAATAAACAATCAACCAACCCCTATAGAGTTGGGTTTTTAAGTTGAAAATTGGCCCACAATTCCATCGATTGTTTGATGATTTTGGCAAAGTTTCCCGTTAAAGTTTATCGTCTATAACCAGATATATGTTGCGGGTCTTTTTGATCTCGCCATACACTGTAAATTCGAGTGAATTATGAAAAATTTCATAAATTCTAAACGATTAGAAATAGACGAGCTTTCAGGATGGCGACAGGTAGCCTGGAGCACGTGCCCAACTATCAAAACGACTACTTCTAAACTAACCCTCTATAACAAAAGCCGACAAGGGTGGAATTCTCGAAAGACACATTGTCACACTGAACTATTTAATTTCAAATGTATTACCTTGAAATAGTCTAGAATAGGTTTTCTTTAGTAACAACAACAATAATAACAGTCCGATAGAGGAGTGAAATAAATAAAAAAAGCTTGAAGAAGATCGCGTGCGAGATTACACCGGTTCGTTGGCAATGTGCGAATGCTGCATGCTAGAAGGGGACGCCCCGGCCGCCATATTGCAAACATTACCACCCTTTTATGTTAATTAATAACACAACAAACGATTATTTAAAATTATTCACATTCAATTTCTAATTATTCTATTGTTGATATTGTTTTATTGATCGAAACAAACGAACCGCTACTGTTTTTATTTCTTCTTCTTAGAATTCAAACAATTCAAATATAATAATTTTAATAAGATGTTGCACGATTCCTTCAGGTCACGATATAATTAGGACAATTTGCAAATAATTCCAATGGGTAATTTTTTTCATAAATTCAACAACAACAAAAACTCGAATTTCTCTTATTCTTATTGTTCGATTTTCAAAACGAAATAAACATGTCTTCACCCTTACAAAAAAGTTAATTATTACTTTAGAATACAACTCGATTACAGGGTGTACTACACTATTTCGCAGTTGGCCATACTTTCGTTGTTTTCCAGAAAAATACCACAAATAGCATTAGAAAAGAATTTTAAGGGGTGGCTAATTTTGGTTCAAATCTTTCTAATTTCGTTTCAATCGTTAGAAACAAACGAGAATCTGTTGATTGAACATTAAGTGAAGTTTTAGTGGATTTTTGAATCTACGGGGCTAAAATCGCCCAGTCCGGCACAGTAAATTTTTGAAAAGGCGCGAAATTTTCAGTTGTTTAAAACAACATTATCAGATATTACTTTGATTATTACATAGTTGTTTTGTTTTCCTATTTAAATATCCAACCAAACGTATAATCAACAAGTAATTTATCTAATTCGTTAGAAGAGCGATCCACCCTTATGTATGGCAGATGATGGCGTCATTTCACCCCCTAGTGTTGTTAAATTAATTCATATATCTTATTCGGTTATACCCTAATGTTTTGGGGTGGTTCATCTGTTGAAATCACATGATTTTATTTGGTTATAAGCGAGCAAAAGAGAGAAATGTAGTGTCTCTAGTAGTGTCAGACAGTGGAGGCTGTGATTGATGAGAGTACATTTATAATTAGCGGACACTTCCGGCCTGTTTATGTTGGCAGCCCTTTTGAGTACAACACATTCCCGTCACTCATCATCTCCACCATTATATACACACATACATATAGTTTCTTATTATAAAATTTGTGCCAACTTTTGATTTAAATTTATAAACGAAGAAGTCTATCAATCAAATTTCGTTGAAATTGCCCAATTTTTTTTTTTTTTTTAAATCAAACAACTTTCACATTCTATTAATTGTTTAGATTGGATAATAAATGGGTGAAGATGTATGCATGTGACAGTGTTGTAAATAAACGTACGAGTCAGCATGTTGAGACAGCTTTTGCGCTACCTTTTGACCTGGCATTAACTCCACTCAACTCTCAACTAACACCTGTGCTCCTCGTGCTAACTACCACAAAACAGAATTTATGTAACAATTCAATTTTTAGCACGTCCAATAGGCATGATTTTGTGCTTTTCTTTTAAAAGATTTCGATTTTTTTATATCAACACACAGTTAATCTGAATGTAAATAGATACATACGTTTGTTAATTTACGTAAATTACACTTGACGGTCGTATTTGTTTATTATTATTGTTGTTTTAGTAAATATTAATGTTAATAATCAAGAGAATCGGTAGGGATTATAATCGAGTTATATCTGGAATTGCAATGATTGCTATTAATTGAATTTGGAATGTTTTATGAAATGATGCTAATTGGATATTGTCGACGTGTGTTCATTTGGCACAGTTTCATTCCATTTTATTTATTAACGAAAATTGGTCGTAATAAAATTTTGTAAAATTCACACCAATCACCCGACAATAAGGCAAAATTAACACTGATACCGTTCAAATTTTCGAAATGATTTTTTCTAAATAGAATTGTACGCTTAGATTCAAATTTAATAAAGCGTAACAACATTTGGGTACAAGTAATTTGAATGGTGATGAACTAGTAAGGTTTGATTGTCTTCCGGTTAAGTTTTAATTAGAATTAAGCTGAAATTTGTCGCCTTACAACTCATTCAGACGCTTTTATTCTTTGTGAAATGCTCATTGGAGCGAATTCTAAAAGTTGTCCGAAATAATGCCTTCGGGGCTAAATCACCAAATTATTACTTTAAATTAAGCGCTTCTCAAGTGGGAGTTTTTTTTGATTTTTTTCTTTTTCTTCAATTCAAAATGTTTTATAAAATCCACCCATTGAGACCAAGACGAGTTCTAAAAGTTGGCACATTCGGGGCTAAATCACCAAATTATTGGATTTTTCGCCAATTATTTGCAGCTTTTTTTTCAACTTGATTCCTTAAATTAATTAAGATTAGGATTCATATAGAAGCTTTAGAAGTCTTTCTTTGTCTTGATTTTGTAGCGAAAAATAGACGGAGTCTAATAATTTTGAAGCTTTGATGAAAAAAACTGGGATTTTTACAAAATGCTTATTGTTCGGTACATTTTAAAGATTTCCTTTCAAATTAAGAATTCCAGATTGATTTTTGATAAGATTTGAAGCTTTCAAGATTGTTATTATCGCTTAAATCAGTTGAGATTTGCAACTCATTACATTTTTGAATAATTTGTCAGTTTCGGGGTAAATAGTGACGTAGAGTGTCGAAAATCAATCAAGGGGTTAAAATTTCGGAAAATTTCTCTATCGCCCGAAAAGAGATTACTAAATTTTTTGATGCAATATTCAACAATAACGATAATCAATTTTCAAAATAATTTCGCTTGAAACTTGGCCTTAATTATCGATGTTTGATTGCTAAAATTGATTCGATCATTAATTTCGAAAATAAACGATTTAGGAAAATCAAAATCCATAAAAATCGCGTCATATGTTCATTTAAAATGTAGCGAAATTTTTATAAGTTGGCCAAATTTTTCAAAATTAAAAAAAAATGGTGAAACTCGATTGTGTGCGAACATCAAAACAATTCTGTACAGATTGTGGGAGCAAAATTTCGATAAACATCAATTTGGCTCACGTATGTGAATTATTAAAATATATAAAATATCGCAACAGAGGGGCAACAGTTCAAAATTCAAGGGTAAATCAGGAATTCGTCCACTTAATCGAAATATAAAAGTTCTATTTACTTATTCATCACTATTGTTTGGCATGATCATTAATTATAATATTTAACGAAAGAACGTTTGTGAATTATCTAATTTTAGCTAGAAGCAATTTTATTAATAATAAACCGGTTGGAATTATTGAAAATAATTAATTGAAATTCGTGAAAATATTCGATCTTTGTTTATTAAAATTTTAACGATTATTCCCCATTTAATTTCCATTTCGACGTTGTGATCGTAAACCGACCGACGTCTGGTAATGTTGCATGAGATGTCGGCGCCGACGTCGCGACGTCAACGTCTACTCTACCCCTTTTATTCGATAAAAAAACGATTTTCAAAATTGTCACCAATCTAAATTTACTAATAATTTTTTTCAAAAATTATTCATTTGTATTGTAGTTTTCTTCTTCATAGTCTCTCCCATCTGGTAGTTTGGACGACTTGTACGTGACATTTATCGGTCTATACGCGTTTCGCGATAGTGCATTATGGACCGACAATCTCTTATTTCTCTCTCCTACAATTTTTTGTTGATATTTTCTTTATTATTATTAAGATTTGTTCTTATTGTAATGGCGGCGGTCCTGTGGAACAATCGCCCTTGCTAATTTCTCTCCCCGACTATTCATCCATCTCTTTCTCACTCAATAAACTCGAACAAAACATAACTGTGAAATCGTATACATTGTATGTAATTGAATGTAATTGTCCATAAGTAGGAATGCACCTACACAACCATATAAGCGACATTACATCTGCACCGGAGCACGTTCCTGGAATTATTTCGAACTACAACAGTTTTTCTTCTAGTTGTCGATTTTTTCCATTGATCAATTCTCGGTTCGGATTTGTTTAAATAGACTGAATAAATACGTTTTGAAACTATTAAAATTCATAACATTGTAAGTGATTTGAATGCTTGGTTCTCACCTGTAAGACCCACCTGCGACTCGCCTATTCACACTACACTACAAAACAAAACAACCATTAAAACATATGTAAAGAACACGTCTTGATAAAACCGGGGGAAAATATGAATATTCGACAATTACCGGAATTTTTTTTTCAATTAGAGTAAATGTTAATTCTCGGGTGTCACATCGAAATAGTCGCCGTTTTTTCTGTCTCTAGCACAATAAAAACCGATAATAATAATAATAATGGGCGACCCAGCGTGACTAACAATTCGAAGAAAAATGAATGGAATAGTGAAAATGGCGGCTTAACTCGTTTGATCCATAGCCTGTTCGCGATCGTAAAACTGAATAAATTAAAACAGCTGCGATTTAATTACACCACGTACAGATAACTCGATTAACTCAACTCTTCTAGCTCGATTTAGCGACTTGTGAATATTCTAAAATAGTATTGATTATGATCGAGGGATTGTTTTTTTGTCGAACTCATTACACTATTCATTCTATCGGTAGGTGGGAAAACTGCCCCCTTTTAACAGATCGTGTCTTGTCTAGACTATAAACAACAGATCGTCGACAGGCTGGTTAATCGGTGCCCGATTGCAGACAATTACGCAATCAACAGGGTGCCTAATCGCACCTTTCTACATCAACACTGATTCGTTGCAATTACCATACTCGAATTAATTGTATCGTAAATTGGAATTGATCGACAAAATAAATGATTATCGAGACTAGCTATTTTCAATTTTATTCTCCTATTTTATAATTAAAATACTATCGAAATAAAAGAAAAATAATACAAGACAGATCGATTTATATTACGATATAAAAATAGCTCTTTATAAATGATCTTTATAGAAGAACTTATGCATATTAATGTAGTATTATAGCTTTGAGCGTTCTATGAGTGGAAATTAAATCGATCACACACTCATAATATAAAAGCTGTAGATCATTATGGATGATAATTGGGTGTGGAAAGAGATTGAACGAAAGCAGTAGGATTTGGGGGCCTACCTGACGAAGAAACTAACACTAATCACATGTCACTTTTCATTACTAACGGATACATTTCAAAATACCACCCAATAAACCGACAACATCAAAGCAATTTCGCTAAAATTACACAATTAAATTACGAATTTTAGCACAACTGTTGCGTTTAAATCACGCAAATTTCAACTTAATACGCGATTTTATAAATGATCCGTACTCAAATTAATTACACAACATTAAAGATGCTTCTATTTGAATTCAATTGTAGATTCTTAAAATTCAAATGTGTTTTAAAATTGTGATTTACAACAAACCAGCCTGTTTGCGTTTTAATATCGTCGATATTTTTGGATTAATAGTACGAATTAAGTGTGGTAAATGCGACGTAAACAAATTTCCGTCACGTGTTCCCCAACTTTAATTATTCGCTTCTATCTTGTTGTTTTAATTGCAACTAGATGGATAAAAATAATTAGAATAGCCGTCAATTTTATTTTAATATCGCCCCAAGTTCGTGTTGGTTTTCTTTCTTTCTTTTTTTTTTTTAGAAAATTATCGATCGCGTGCTTATTCTGTTAATACTGATAACAATTATTGTTGAGAAAATAATTGCGAGGCAGGTTGGTTATTAAATTCTTATAATATAAAACTTGTGATATGGTAAAGTGATGCCTGTAATTGTAGTTTTATAACAAACTCTTGTGTATAAAACCGCTCAATTACCATTCGAAATAGCTCTAATAATTTTCTTGTTTAGTCTATTTCCCATTGGAAATCACCTAAGAAAAACTAGAGATTCGTATATGAGCGAGCATTGAAATCGCTCCGTGAATTATAATGACAATTCTTCAATCAAAATATTTCCAATGATTCGAATAGGTAAAGTTTGACGTGTCGATGATGATTGTTAGTGAAATATTTAACGATTGAAAATTGTTTGGAATTTCTAGTAGATCACGAAATGAATTTAATATTATAGTTTGCACATTTCTCTACCGTATTATTATCGCTATAAATATGCATATGATCGGGTAATTTTCGTAATTTCTCCTTATTATTTTTGATGGTAAAGGAAACAGGAGGTGTGCAGCCGTAGAGATCAACTCGGAACGGTTTCATGTTTGTTTCATTCAAAAAAGAGAAAAGCAAAAAATTATAATAAACGAAACAATGTTGATGATAATGAAGCAGAAGAAGATGAAGAAGCGATTTTTGTTTTCGTTGATAATTACCACATCTATTATCAATAATTGCGAGTATATGTAAAAGTACACCTGCTTTTAAACATTTGTTCAGCACAATATTTGGCATTTTATTCACCATATGTCGTTGATTTTTTTCGTTTTCGAATTAAACTAAAATTAATAGAAAAAAGTAGCGCACAACAGTCAAGAGGACATAAAGGAAAGTAGTTTACTTTGTAGGTGCTTGTAATAATGTTTATTTTTGTGTTTATAAATACTTTATGAGCCATTCAGCATAATTTTAAGCAGTCTATTACTTCAACATATGCTACTTTAGAAATTCCTAACAATTATTAAAAAGATCTACACTGGTCCGAGATGTTTTCGGACGGTTTGACACAAATTCAGAGATTCTATAGTAAATCTACCATATGTGCCACGCTATTCCTCTTCGCAGTAGTCTATGATTTTGTGAACGTAGGTCAGCTTCTTGTTCCAGCTTTTTCAACATTGTCGGTAAAGTAGATTATGGAGTTGAATCAAGAAACTGACCTACGTTCACAAAAGCATAAGTTACTGTGAAGAGGAATAGCGTGGCACACATGGTAGAGATGTAATGGAAAGTGTTGAATTTACTTACGCGGCAAATTCAAGTAAACAATAATAAAGCGGTAATTACACAAAAAATTTCAATTCTACGTAATCAAAAATTAACAAAACTAATTGTAAGTAAAAAATCTTCTAAAACGAAATTTATTAAAAATAAGTAATATGTAACACATAAAATTTGAGGTTATATTGTTGATCTATAAACAAACGAGTATCGTTTAGTTCTGCAATGATACCAACTTACGAATATAAATTTTACCGTACGTTTCTATAGAAATGTTATTAGTCATTGGAGTATAAGGTTGGCGACAAATTCAAAAGTGTCGTTAAAAAAACTATTGAAATTTTGATTTTTTACCGTTGTTATTATAATCGTGGGTTAGCTCCCCTAGTTAATTGAGGTATCAAAAGTCTGGCAACCGATTTCAATTTATAAATATCTAAACAACAGTGTTACTATACATAAAATACATATAGTAAGTCAGACTAGGCGAGACATGCATGTCAAATCGTGTGCGAAGACCAACAAAGAAATTTGGGCACCACGTGTTCATTTGAACGAGAGAAATCGGAGCGGTTATAAACTATTTTCGTAATGATACACACACATACACGTTCAATTTTGTATAAATACATTGTAAGAAATAGAAACAGAAAGAGATGGCGGTATTAAAGCAGAATCAACTAGAGATATTTTTATTTATTGTCACCGTGTTCTGATCATCGTGTACGATCACATGACCGGCAATCAGTCATGGTCTGTCAGTCATCCAGGACTATTTTCATATCAACTCAGGTATATTTATATTTGAAGAGAATCGAGGATAAATATAAGTAAAACGACGTAGAGATGTCCGGTGATATTTCATTTATAACACGTTTTAATATCCAACAATTGATTCTTCTATCAATTCCAAACAGTTTACTAATTTATTATCTAGTAATGTGTCGTTTAAAATCACACAAATCATAACTGTGTGGAAATTCACAATTTTTTCCTATTTTTCTTTTACTTTTAGTCGGTTTGTTTCGCCCAAGAAATTTATAATTACATTCAAGTATAGACACACAAGTTATAAATCACAAGTTCATTGGTGCTTGAAAGCTTGCTCGTAGAACTTCTCTTTCTCAATATTAAATTTACACTAAACTTATCCTTGTTTTGCGCTAGAATTTTTCTCTATAGAGCAATGAAGAGGTGCGCCACAAATATCACAATACGGCTCTATTTTACTCACTTTCAACATAATGTATACAATTATAATGTGTGGTTATTATAAAATGTTGAACATTCCGACGGCCAATGATCGTAAAAACGACACATCGAAGTCCGGTATGTTTTGCCACATTGAAATCATAATTTAAATGTTGTGACATTTATGGGAGTTTATGCGAATAAGGTTTTGATTCAAGCTCCAGTAAATTCGTTGTCTAGAAATCCACTGAACTAGGCAAAGGTTCCCCTTTTTTTAATCACAAACTTTTAATCTATTTCAGGGCTGCTGAAAGCTCTACAATTGGCTTGGAAAAACATTTAAATTACTCTTTTTTTTAACAATTAAGTCGCGTCTCTCGTCTCAGAGTCAAAGTTTTGTGTAGCTTCTTTTTTTTAATTGTTTAACGTTCAGATGAGCGTTTAATTGGAGGCTACAATCGATTGGAGAAAATTGATGTGTCATCAAATTTAGAATAAGAAGATACTCAGAAACTCCTGAGAATTGCCCAAAACCTCAATTTCTGAGCGAGAAAATCGTGCTACTTCTCGAATAATACAGGAATCACTGGTAATTTCGCTTAGTTGTTTTAGTTTTTGATGAATTAAGCCCGTGTCTTGTTTATTCCGACGTTGAGAATTTGAATTCAAATAATTCTCCACGCACTTACAATTAGTTTTGAAAACATGTAAAAATTGTCAAAGTCTATCTTTAATTGAAACCTACAGTGGTCTAGACTCATCAAAATGGCTTAAAGAGTCAAAATTTAACTGAAAACTTCTCATAAGTTCTTGAAAATCCTGCAAATCAACCAAATTTGAGCTAGAAAATCATTCAACTTCTCCAGCAATACAGCAGTAACTGTTAATATCGCTTAATTACTCTATTTTTTAACACATTAAATTTTTTAAGGCCATTTATTCTATCAAAGCTCTGGGTAAGGCAATTTTTCCTGGCACTGTCCTTCAAAAATCGCCTTTAAATCTGAAATTATTTTGAGAGTCTTTGAACATTTAATTAAAATTTAATGAAATAATCAAAAATCGGCCAAATGTGATCTTCGAATCGAGAGTCAAAACTGACTAAGAAAATTGCATTTCCATGCCAGTGTCGATCAAAAATCGCCCTTGAAAACGTTTAAAAGCTGTTTAAAACTTCTAATTGAAAACTCAGCTGTCTAAACTCACCAAAATCCAACTAAAAGGCCAGTCGAAAGTCCCTGAAAACCATACAAATCGGCTGATTTGTTGTTGAATTGATTGTGGGCAAAAATTCGATTGTATTTTGAAAAATCCGGCTGAAAGATCGCCATTTTCATGCCAATGTCGATCAAAAGTCGCATCCCGATTTGTTATGACAACAAACAGTGAAAATTTCGAAGGTGTTCATTATGAATCATGTTGTTTAAATTCAGATTGTGTAAAATTACATCTGATACGCTTTTTGTTTTGAAAATAATTTCGATTATTTATTCTTGCAAATGATGTTGGCATCGTACTATAATTATCTTCCAGTCCTTGTTTATCAAATTGTTATTTTTATCGTTTATTTTCGATAGTTTTTAATCAGTTTTTGTGCCAGCATTTCATAATATCAACTAATCAACTATGAATAATGAAACGTATAATGGACAGTACCAGTTTAAATTTAATTCGACTTTTTTATTTCGACGAATCCTTCTTGACGTCAAATTGTCTACGGGACAATTCTCAAATCTACTTTGTATACAAATTGTAAACAGGTGAGGTGAGTCAGTGTGTAATTTTTTAGAATTATTTTCGAAAATTGTCAAGCAATCTGTTCTCTGAATCGCGCTACTTTTTCATAAATACTTTATTATTTTCGTATTTTTAGGCAAACATTCTAATTAGTAATAGATTGTTTGAAGAAAACCTACAATTTTTGTCGTTTATTCGTATTTTTTTTGTGTAGAAATAAAAACGTATTGGCAGAATTCCAGTCGTTGCTTGTTCTTCTTCATGTTGGATCTGTTGGTCTTCTACTGTTACGGTTTATATTGAAAACAAAACCGAATGGATTGCCGGGCACATAAAAATAAATTATGTGACCGGAGAACGATTATAAATAACCAAGACGACATGCCTTTTAATAACATTTATAAATATATTAATATCGAAGTTTATTAACGAAATATTTCTGTCCAATTAACAGGTACACCAATCAATCGACTACCTATTATGGCCAAATCCGTTCTAGATCTTTACGAATTGTACAATTTGGTGATAGCTCGTGGTGGATTAGTCGATGTTATCAATAAGAAATTATGGCAGGAGATTATCAAAGGGCTACATTTACCATCATCGATTACATCGGCCGCTTTCACATTAAGAACCCAGTAAGTTTTTTTTTTTTTGATTTTTAATTGAACTTCAATTGTGTTACAATAATAATTGCAATCCTGTACGTTATTCAATAATGTAGAGTTTGGCATCAAACATATTTAACCGGTCGTGACAGATGACAGTTTCCACTAGAGATAAATGATCGGTTTCTATATTAAGATCGTTGTTTAAAGATGATGAAGAAACCGATGATAATGTTAATGATGAAGAAGAAATGAGTAAATGTTTACTTGACGGATTATTAAACAATAGATTCTCTCGTAAAAACAACTACAAATCCAAAGAAATAATAACGAAAAATTACTAAATTATTTCTAAATTATAATATTACCGGCGGCCGGAGAAACCGCCTCCATTATGTCCAATATCTTCTTTTTATTGCAGAATTACAAATATCGGCTATAAGAAAAACAACAATAAAAACGAGTGGTCCTTCTCTCCTCAATATAAACTGCCAGAAATGTCGGCGGGTTGATTTACAACTTGACGTTAATAAAAATTTAAATCATACGCTATAAACTGATATTCAACAACAGTCCCCTAATTCTATAGCTAGCAAACAAAAAAAATAACAATTCTTATAGCTACAAGATTCGAGTTATAGTTGGCAAAACTACCAATTTTTAATAACCCTCTTGTATATTCTTTAGTTGTGTTAATTTTATTTTATTTTCATTATTTTAATTGCTATATTCTGCGATAGTAGTTTACCAACAATACCAGTGAATAAAAAGCCGGTTTTCACGCGATTTTCCCATGGAAATTACTCAATTTTCCACATAACAATAGGATAAATTTAAGGGTCCGCTTTACTCACGTTAAAAAATTTGTCACTTTTCAAAACAACCCTACTCGTTTATTTTCCAATGGATTTTAATGATCTAAACGGCATTTGAAAGAGCATTTCAAGCAGCAGGGAAATTGATATCTAATTTTTTTAAACTCTGATGTAATTTAGAGTTACAGAAGGAAATATAGAAGCATGTTTTTAGCATTTTTTTACAGTTTTTTTTGTATATTTTCCCTCATAACTTCACAAATATTGCTGATTTTCTAATGAATTACACACAATATGTGGCAAATTGAAACCGCTTTCCAAATCTGCCAGAAATTTTCCGATCGTATTGTTAGTTTTCCGGAAAATTGATGAAACGTTTAGACATTCAAATTTGATTTTTTTACGTACAGTTTTAAGTTTTGACAACTAAACCGGGGCTCGTTTGAAAACTAATGAATAACACATGATTTTGAGAATAGTTTGAGATTGAAATTTTGGAAAATTTACTGGAAATTTATGGTGGGGAATTTTCACCTGTTATTTGTATCTATTAAAATTAATTATTTTTGTATAAAGTGTATTGCAATTTATAGATTATTTCATTACCTTTCCGACTGTACCATTGTTGTTGCAAAACAAGTGAAAATCTTTTGGAAAATTAGTGATAAACAAAACTATATTTATCGTGTGAGAAACCAATAGTGATAGTTCGATAGCTACTCGCCAGAGTGTACAATTATCCACAAAAATGGGTTTCTTCCACTGGCGCATAGATGTCAGCAGGTGTCTTTCTGTAATGTTGCCAAATTTCTTCTTGTTTTGAAAAGTGACAAATTTTTTAGCGGGTGTGAACCGGGCCCTTAAAATCTACAAACTGAAAAATGGTTAACGAATTTCCCTATGATTTTCCCCGAATTTTCGTACATTTGATATTTGGCCTCTATCTCGTCAATTCCCCGGAATTTTCCGGAAAACTATCACCAATTAGAAATGTGGAAAACTCTTCAAATTCCTTATCAATTAAACGCCGTATTCATTCATCAAATACATTGATATAAGTCTAAAAATTTGGGATTTTTATTAAAAATTGATCGAGAAATCGAGTTTCTACTTTCTTATCTAGTTCTAGTCCGGCCGTTTAGATGAAAAGCGGCCGTTAACCAACACCCTCTTAATTTTCGATGATTTGTGTAAATTTCCCTAATATTGTTGTTTTTCCCCCAGATATATGAAATATTTGTATCCGTACGAATGCGAGAAACGCCGTCTAAGCACCCCGGCTGAATTACAAGCAGCCATCGATGGTAATCGCCGTGAGGGCCGTCGTAGCAGTTATGGTCAATACGATTCGATGCAACGCTCCCCAAACCCATCACAAATGTCACCATTATCATTAGTATCACAACAACAACAATTAGCCGCCCGTATGAACTCAATGATGTCGGGGGGTGTCAGTTTACATAACGGTGCCCATCACCCCAGCCATCCGGCACCATTGGGTCAACCGTTGAATGGTGGTCCAGTACCTGGTCTAGCTCCAAATGAATTTGAGGCGCGTATGTTGGAATACGTGAAGTTATTAAATAAGGAATTCCGGCACACTTCGGGTACTCCACCTGGTACTGGCGGTGGTGGTGGTGGTGGTGGTAGTAGCGGTCAAGACGATTTAACACCACCGAATACAACAACATCCCCGATGAACCCGTTGGAGATGTCGCGGATGACTTTATGGAATTTGTACAATAATCAAACACCAGTTGAACCGCAAAAGGAGGCATTGAATCTGGCCGATCCGGCGGCACAATGTTCGACGAAACGGGAGGCCGAAAGTCGGATTGAATCACCACCGCCACCAAAGAAATTCTCGAAAGACGACAGTGATGATCCGCCAGCAACTAAAGAGATCTCATCGAATTCGGCACATATCAAAATCAACAGTCGAGGTAGGTTCGATTCAAATAAAACACCCCTTAACTCGAATAATTGATGATCTTATCCCGCTTTTCAAATAAGTCTAGTTTGGAGGATCATCCACCAAAATTAACTCGAACTTTGAATGATTAATGATTCGAAATAACTGTTTCCCAGTTGATTTATTTGAATTTTTCTGTTGGCATTAGGGGATGCCCGTAATGGTGGTGATAGTAATTCGTTGGTGGTCAGTATGGAGTTGAATGGTGTCACTTATCAGGGGGTGCTATTTGCCCAGACATCGTCGCCATCTAGTAGCCGGACTGCAATAACTTCGTAAAGAATCCTGGAATTTCTGTCCTATTATTATCAAAATTTTCAATTACAGTCGTTTTATTTTTTAATTTTGTATCGTATTTATTTCCTTTTTATTAATTAAAATAAATATAAGTGTGTACATAAATTATAAACTATAGAGTGCACAATTTTAAAGACTTGTTTTATATTTACAATATATTTAAATTTAAAAATATATGTTTGCAATTATGTGATTCGTACCATTTAGATTTGTTAATTTCGTGGCCAGTTCTCATTATTGTCTGATTCTTTAATGAATTCTATTCGATTGAAACCATCGACTTTCCAACAGAGATCGATAGGAATATCTACTTATCGTCATTATCATCAATAAAAAGATTTTTCTATGTAGTTATATCAATGTAAATATGTAGTTAATATTTAGTATCAGTATTCAAGACTAGTTGCGTGTTATCGTCATCGATTTAATTATTTATCATAATTATCCACCAAAAGACTGTATTATTATTATTTTTTAAAAACCAATAATTGTTTCAATTTCGAATATTAGTAGAAATTCTATTTATTAATAAGTGATTATTGTATTTATATAAAAAAATATTACTGTGTAGTTAGCAATATTAGTTTATAGATTTAAAACAATGTAGATACCTTGAAATTTGGTTCGTTTTCGAAATCAACAATTAATATTAAAACGACTATCAAACAATCCCTTATTGTAATGCCCCGATTCAATCAAAATTTCTATGTTTTTATTCTATTTAGTTTGTAATTTTTTAATCGTTTCGATTCACTCAGGGATATTTGATTGTAATCAAACTTAATTTTCAATCAAAACAACAATTCGAAAATCAAAGCAACCACCGTATTCCTGTCATAATCATTGTTTCCTTCGTTTATTTTGTGTTCGATTTTAATTATATTTTTCTCTTTGTTTTTTGATATAAATAAAGCGATTCTAGACCTCAAAACATTCTTGTTCGAGAAATTTGCTGTAAATACGAATTATAATTAAACTCATACTCGCTGACATTGTGTTTTATTTAAATCCTAACGAATCATCGTTTTCTATCTGCAATTACCCAAATATACATTTGAACGAATTAATGAGAAAAAGTAAAGTGAGCTTTTAACGCAACTGTAAGACGCTAATATCCAATTACTCTAAAAATCCTCAAATAGATCAATTGTACATTTAATACAGTAGGTATTTAATTATAAATGAATATGTACGGGTGGTAAATCGTCTTTAATGCGACCACTTCTAGTGATGCATCATCCTAGGACGATTTGAAATAATAAAAATAATAAAGCCAGGATTATCTGATAACTGTTACGATATTTACAAACAAAAGTAAACGTTAATTCTGGCATATTCCTGGAAATTTTGATAGCTTTAAGTTAATTTAACGATTAATTGGCGATTTTGTGGATTATTTAATGAATCATCGATTCAATGCGGCTTCCAGGATGGAGAATTCGTTAAAATTAGACAATAAAATAATTTAGTGAATAAAATCGAAAAAAGGGATGATTTCGATGAGTTTTCTTTGGAAAATCTTAGAGTTGAATCGTGGAAGTAAGGCGAATTTATTTTTCCTAAATCACGATGGAAAATCATAAAATTTACGCAAATTTTCCAACAAGTAATTGAGAAATTCAATTCAATACAGAAGACAGTAAAAGATAAGAGAAGAAACAAGAATTTCAAGTGTTGATGGGTTAGAAAGCGCTTAAAAGGCACTTAACTACGCTTAAGAAGTGCCCTAGAGTTTTCCTATACAGGATTTATTGTCATTTATTATTAAGGGGACGAGGTAAATATCAGGATTTTCAACGGCGAAAATGTGAGTTTGTAACTTGCGATTTCTCGCTCGTCTTTGGGCCTACGACAACCGGAAATAGATTTTTGAAAAGAGCATTTCTTATAGAATGCAATGGTTTTTCCCATTTTTCAAAATCTTGATACAAATTTGAATTACAGACGAAAATCTAACAACATGTTTTTTTCGTATTTTTGTACAATTTCTAGTATTTTCGCTTCTAACTTGGCCAATTTTGATTATTTTGCAAAAAGTCTTGTACTGTTAGATAGCAAATAAAAAGTTCTTTTCAAATATTTAAGAAATTTTCCAATTCCGCCGTTAGTTTTCCGAAAAATTGAGACAACATCTGGGAGGAGATATAAGAATTTGGGCACAGTTTTTATTTTACAGGATTGATCAACCCCTCATTCGAAAGCTGATACAAAAGCCGAGTGGAATGCGAAGCTCTTTTTTTGATATTTTGAAAATTGCTTGAATCATCGCGGAAAATTCGACTTGATTTTCCGGCACTGTTTTCACTTATAAAAATTAATTATTTTATTTTGAAATACATACGGTTAGTTAGATCGGAAACAGGACAAAATTATCTACCTAACCGTATGTATTTCGAATCAAAATAATTAATGTTTATAAGTGAAAACAATGCCAGAAAAACTAGTTGATTTTTCCGCGATAACTCAGGCAATTTTTACATTTTCAAAAAAAGGGCTTCGCATTCCACTCGGCTTTTGTATCAGCTTTCGAATGAGGGGTTGATCAATGCTGTAAAATAAAAACTGTGCCCAAATTCTTATATCTCCTCCCAGACGTTTTCTTAATTTTCCGGAAAACTAACGGTGGAATCGAAAAATTTCTTAAATATTTGAAAAGAACTTTCTATTTGCTATCTAACAGTACAAGAATTTTTGCAAAATAATTAATATTGGCCAAGTTAGAAGAGAAAATACGAGAAATTGTATAAAAATACGAAAAAAACATGTTGTTAGATTTTCGTCTGTAATTCAAATTTGTATCAATATTTTGAAAACGGGGAAAACCATTGAATTCTATAAGAAATGCTCTTTTCAAAAATCTATTTCTGGTTGTCGTACTCCCAAAGACGAACGAGAAATCGTAAATTACAAACTCACATTTTCGCCGGTGAAAATCCTGAGATGTACCTCGTCCCCTTAAGAATTTTGCATTTCGTGTAATTAGGAAAAACACCTTTTCGTTTAATGTTCTACCCTTAAATTCAAGGGATGCCTAACAATTGGTAAGGACAAGTCTAGGAAAGGGTGTTAAGTAACATCTTCTGGTCTGTTCTTGTGAAAAACTGGAGAAAACTTTTTTTTTTGGAAATGTTTTCAAGGTGTTGAATTTAGAGCTTCTGGTAAGAAAATAACGCTAAGAAATTACGGAGAATTTAACGAAATTAATCAATAAGCTTCTTATTTAAGTTTTATTTAGAAAAATTATAGGAATTGATCAAAATCAATGAGATAATGAACAGATCTTGATGTTCAATTTTGGTGGATGCGCCGGGCGAAATCATTTCGCAATTAAATAAATTGCGCCTTGATGGAAATTTTAAATTTTAAATTTGATGGCAAATCAACAAATTGTGCAATGACGATTTATTGTTGGATTTCAATTGAAATTTCCACCTTCTATCGCCAATTGTACGCCATCTAACGCCGAATTCCCCCAAACAAAACCGTAGTTATCTAGAATTGTTTGGAAATCCAAAACGGCATCTACAATTGATAAGATAACAGCGCAAACTCGCATTTCGACTGGCGGGTTGTCACAAAATCATCAGATCCGATGTATATCTTGACAATCGTATTTGATTAGAAAACATTTGATGTTGCGCGAGTGCGTCGCGTATGTTGTTTTAAAAATAAAACGACGTCGACGACGGCGACGACGACTACCGCAACAATTACGGCGTCTACAGCGTTTCAAACAACAATGTTGACGTCTACCGTGTAAATATCATTAATCATAGATTGTTAAATGTTTTAATAAAACTTTAATTATGTTAATTTAATTGGAAATTATATAAGTCGTTGGAATTTCAAACGAGAATTGTGCCAATTCGATCGGACTTGAATTGAGACTTTCCGAAATATTCGAAGAATTCGAATTAATTAGAAGATTGCACTCTATCAAATACGGTAAGTATGTTTAAAAATAGTTGCGATTGTTTATTTACCACAAACAGGACGTTTATTAGTCGAACGAGGGGCTTTAAGTGGCATTACCGTTGTCGTAATATTCGATTATCTTAATCATAATGTTGTTTTTTGGGGGTAAATTCGGGGTGAATTTCGGTGAATTTGACTATCGATTTAATTTGCATGTAAGTAACGTTGTTAAAATGTTACTAGATTTGATGATGACGATAATTGTGACAATATCTAAAATACACACAGATAAATGAGATGAGTAAATTATTATTATTCCGAAAAAATCAACATTATCATTAGATTTTAATTTATTCGAATATCCGAATTTCCACCCTCGAAATTCTGGAAATTTATCCATAAACTGAACTGAAAACGGTATTATTACAATAACAACATCCGAAACATGTGACTTTTTTAATAATGAACTATGAAAATGGAGTGGAATTTATGGGAAGTCACCTTGTAATTTATTTCTATAATTTCTTGATTTGTTATTCTATATGTAAATATATAAAAGATAAATTCGTATCAAAACAAATTAATTAATTCGAAAAAACTGTTGACGATATGCCAAAGGTCTTGCAACTAGGCGATAATTCCTACAAAAAATTATTAAATTTTTCGCATGTTCCAACAAAATTCAATAAAACCTACCACACCACAATCCAAAGGGCTGTTTTATTGTCTATTCTGTATACGAAGGGACAATATGAAAACAACAGGGCGGTTTTACGGGCTTGTAATGAAATTTCGAATCAATAATTCTCCATTCGAGTGAGATTTTTACTGAAATTTAATTATTCATCTTTAGAGTGATTTCTTGTTTGAATTTTCTAGGCGAATGTTGATTGAATAATTCCAACAAGGAAGTTGAATTTCCCCACTAATTAAAAGCGACAGTTCAATATTCTAATTCGATTTAAACAAGCGGTTTATTTATTATTTTAATAATTGCTTTCGCGAAAATTGACGGTATTTTAATTTAAAAATCCATAAGTTCAATATCATCGAACTGGAAATAGTGAAGGGCTGCTAGAATCATGATAAATTACCAACTATTTTTGAATAATTCCGGTAATTTTCAACATATTTGGTGGAAATTGAGGGTTAACTTGCTGCAAATACAAAATTTCCGGCATTTAACATTAAAGACGTGAATCTATTTTATTTTAATAAATTTATAATTTCCAGGGACTAGACAATAACGGTCTATTTGAACGACTGAAAATTTAATGAACCGACTCTTTAATCGTCCGTATGAAACAATAATGCCCAATAACACCCCTATAAACTTGTTAAAATCCCCCATTGAATAGGGCCACAGTCTACTTAAACGATCATTGTCGATTTTATAAATTTCAGGCGAATTCTCGGGCAATATGGCTCATATTTTCAGCAAATTCATTCGTTTTGTTGGTAAAAATTACAATTTTTCATTAAGAACTCAATTATATTGGCTCTATTAATTAAAACTGTATTAATTAATCGGCGAATTTTTGAAATAATTGCGAATTACAAGAGTTTTTTGCGATGATTAATTAACTCGTGCATTCTTAATTCTACACGACAAGCCAAACAATCTGATTCTCATTTGAAAGAAGAATTTCGACAAACTTTAAAGGAATAACGGCAGATTTTAATAAACACACAAGCGAAATTTGCGAATATTCCATAAATAAATAATGAAATCACGTACATTCTATACAAGTTTTGAATATTTATAGGACAAAATACGAATTTATCTAAACGTATAGTATTCGATAAAAAGAGGGTGGAAAGAACAGCTATAATGGCGTATGAAAAATTCAAAAATATTCCAAATTAGAGACGATTTCCCAAGTGAATTTCACCGAGAAAAACTGACTGTCTTAAGACAGAATGGCAATTTTAGGACAGACAAACGTTATTATTTTATCGATCAGTATTCTCAAGTTGATTTAAAGTACTAATCTTTATTTCTGGTTCTGTAATTGCGGAATTTCCGCAAGATTGTGCAGCTCCGTTTCTATTTCTGTTTACACAGAAATTATTAACATGAAGGAAATAATAAACTATAACTTTGCAAATATCGATTTTTCAATGATTTTCTTACAGTGTACAGCGAATTGGGTAAATCGTCTAATTGGTTGATTTTCTGGAAAATTGAGAAACTGGAAGGCTTTAAAAATCTATATTTCCTCGACAATATTCAAAAATTCAGCCGATCCTGAAAATTATGTAGATCTATCGAGGTTATCTTCCTATCTATCAACAACTCCAACATTATTCAGGCCATCATTTAACGAACAAAGCCTCTCTGAATTTTTATCCTGTTTTTTTTTTTTTTTTTAGAAAAAAAAGTGTTCGTGTACCTGAATCCATCAATTTATTTCATATTTAAAATACCTACACGTCTATTTTCAGTAATGAAAGTAATCGGTTTATTTAAATCAAGAAAAACAAATAAATTCCATTTTTTTGTCGTATCCGTTGCCTGAAAATTTGATTTTATACGATTTTGAAAACAAATCATTTAATCATACTTTGGAACTAATCCAAAAACCAGACTTTTATTTATTTATTGTAATAATTATTATTTTATTAAACATTAATTTGGTTTATTTACGATTATTTGTGTGTTGGTGGAGGATTTTCGATTTACGTACAGCCGGCACGATGATGGCATTTTTATTTAAAGATTCCCCATTTCTTGTTCTTGTTGTATTGTTGATTTGTAAAAATCTACGGTCATTAACCGTGTTGTTATTTTTCTTTAAAACAAACCGAATTATTGTGTACATCTGGTTATAAATAAAACCGAATGTGGGTGCATCTTGGATTCCATTTGATGCACTCATTTTTGCAAGAATTCGAATAAAACCCGAATTGAAGATGTTTGATTGGTTGTCTAATCGAGCGAAATTTTCGAAATCGAATCGAAATCAGTAAAAACAACACTCCACCGTTCATCAGCCCCGAAACAAATCACAGAACGGATTTATTAAAATCCTGTTTGTAGTTTATTCGAGTTTAATCGTGTTTAACAACGGGATTCAATCCAGACTAAATCCAAATACGATCCGGTGGATTGATTGATAAAAAAATATTTATCCAATTTACAATTTGAACCGATCATTTCGATATTTTATTTGTCGATAGACTCGCATTTTAAATCATTGGTTGTTTAATTTTTGAAATTGAAAAGGCATGGGCCTCTTAATGCCTTATCCAGTCCGGGCCTGTACAAACTCGATTGCCATTGATTGACGCTGACCTTTAATTAGACAACATTCAATTTATTTCAATTTCCAAATGAGATTAACAAATTCCAAATTGTAATCGTCTAGAATTCAATTTCGAAGAGACATAAAAAATAAATTGCCCAATTTCTTACAGGTTTCAATTAGATGATGTTGTAAGGGTGGTTTTAGTGTGTCCAGGTGGCATGGGCTGTTCTCCCAGCGTTCTGCTGGAGCACATCCACAAGGACAGTACCGCCAATCACCAGGACAAACAGGCGAAGAAGCTGACTGAACATACGACAAACAACAAAAAAGGTATTTCTTAAGCGATAAATACTTAATTTTTATAAAATTGGATTTCTCCTCAAATTTGGATCATTCTTGCCAAGCAATATTTCGAAAAGTAAGCTGTGCATCTCAGTTAACTATCGAATAGTAGGCTATGAAGTCAGTTTTTTGGTAATAGAGGCATAGCCTACTAGTTAAAGTGGACTGAGACGCACACTTTTCGAAATAGTGCGAATTTGTAACGTCATTACTCTTGTAGCGAATGAAAAGCCTCTGTTTAGTTATAACTAAAAGTGAGGCGTTCCATTTCCACTTGGCAATATTTCGCAAAGTCAGTTAATTATCGAATAGTAAGCTATGAAATCAGTTTTTTGACAGTAGGCGCCACATCATCTCGTAAGTTATGAGGTTATGTGATTTCATAGCCTACTATTTAACAATTAACTGAAATGCTCAGCTTACTTTTCGAAATAGTGTTTATAACAGGTGGATAAATGCTAGAAGAAAAATACCAAATAAACCCCAAATATTGTCTCTAATAGAACAATAAATCTCTAGTAAGACTCCTTTATTTCGATATTAATAAAGACAGATCTCCTTGGAGACATTCGTTGATTCCATTTAAGGTTTGTCTTTGACCTAGAAAACGAACCCACCTACACACAATATTGTCAACATTGTTGTTGTTTTCGTGTAAATCATTTTTACTTGACAGGATTATCAAAACGTATTACTTTCTCTAGATCTACAACATTTGTTATAACAAGTAAACAGTGGAGAAAGTCGATTGTTATAATTAGAATTGGAATAGGGCCTGTCAGGACCGCAACAATTTAATTGTTACAATAAGATCGGAAATGGATTAGGACCCTCATCACAATAATTGTCACCGAGGCCCTAGGTTCTCTAACATTTATTATTAAAAATATAACACCAACTTTGACGACTAGAATTCGTTGAAAAATTGAAGCTTTAATGGACGATTTTGTCATTTTTCTCAAATTTTTAATCGGATACGTCTAGATCTACATCTATAACACAGAATTTCCACGAAGTTTTCCAAAATAATCGGATTCTTAGGCCTTTCTGACAAGCCGCAGCGTTTGAATTTCGATTTAAAAATAGCGAAGGAATCGTTTAACAAAGGAAGCATCTCAGGGATTTATGGCGATAGAAATTAAGTAGCGATTCTCTCGGAATACTCGCCTGGCTTGCGGCTACTAAATTAATTATTTGGCGACTATAAAACGGATCTAATAGAAAGTTGTATTGAATAAAAGAGATTCCACTTTATTACCAACGACTTTCCAATAAATCAACTCGATCATTTAAAATTGCCGATACAAAACGAACGAATTGATACGAATCTAACGATTGTGTAGAGAAGAAGCGGTTTTTCTTTTATATTTTCTCGCAACAACTCCCGCAACAGGTGTTGTCATTCTTTGAATAATTCAAACTTTTCCACGTATTTACACATGTGATGTTGTTAAACTGTTGATATTTATTTTTTTTAAAAATTGCAAAAAATAAACGGCTACCGTTTGAGTCCAATTTAAGCGAATAAATTACAATAAAGCCGTCTTTATAACACAAGATCTTCAAGAAAATCGACTTGTTTTGAATTTAAATGAATGTAGAACGATTAAAGTTATTTAAATTTAATGTCTTATTGATCGTTGATTAAGTACGAGATTAAATGTTAAATTTGTTGACGATTTAATTGATTTTTTGTGTTAACTACACCGTTGAAATGATCGTAGTTGAAAAATTTAAGGAATGTTGTTATAAACTGAATTCTAGTCTGATTAGTGATCATAAATCGGTGTCAATTTGCTTAATTAGTCGGTGTTGTCGTATTTTTTCATGCCAAATCTAACTAAATTGTAGAATAATAATGAATGGACTTTCACTAATTAGCTACAGTAATAATTATAATTTCGTTGTATTTTTGTCTTGTTCCGGTACAAATTAATTAAAAGCAGTCATGTTTAATTATAGACAGTGTTAATAATGATCAAACAACCGGCACTCTTTACAGAAACAGACAGTTGTCGAAATTGCTGTAATTAACGCGAAATAAAACACATTTTCGGCTAACAATCAAAAATTCTGACAGGTAATTTCGCCTTCATTTATACTTTTTATATTGATTACTATATTCCGTTAAATTCCGCTATTATTCGCTATTATTATTATCAGCATGTAGTCGAAGATTGTTCTCTTGGGTGCAAGAATTGTGCGGTTTCTACACTCTCAAACAATTCGTATGCTTTCGTCCCTCGATAGATTCGTGTTTTCTATAAAAT
Source organism: Mylabris phalerata (assembly GCA_020740385.1). Taxonomy (NCBI): domain Eukaryota; kingdom Metazoa; phylum Arthropoda; class Insecta; order Coleoptera; family Meloidae; genus Mylabris; species Mylabris phalerata. The sequence continues at coordinate 5,655,796 of JAJEOX010000222.1, forward strand.
CCTCTATTGTTGTTGAGGGAGTAGCCCCCTGTACAGTTATCCGACTTGAGAGAATTTATCTTTGAAGTGACATAACTTTGGTGAAAACAACCAACCCTCCGTCTGTCTCTATAATCATTCCGAGTTGTACTCACGTATCGATTTTGTTGTTTATCTTGCGTTTCTTGTTGGAAAAATACATTTCGATGGCAAAGGGTCGTTCATTTCAATCGCTATTTGGTCGCTCAAAAGAGCGTCCAATTAGAATTGGTAAATTTGATTAAGTCGAGTTGTATATTTGGGAAATTTTTGGAAATATTGCTGTTTCTATTTCTATTGCTATGGGCGCTGTTTCTGCTTCCGTTTTCGCATCGTTTTAAGCAGATATACAAGGTGTACAACAAATGGTGCAAAATCTAGTAGTAGCAAAGTCATAGACTACTGCGAGCTTAAATAATGTTGTACAGCCTGTATAAGCAAATATCCCTAGATATTTTGACGCGAAATTTGAATCTTGAAATTTTCGAACAAAATTACAATAACTGAGCCAATTTAACAAATTTCCCCATTTTAAGCTTGCAAATCGCCCTAAAAGGTTGGTTTTAATTACAAAATTATTCTCCACAAATTTGTCTAGTTGTAAAGTTGGAAATCTTACAATACAAATATTTTACTTTAATAGCAATAAGACTTGCTGTTTGTCCAATTAAAATCAAATAACATTAAGATGAAATTTACTCGATTCTTGATTAAACGAAATTACGTACAAAACAAATATTCCTTTTATTTTTCAAAGCTCTATCGTTGAAATTCTACCTTTGACCCAAGCTCGACCATAAAATTCCTCTTCATTCATGTCTATTAAGCTAACGTTTCGAATCACGTTGATTCCCGCAGTGTGCAAGACACAAATTACAATTTACGACCAACTGATGATAGTATTGTTGAATCATATTGAGTCAATTGTTGAATCACGACTAGAATTTTATCACAATCACAGCCAATCGAACATCTTCCAATCAATACGATTGCGTATTGTAAAATCACAGTGATAGTTTCCAATGTCGACAACAATCCCATATTTTGTTTGTTAAAATTTCACCATTCTCTCTCGCTTTTGTGATTTAACAACTTTAGAATACGACCGACTGTCGTGAGTGTATGTCAGTCGTGACTCGAACAGTTCGCGTCACTTTTATCTACCTGTATTTACCTGAATTTTGTGTTTTTGTTCCCGCTACTGTCCTGATTACGTTACCAACACACCGTAATCTAATCTTATTGATATCGGTAAAATTATTAAAAAAATATATATATATCGGAAATAACAATAGTTGGGGAATATTTGCGTTTAAAAAAACAACAACCAACACTTTTTGAATATTAAACAATCCGTAATCCTTTATGGTGAGTGTTTATGTGTTTTGTATATCAGATTTAGTGACAATAGTTGAATGATTTGACCTCTACGATAACGTCTTCTATCTCGCCGTGTTCAAACAGTGAATAAATTATGATAAAATAGTGTCAATATAACGTTGAATTTTCGTATTCAATTGAATATGATTCGATCTGGAATTTCTACAATTTAAATATTTAAAAATTAATCCGTTCAAATGATGGATGATTAACGTAATTTTCACTCAATAATCGATAATCGCTTGTTATTTCCACTTTTTACTAGTTTCAAATCGACGAATTTCCACGATTATTAACAAAAAAAAAATCCCAATTAAAATCATGTTTATTAATTAATATTGAAAAGATGATTATACAAAGTAACGGTGAAAGTATGGAAGTGGTCAATGATGATGGCACGTTGATCGGCGATGAAGAAATAACCAACAATGATGGTACGTTTAATTAAAAATCTCGGCTTTAATTAAAACTATAAAGCCGGGAAATTGTTAATTTTAAGATTATGTTCTATTGGCGACAATTTCATTATTAATTACGGTGAAAATTGTCAACATTTGATCGTATCGTACAAAATATTATTATCGGATAATTAATAGAATAATCATTAGAAATTTCGATAATTTCCAGCTTGTTTTATTGGAATTAATTCGCAAGTATTTGATCATCTAATTGGGGCTCGATCAATCGAAATCGATTCAATTGCATCTAATTAATTGGAAATTGATTGAATTTCATGCTAATTAGCCCGAATAGTTCGCAAACATTGGTAAACATTCAATTTTTCAGTTTTAATCTAGAGAAGGGTTGCAATTTCAACACAGCTTTAACGTTAATTTAAGTTGAAATTTAGTAAAGTAGATGCAATTTTAGAACAGCTTTAAAGGTGAATTGTGGACAAAAACGTGAATTGTGCCCTTACAAGTTGAAAGGGAGCTTCAATTTGGGAAAAATCGTTTCCATTTCGTTTCATTTTCTAGGGCTTCAAGGTAATATTTTAGTCAGGTACGGAGCTTTATCATTTGGAAAAAAAACCGGCTGTTATGTGGAAGAATCACAATTTTTGTGAAATTTGATCGATTATTCGAGTCTTTTCCATTTTATAAATGTTTTTTTACAATAATTACATCGTTCTTTCATCATTATTAAATTCTTGTGATTTATTTTCAATTATATCTCTATTTTTTCAGATTTGTGTAAAAGCGCATCGTATTTTTGTTGAAATTAAATTCTGGATTCTGTAAAATTTACGATACAATAAAAAATAATTCAATTCTCTGTATTTCGAAGAATTTCAACAATGTCTTGCTCGATTCACCCCGAATTATTTAGGATTCTGTTAAAATTCGCAATTTCTCTTGTAGCCAATTAAAATGATCTTGAACGTTTTGAGTTGCACAATGATAAAGTGAAAGGTCTTCTTCGGTGTATGATTTCGGTAATTTTCCCAATAATTATCGTTTACAAGAAATATACCAGTAGGCAAACCGGGACTATAAAGCCAATTATCAAAACGTTAATTATAAATGAATCGAGATCAAGACCGAAATTGATCTTATTGATTGTTTCCAATGAACTAATTTGCGTTTTAAAATTCTATAATTCCAATTAATATCGAATCAAGATTACATAATCCTTTTGTTTTGTCAATATTTAACCCACTTATTGTCCAATCGAAAAACGAATCAAATAATTACCGGATAGAATTAGAGAAATCAGCGTAGTGAAGGGAACAACAGTAGGATTGTCTTTATTTCGATTTGTGCCTCTCTAATTCGATGAAAAACCGACTCGATAACGACCATCCAAATAAACAACTTGTCTTCAATAATTGGACAAAGTTGGCCCACTATTTTTCGTATTGAGAATCATTTCATGCACAATTCGACTCGATACGTCCCGTATTTTCAATATTCTCATAAATTCAATAGTTGTGCCTTTAGGGCTTTATACAGAGAGATATTGTGCGGTTTGGAAAACTAACAATTGTTGAAATTTCCAGTCAACATCAACAATAGTCGGATAAATGGAATATCTACGCTTTGGAGGCACAAAGTTGAGAAAAATCACTCAAATCAAATGGGTAAATAATCGAAATAATGCACCACAAATTGTAGTCAAATAAATGGTAATAATTAGCTATAAACGCACCGTTTTTGGTGCTTTTAAGGCGACACTATAAAGTATTAAGTCTTGCATATATACCGTAAAATCGTTACCAATAAATGAATTAGAGCGTATTTGTAGTACAATTTAATTAAATCACAGGTCAGCGAAATTTCTCGTATAATTTCTCTTTTGAGGCACATTTTAAACTATAATTTCCCGAAACTTTCTCGTACTTTTGAGGCGAAAATTACCTCAAAATTTTGGCCAACCAGAAGTTATTAAATTGCCAAAAATTGCTTTGATTTAAGCGAATCGATCGTTGATTTTCTTTCGCAATGGTTTTGTTAGAATTCTAGTTTTGAAAAATATCTCCTTTAACTTTTATTACTTCATAACGGCGACTAGCTCATTAAATTTCAATTATTTTCTGGTTTAAATCTCACCTCAATGTACATGTGTCTAAAGCTCAATATCGAACTATATTCTGATACTCGTTCATAACAACTAATGTGAATTTATTGGTGATTTCCAACTATAAATAATCGTCTCTATTGAAGTCCATTAAATGGTGAGTTTATTATTTAATCTACATGTTTTAATAGTAATTTGTTAGAGATTTTGCGGCATAATTAAAGAATGAAGCTTTTTGTGTTGAATCTCCTTATAAACCGACAAAAGTTATCGATTTTGTATTCAATGCGAGGGCGAGCTTTTTTCTATAAAAGCTCTACAAATTTCATTATTCGAAACGGTGATCACCAAAATATCACAAAATTGACGATAGAAATCGAGATTAGCGCTTGTTTAGAATTGTTTTGTAATTTTCTAACTTGTATTCTAATCGAACAGAACTATAAAAATTGATTTATAAACAATCAACTCGAGGTCCGTGACTTTTAAATTATCCAAAATTTGTTCTAACGTGCACAATGTTGGCCCTGACTTACTTAGAATTTTTTGGGAATAAAACAGAAAACAAACAAACAACAATTAGATAACAACGTTCATATTTAATGAAATATAACAGTGGAACTACAGCATAGAAAATTTACATTTTAATTAGATTCGTTAATTGGGCCAATTACGCGATAGAAGTGGACATATTAAAAAAACTTTAAAAATTTCGTATTAATTAACATTGTAAGTCTACAATTAACACGATTATAATCTAAAAATTTATTCTAATTAACCAACATTAAGTTATTTTAATTGCTGGATATTCAATTAATTTATCGTGTCTTTACTCGATTACCTTACTCTTATTCTTCATTATTGATTCTTCATCGCAAATATATGGTTTGAGAACAATACGATCGCCTCAACAATTCCTACAATTGTCTAGAAATAAAAGAAAACGTTAGCAAAGTTAATCAACAAACGGAATAGTGAGACAACATGAACGCATTCTTTCCACAACAATCCCTCCTGCAGGATTTCTAAATAAACGATAGAGAGAAGAAAAGGGAACAAGTCAATATGAAACCACTTGTTGCCAACGGGGTGGTTATAATCGAAAAAAAAAAATTCCACAATTCCGCTATTTGCCTTAAGGAAATAATTTTTTGTCATCTTATAGTTGAACTAATTGGAAAATGTTGGTAATTATGGATTGTTTTTGTAGATGGAAGGCGGGTCTGTATTTATAAATAACAACCTTGTGTCAACATTTAATTAAAGTGAAATTGTGGCATATATTCCGAGTTGTTGCGCCTCCAGCTACCTAAGTCTATATCTATAAAAGTTTAAGTTTAATTCGAGAGACAATCCGGCCGGATTATCATAGTCCGGGGATATTTTTAATTGTATCAACATCTCGAGTTTATCGTTGTTGTAAATCAAGGTGTTTCTTTTATAATCCGAAATTGTCAAGTATCTTCTCTAACAATCAATCGATTGCCGTATTTGTTGAGATTTATTATTGTCATCAAGTGTGAAAATCTCGAATCGATACCGTGTTTGGTAGCGAGATTTTTTCCAGGTGGAAATTCTATTGGCAATTATTTCCTTGTTGCTTTCAGACGATTGTTTCAGTCGATTCCCGATTGGATTATTCAGTTTCTTGTAATTATTCCAACCATTTACGGTGTTGTTGTATTGAAAGAAGCCTTTACGGCCAAAAAGATGGCTAGATTAGCGAGAATTTAACGAATTTTAGTGTTCTGAAGCGATAAAAATTCAGACAACCGAAGATTTACTAGTTTCGAAAAGAGAACCTCGAACGTCAACGAAAATTGATAAATCAAACTGAACAAAAACGAAAAGTAGACGAAAGTTTTGATGAAATTACACACAGTGAAACAGTGGAATAAACAATCAGACAAACAACCGAACAAAAAAATTGCCTACTGGGAATTGGGGATTGGTAGAACTACCAAGGAATATAGAAAAAAATTGTATAAAACTCTACTAGGGGCGAATTTCACCATTAATACCCTAAAAAAGGGTCGATATAGCCCACAACAAAAACGTGACGTTTCACAATGTTTCTTCTAGATCACGTTCAAATACTTATTTCAGTGCAATTTTCTTTCATTAAACTGGAAATGGTTACGTGAGGATACTTGGGAGTTCGTTTAAATTAAAAATTATTAATCAAACTTATAGTTTGTTGTTGGAACTTTACAAATTTATTAGAAATTTCGAAAATATTATCGCCCTCTATCAAATTAACGTCCACATTTCGTTCGCCTCGATTTCGATCGATTCAAGTGAATTTATTGGTGATTTGCGATATAAATTAAACAACATGACAGTATCAATCTGGCAATAAAATTCATATTTTATTGATGAGAAAACATTTATGTTCATATTTTCTCTATTCAACGACATTGAACTGAATTATTCTACATATTTTTTACTTTGGCGTTGTTGATATTACCGTAATAATTTTTTTTTTTTTTGATAGCCCTAGAGCAATGTGTGATTTTGAAAGTCTCCAATTTGATGTTTAATTAAATATCGGTTGCGCAAAAAACCGTTTATTTTAATCGAAAATATGAAATTAAACGGAACAATTTTTTAACTAAACAATTTCGAAAAATGTTTACAATTTTCGTTCTACAAACATTGGCATGTTTTCCAGTAAATTTCCACCTGGATTTATCGAATTTTTCCGAAATAAATCACTAGAACAACACCAATAAAAAGTGTCTCGTTTCAGAAGCCAGCCGGACGGTCATCCCCAGAAAAAGCTCGCTAGCTCTAACCCCCGAAGAGGAGCCTCTCGATATAAACGTAAGTCTGATCGAATACGATCTTTACAAATAAACTGGAAATTTAATTACAATTCGGAGTCAAAATTAGTCAAAGCTACCAACAAAACAAATTAAGAGTTCTTCACCTTTATTCCCATCTGGTTCTCCACATCTAATCAAAACTTTGTTCATCCAATTCGTGTTGTTTCTGTTTCAATTTATTTCCGCCTTTAATCGAACAGTTAAGTATCTCTTACTGTAAACTAAACCTAGCGACCAAAAACCACAGAAAAATCGAATTTATTCAAACAAAAAATTGTCGATTTACTTGAATTGTGAGCAATAAACGAAGTCGTTCAACTTTAATTTGAAGAAACAGATTTTTACTTGGAAAAACCGCCAAATTATCGTTAAACAACCATTGCGCAGATTACAGCGCAAATAACCTAAATTAATCGGTTTTAAACTAACAGTTGAATTAATTATTTTACGATTTTTGTAGATATCAAGAAATAACTAGAGTTGGGAATAAGTTGGGCAAATAAATTACAACTTGTTGAACAATCCAACAATAACAACGAGAGAAAAGTTTTACTGTCGAGTAATTCAACACAATTTCTCTTGCTTGTTTAGAAAAACTCAAACTAGAACAAAATTGTTATTCTTTTATTAATAGAAAAGTCAATTTAAATTTTACATTATCGTCAAATTATACAAACACACCATAAAATTTACTCTCCATTATCCGCCCTTTTCCCAAACAACACTAAAGATCGATTATGTAAATCGCCATTTAACACAACTAGAGTAGAGATGTACAGGTGGAATAAACGGTAAATTAAATTTTAATCAATTTTTATGATTAATAGAAAGATTAGTCTATCCAATAAAACCCAATTGTATCACTTTGAAGCTTTGTTCTGTTCACTAGCCAGTTTTCTGTTTGTAGCTCTGTCCGCTTACAAGGAATTGTCTTGTTAATAAACGACAATCTTGTCAATTAATCCACCCTTAGAATTGTGAACAAAAGACGCAATTTCGGTGGGTTTTCTAATGAATTAATTTGTTAAATTCTAAGAATATTTCGATACGAATTATCGTAATGATAATGATGAAGTTGGTGTTGTTTCACATAGGGTGGCCATCATGCAACAGGCGCTTTATAAGGGGTTGATTTAAAGTGAATAGACTGGAACGTTGCACTTGGATATACCCCTTTATTTTAGGGGTGCGCCGTTTAAAACGAATAACCGATTATTATTATCGTGGATTTTTAATTAGATAATCGAAATTTATATAAATTAAATTTTAGCTCAATTTAATTAAACGATAGAATTAATTGTAGTTTAATTACTGTTTTTGGTCGAGATATTTGTCGTAATGTCGATTTCCAATTACTTATCCATCTCTACTAAAACATTAATTTTATCTTATCTGCCATAAATGATAACACATATAATATCAATTATCATTTTATTATTATAAAATTTATTAGTTAACTAAACTGTACGTTGCTATTTTTCTAATATTAACACTACAGGAAGCACGTGTGTTTTAATTAATGCATTAACTCTTAAAAAAAAGAACTAATGTTTACAATTAAGAATCTAAATAATAATAATAATAATAATTGATGATAATAAAGATATGTGTTGTTGATAATGTCGTCAAATTGGTGGTGTTTTCGTAATTTTTGTGATAATAATAGTGATTATTTTAATAATAATACAGATGATAATAATAATAATTTCAACAATAATAAGATTAGTACAAGAGCAAATGTTGCAGCTAATTCGATTATTACAGACAATGGTTATTATCAAAAACGGAAAACAATACATTTCGAAACTGATGTTATTTTCCATGCATTAGATAGGAAATTGGTGAAAGAATTCGGCTCAATTTTAAAACCAATGGTTCGTTATCTATTTTCAATAGAAAATTATTCAAATCTTGTAATAATTGTCGTTAATTAGACTTCTTTTAAGGTTGGATTATAAAGCTGAGGAAATTTCTAATGTCCATTGTTGTTTGAATAAAATTTGATTTATATACAGCTGGCTTAAAGCTGAATTAATTAATGGAAGGAATTCAATTTGTTGTTGAAATTAATCGAAAAGATCAATCACTAGAAACTATTATCGAACTAGAGATGGACTTAGATTTCTATTCTATTATTAAATGGCTATAAACGCACCAAATATAGTGTGTTTATAAATAAATACACCCGATTTAGTTGCTTTTCTATATCAATGTTATCTATTTATTCGAGTTGCGATTTATCAATCGGAGAAGTACAATTTTCGCGTATTTTGCTAGAGAATTTAGATTTGTACATCAATTATAGATGGGGTACTTACGAACAAGAAACGGCGAAAATTCTTAAAATCTCATTCCGTCTTGCGTCTAATCTGATTTAAATTCAATTCAATTTGATTTGAGCGAGTTAATTTTTTTTTAATCAATGAAACGGTGATGACGGGGGGGGGGGAAGAAGTTAATTTGACATTAAGTGATATTGATACAAAATCCGAATTGAAGACGACAAAGGGAAAGTTTACAATTTGTCAAAGAAAACGGGTAGATTACTTTCGTCTTGGATTCTTCTGTTTTTTGCAAGTTACACTCGTACAAAATAGAGATTTGGTGACTGTAAATCGATCAATTGATTCTCCATTTATCTTCCTTAGAATTAGAAGAATGTACAGACTTATTAATATTTTTATAGATCTTGGGCGATAAACGGTTTAAAAGTGAAACAATCGACGTTTATTACTGATTAAAAACAACTGCAATTAATTACGAAATGGGGAAATTCTACTTTTTAGTTGCTCAATATTGTGTAAACTCCATCGATCTTATTTTATAAAAATGACTCGGAAATTAATCAAAAATTACAATACTCCAAATTCCCTCTAAGGGTCAATAATTCAATTTTCCCTCAATTAAATGCAATGAAGACTATTTCACGATATTCCAGATAGATCTTAATAGAGGATTTTACTTTTCAGAAACCAGTCGAGGGTAAATTCAATGTTCTAGCTACTCCACTAAAGGTTTCCTTTAAGGTACGTTCCTTTACTTTCACACAATATAAATTCGATTATTTTTAACTAGTTTTAATATGTTTTCTTCGATTAATAATGTCAATTTAAAATAGATAAATTAATAGGTAATAGATAAAATTATTGTTGATAGCTTCTATTAGTGTTCAATCAACTGGACCATGTTGCTGAAACATTGACACGTGCCGGTGAGAAACTCGGTTTCGAAGTCGCTTATTGTAACGACGAAGATTCAGCACTTGAAGAATTCCAATCGAAATCGTACGATCTTGTTGTTGTTGATACACGATCGAATAAAGGCTTAGATTACGACACTTTATGTCGGTAAGTAGTGGAAATTTTCATTTATTCTGTTGCTCAAATGCTCAAATTTTCATTGAGAATCAATTAATCGAATGAGTGAAAAATGTGGAACGATAAAAAAAAAACAACCCTTGGGTATTTTTACAATTGTCGGCACCCTATCGAATTGATTTAAAACGCCGATATGATTGTGAAATATTCAACAGTGTGAAAGCATTTTCAGCAAATTTCCACCAACAAAAGGATTATCAATGTACGGCCGGTAATCGATACAGCAACAAGTGAAACTCTCCCAACCCTATTCCATAAATATCTAAATCGTTTAAACAAATTTCCAATTAAATAATTAAAGAATAAATCCACCTTGGTTGATTAAAAATTCTAAACACGAAATAGTGGCAGTTTAATTTAAAACCAAAAGAGGAGCACGTCCGGAAGTTGATTCCTGAAACTACTGAAACGGATAGCCTCCAACTTCCGGTTATTTTTTTTGCCTGCGGTTCACAGGACATGATTGTTTCCAAATGGCAACAGCACAGATTTTCGTGAATTTTTATGAAATTAAAGCGTCAATATTCGACGTAATTCCACAAAGACTACCCTTTTAACAATTTTTTGTGTTGTATTTTAAAAAGGGTAATGGAAAATGTCGGCTTCAATTAAACTCGTTTTTCGTCGTTTGAGCGTTAATTTTAATAGGGTTTAGCAAAGCTTTCCGAATCAAAGAAACTCATCGACTTATTGTTAATATTCTCCGGTAGAATTTCCTCAAAAAGAAAGCGAAATACGGTAATTTAAAGGGAACGTTTCATAAATACCGAAATCATATAAATCCAACTGGGAGAACGAAAAATTCTTCATCGACAAAGACATAAAATCGTTTAAATTCGCAATAGAATCGGGATAGATTATTTTTGGGTTTATTATATCAAAATAGACATATTCTAATGGAATCTGCCGAGGAAATTCCGGTGTTACCATCAAACAATAAACGTTATCAGTTTTTCATTCAGTTTGACAACTATTCTAACTAGAGTGGATTCATAATCTTATCCAACCCAATAACAATCTCAATTCAAGTCAGTTTCAACGCTAATCAATTGAGAAATTGCACAATACTTGCTTGTAATATTACAAACATATGGAGTTTGTGTATTTCAATAGATGTCTTGAATCTTGACGATGTTCCATTATTGAATTGCAAGCATATCCCAATAGAATATACTGCCAGTTTTCCATATATTTTCCTCTATAAAATTGTCAACAACAAGAATAGAACGTCGAGATTCTAGAGAATCTAAAGGAAAATCGATTACAACCAGAAAAAACATGTAAACTTACAATATCGACAATATCATTGAAGTTTAAAAAAAAAAATCCTAATATTGTAATTTATAAGCAATTAATTTTTTTGAAACGTCGCCGAGACTTCAAAAGTATGCTAATTTTATTGACACAATTTTATCGAATGCAATGGAAATTGCATTGGAAATACTCGAGTCCAGTTATATTTTCCCAATTTAAGAACATTTCAAGCTTTATTCCATACCGATTGTAAACCTCCAGATTGTCTATTTGCTTTCGTAAATAAATAAACAAAACGTCGATTCTTATCTCGTCCATCTCATCGATTTGACAACAAAATTGCGCCCCAAACTTTGAAATTTTCACCCGAAATGGGGTCGTTTGAATTTGTAACTTACTGTTCGATTATTAAGAAATCTCGGGGGTAATTCGATACAGTTTTAACTAGAAGAAATCGGATATTTTACTAGTTAACGGTGGAGATTTATCGATGAATTTACATTAAAACTGGTGATGAATTTCGGAGATAATCAACGAACTTTCCTATCGTTATTGCCATTCAAGTATTGCTGTGAAGTCTCTTTAATCATAAATTTTCTCCAAATTTAATTCACTTCGTATCGTTTGATCGAAGAAAAATGTTTGTCAATACAAATTCTCGAACACTATTCGAATGATTGACGATCATATCGATAGCAATAAGACTTGATGTTCGTCTCGTAAAAACAGACAATATTAAAGGACGGAATTGCAACACTATTCCGAAATGGAAGCCATAAAAGTGGCAACATATTCAGCGATAATAGCGGCAAGTTTATAGAAAATATCGGATAATCTTTCTATTTATTTATTTTAAAAAACACCATTGTTGATTAGAATTCAATATAGATTCAAATTGGAACGAATCCACTTTAAATTTAATTAATTTTCGGTTAATTTGTAGTGCGTCTAATGTTAAAGATACGGGCGCATCCACCAAAATTACAAACAAGCCACATAAATTTGTCTAAATCTAGGATGTCGTGGAAAATGTTGAATTTGAAAACGGAAAATTTAAATAAATAAATAAAACGATATTTTAGACAGAAAATTTCAATAAGACTTCATCAAAATCAGCAAAACGAAAGAAAAGAAAGTCGTTTAAAACAAAATTCATTAAAAATAAGAAATAGGTTTAAAAAATAAAATGTTGTTGATTTATAAACAAAAGAGTATCGTCTAGTTCGCCAGTGATACCAATTTGAGTATATAAATTTTACTATAGGTTTTTATATAAATGTTATTATTCTTTGAATTGTAGGGTTGGCAACAAATTCAATATTTTCTATTATTGAGTGGATTTAATTTAGTTTATTATTTATTTTTATTGTAGATCGATTCGGAATACACGGGGTAGCCAACATACGACCATTATAGCGATTGTAAGGAGGAGGTAATATTGAAAGTTTCCATTTCGTTAAAATATCAAAGAATTTGAATATTTTACAGTATATTTGAGAAGGATGATACAGCGATTATGGGACTCCTTGAATCCGGATTCAACAGGGTAAGTTTATTTTTTTCTCTCTCTATAAATCCGTATTCTTATCAATAGTAGATATGGAAATATGACACAATAGAGTACGGTTGAATGAAATATTCAACAATACAGAAATCTATTCCTATAATATCCAAATAAACAAGATTTTCAATTTTTTTTTTTGATTACAGTGTATTATTGAAAATTCGAATGTGATTAGTACAGTTAATGAGCTACTCCAAATCAAGAATAACGATATGCGATTATTAGCCCAACATGCGACTTGTCAGACTTTATCAGCCGCTTTGGATAAATGTAAAGACGCTGTTATCATCACTGATGATGGTTATCGCTGTCAGGTAAATCGAGAAATATAAAATTGATAATTTTTAACGGTTGATTATCAACAGTACGCTAATAGAGCATGCGAATCGTTCCTCCATCAACGTCTAGAAGACATGTTGGGTAAAACGCTACAAGAACAAATCGTCCAAGATTCAATTCAAATCAACACGATGAGTTCGTCATTATTGCGTGGTCGGGAATGGTACGGTTTGTTAACATTGCGCAAAAAGAACCAAGAGATTGTTCAAGTCAACTGTAATGCAATACCGTTGAGTTGTATCGGGAGGTACACGATTTTTGTTTAAATTAAACGATTTGTTAATTAATTGTTGTTTTTTAGAATGCCAACACATTTCGCGTTAGTTTTCGATTTAAATTTAAATTTTGATGGGGCTCTAGCGCAATCTAGAGGCAGTATTCATTCGATTAGACGCGGCTCAATTGATGTCCGTAGTGTTGGTAGCGATTATTTGCGACGGACTTCATTAGCGAAATTGAATGCTATGCCATTGGAGGCGCCGATTACAAAAGTAAATCGCCTAATTAATATTTGAGTAAAATTATAATTCGAACGATTCTAGGTGATTACACTTCTAGATCAAGCTAGAGAGACATGCGGTTCGAATACATCAATCATCCAATTATTGGATAAAGCTGAAGATATGTTAAGAAGTACCGAATTGTATGCACCACAATTCAAAGAGGACTATCGGATTCGGTCGGATGAACCTGTTGTTACCGAATTAATTACCGCTCTATTATCTGTAAGATCTTCTAATTAATTTAATTTTAATTAATTAATTGATTGTATAAAATAAAGAAACAACCACAACCGAGTCTATCGGCAACATCGCGGCGTAGCAGTAACGATTCGGCAATTTATCGTCCAACAAAAGGTGGTATTATTAAAGTACCAACAGCTTTAAGGGAATTACTCGATACTTCATTAACATGGGAATTTGATATATTCCGTTTGGAGGAATTAACAAAAAAGAAACCGCTACAACATTTAGGCATGAATCTATTTACATTATTCGATGTTACTAATACGTTGAATTGTGATGAACGGACATTATTCAATTGGTTGACTGTAATTGAAGCGAATTATCACACAGAGAATCCGTATCATAATTCAACGCATGCAGCCGATGTGATGCAAGCCACTGCTGGTTTCTTGGAGAAAGACAAAATGAAGAGTATTATGGATAGTTTAGATATGGCGACTAGTTTGATAGCAGCAGCGGCCCATGATGTGGACCATCCCGGCCGTTCTAGCGCTTTCTTATCAAATTCGGATAATCCCCTAGCTATTTTATACAATGATGTTACCGTATTGGAATCCCACCATGCTGCATTGACATTCAAATTAACATTAGGCGATGATCGTGTGAATATCTTCAAAAATTTAGACCGGGAAACGTACAAATTAGCCCGCCATAATGTCGTCGATATGATATTGGCAACGGAGATGACCAAACATTTTGAACATTTAGCGAAATTCGTTAATATATTCTGTACGAAAGCGAGCGGTAGTGAACAAGAAATTGAAACCCAACAAGATCATATCCAATTGAATTCGCCGGAGAATATCACTTTGATCAAACGGATGATGATTAAATGTTCGGATGTATCGAATCCGACACGTCCGTTACGTTTGTGCGTCGAATGGGCTAGACGGATCGCTGAAGAATATTTCCAACAGACTGATGAAGAGAAAACGAGAGGCTTGCCGGTTGTTATGCCGATGTTTGATCGTAACACTTGTTCGATACCGAAATCTCAAATCGGGTTTGTTGATTTTATCATCAACGATATGTTTGAAGGTTGGAACGGTAAATTTTCGAATTCTATTATTATTTAATTGTATTATTAATCGATAATTTCAGCTTTTATCGATATGCCAGAATTGATAAATTATATGCGACAGAATTATGTACGATGGAAAGAATTCGATGAACAAGGCCATACAACATTGGCGGATATAAGGAAATTACAAAATACGGTACTAATGACGCCGATGTTTCCCAATAAAGCCACAAGAAAATCAGACTGATATAGATTTTTCCGTAAGAATTCCAATTTATTAATTATCATCGATGATTGATTTGATTTTCTCTTCAATCTTATTAGGTCATAGTGTTGACGTCAGTGACTTAAGGAACTTTATATTGAAAGAATTGTAAATGTGCATATCGTGCAGTGCATTCGTAATTATCTTGTCGTCTATTTATACCATGATGTAAATAAAATTCTAAGACATACGTACACTTTATGTATGTACACAAACAAACACATACACAGATAAACACGTATTGATGTACATTTTCTATCATATAAAAATAATGTTTGCATGCTGGCCGTGCATTCTATAATTGTGAGATAATTTTAAATTATTTTATTCAAACTTCTCCACCACTCTTTCCTATTCTTATTCGGATCAATTCTAATTCAAACAAACATTTCTACTATTCTTACTGTTTTATATTTAATGATAAACGATAATAAAACAAATTATTGATGTGCAATATCCGTGTCTTAATCAAATACAACTACTCAACTAGAATTTCCATTTTTCTCATCAATTATTCCACCGCCACGACCCTTTTATAAGTGGGTGTTTTTGTAAAAAAGGTGGAAAAATAAGCCCCAGACAGGGATTATTTTTTATCCGTTAAAACTTTAATACTCCGACTTACCTTAAAGTTTAAAGTTTATATAAAACCGCCTTAATCCGTAATTATATCCTCCCAAATCTAACGTTAACAACTGTGTCAACTTTTCTATTTTATAAATAAAATTTAAGACGATCTCGCCTAATTGGTGTGATGTCTTAAAAATGGATCAAATCTCAACATAATTGGAAGATAATTCGATTTATTCTCAATTATCGTTTAGAATTTCCCGAATTGAAGATTTGAAGTTTTGAAAACAGCTCGAATGGGTGTTATGGTTTTAATTTTTAATCCAAGAGAAAATTTGAAGCTTTCAAACAAGCAGGATCGATTAATTTTCCGATCTACAGTTCAGCTACTAGAGTTGCCCTATGGAGTGGAAACAAAAAGTTCGATTAAGTTGTTTTTTTCAGGTTGTATCGACCAATTCCCGTGGGTTCAGCCTACAAATAATAATAAAAACCGTCGGTATTCGTTCTAGAAATAATTATGAAGAAAATCAGTCTAAAATTTCTATTACGATAGCCGATCGGAATAAACCAAGCCAATACTCTATGCATTTGAGCTTTTAAATCGACATTTTTATTAAATTTAACCACAATCTCATTATTTAAATACAATTTCTTCCATAGAAAGCTTTTCAGTGTTGTTGTTTTACCGTTTTGTTATTTTTATACGCTTTTCAAATTTTAAAATAGCTCAAAATAAGGCAATTAAATCATTGATACAGTCTAAATTAGGCAAGACTAGCCTTTATGCATCACATTTCTATTTATAACAAACGTGGTGAATTTTAGATGGAAAATAAAAGTTTCAAGCCTCACCGTTTGTTTGTATTCACAGTTCTATTTTTGTAAAATTCGAAAATAAACGCCGATGAAAATTCAATTCCATCTTCCTCCAACGAATTTCGCCCATGTTAAAATGACGACCAAGTTATTATCGTAACTTTATTCATAACGTTGAGTCTTTCATTCTAGAATGAACTAGGAATTATTATCCGATTAGTGTTTCAATTTTTCGGCTTATAAATTGTGGATAGTTGAAATAAGATTCAGTTGAAGTTTGAGCTCCAATCGATACAACTCCAAAACCACACGAGAAAGTAAGTAATTAAAAAATAATAATAATCGATTATTTTACAAATTGCTTACCGATTTAGTGTCTTTGGTACCTTTGGTTTTCCGCGATTGGTGGGACGATGATGATCTCTTCACACGACCATCCCGTCTACTCGACCAACAATTCGGTTTGGGCTTACGTCGTGACGATTTATTAAACACATTCAATACACTACCGAGAAGTTCGCTATTTCGCAATTATCTCCGTCCATGGCGTACATCGAGCGCTCTCCAACGGCAAGATTCCGGCTCGACTATTCAACAGGACAAAGACAAATTCCAAGTGATACTTGATGTACAACAATTCACCCCCGATGAGATTACCGTGAAGACAACAGGCAACAGTATCGTTGTTGAAGGCAAACATGAAGAGAAACAAGACGAACATGGCTTTATTTCAAGGCATTTCGTACGACGTTATGTATTGCCACAGGAGCACGATATCAACGGTGTTGTCTCATCGTTATCATCCGATGGTATTTTAACGGTTACAGCACCAAAGAAGGGGGCACAACCAGTCAATACAGAACGTGTTGTACCAATCACACAGACCGGACCGGCTAAAGCTACCGTAACACCAGCTGAAACACAACCAAAAATTGAACACCCAAACTAAAAGGCTGAATACTTTATAAAAACAGAATTTCAATAAAAATTTATCAATTATTCAAACTTGCCGTCACTTCACAGATGTCGCAACATCAACTATGACTCATTTGCAAAGATTTTTTGTCTATTTTACGTTGATATCCATTGATTGCATTTAAAATACCGTCAAATCGACTCTGCATCCTACATACTAAAACCTGTAAAACCAAATTGCTTATAATTCTTATACTTTCTAATGAATTCTTATAAATTTTATACCATTTTAAAGGAAATTCCATAAATTTTATGATGATTACCATTAGAATTGGAAAATTCTTTAATAGAGCTTGTTATTCCATGAAATTGTCGACTATCAAAATTGTCCGTTATTTTATATAATTTTCAACATATTGATAAGAATCAAACACCATTTAAAAGTAAATTATCTTAATTTTTAATTGATTTACACAAAAATGTGTTTTCTCGTCAAAATCCAAGTGAATTTCATCACTTTCTGCCTCCAATAAATTTCCCACGACATAATAACCTAAAAATGACAAAGGTTGTCGTTGAAAAATCAAACAAATCTAATTGTCTGCTAAAATAAAATCAATTTTTACCGTGAAAATTGCAAGTTTTCATTGATTTTCCGATGAGAAATTGATTTCAAAATATGCAAACAATACCATAACCAAATTCTAGCGCCATTATGCCATTATGTCAACTGTCCGAGTAACAACTGAAGGAAAATTTGGGAACTAGATTTTAGCGCCAAGGTTGGTGAATAGGTTGAACTTACAATTAGGACAAGGTCGCTATCGCAGTCGCAGTCGCAGTAACAGTAGTAGTAGCAGTAACAGTAACTGTTACCAGTAGCAATAAAAGTAACAGTAGTAATAACAGTAGCAATAACAGTAGCAGTAGCAATAGCAGTAGCAGTAGCAATAGCAGAAGCAGTAGCTTGCCAAATGGGCAGGCCTGTTATAAGCGAAGCGCTAAAAAATCTAGCAGGCCTTGGTATTATCTATGGCCATAATGTCAACTGTACGAGTACCAACTGAAGAAAATTTAAGAACTAGATCAATGAGGTACCTAGAGTGCGCATCCGATCAAAAAACGTGTCCACGTATGGTGGCAGACATCTTGGATATGTCGATATAGTGGTGTCGTTTCAACACAAACGACACCAATATATCTCCTTCTTTTTCTCAAGCCATGATCGATCAAGGCTCGAGAAAAGGAGGTCCCTGTTGAACGACACACTCATTAGTTAGAAAGAGTGAGGACTAACTGTCAAAATTTCCCCATATGTGGACCAAATTGGTCTTATACAAGTGTAGGGGATGCGCACTCTATATACCTCATTGAATTAGATTGTATTATAACCTCAATTTTCAAAAATAAACATCAATCGACAATAGCAAGTAGAAACGGTACAAATTATGGATAAATTAACTCCATCCCATTATTTTCATTTGCCATCACAAGGCAACATCTACACAATGACCAATTTACAATTGGCAAATGGTTGCAATAAAATTTTGGTGGCTTCTTTAAAACGTGAAATTTTCTGCATTGAATTCCAAGAAAATTCAAGTGTTGCACCAACAGCCAAAGAAGTTTCATTCACTTACATTCCAAGTAAGTTGAAATTTTGAATTTCTCCAGTTAATTTACACAACATTACAGGTGGGGCTGAAATTATATCGTTGGATGCATTCAATAAATCGACAAACAAGAACGAATTCGTTATTGGTATTACAATAGTCAAAGTTGATCATTTATCTAATTGAAACCGATTCGACCATCAATAATTTATTCCAATTTATCCGTTTTAGAATAACAACAATTTAGATTCATTGGAATTTTATTTAAACATCTATTCGGAATGGGAGGAGAGTATCGATTTCAATATAGAAAATATCGCCCAAAATTGTCTAATATTGGAATTGAATTTTACACCATACCATTTAACGCACACAAAATTGATTGCATGGAATGAAAACGAGATGTTCAATGAGACTGTATTTCTACTATCTGGTAGCGATAATCAAATCCACGTGTATCGAGAACAAACAATTGATCACAATTATAAAGAGATTGATTGTAAAGAATACTTTCCTGAGATGATTAAAACACCAACACCGATCGTTTGGATCGATATTTACAATAATAAAGACTATACGGAGTATAATTGAATGAATTTCGGTTTTTGGAGAGATTTTAAAGAATTTGTTGTAGACGTTTTATGGCGGTTGTTTGTGAATGCGGATACGTTCGTTTAACAAAAGTCTGCACGAAAACCAATAAATTATTATTCAATTTTTCAACGAAATTGAGTAATTGTCTATCCAATGTACAAATTTTCGATAATTACAATCCGGAATTTACATTAAATCTACTTGTTGTTGGTACAATTCTACCACCGGTTTTGTTCGAGTTAGTTTCATTATTATCGTTATAACAATACAATTTACTTATGTTGTAGATTGGCTCACACACTTCTAACATGTGGGACAATCTACGACATTACGTAATCAATGCAGCTTGGTTTATTTTCGATGGATTCAAGGATATTTCATAGAAACTCGAAATAAAAATCTAAACTCAAAAAGTAGCTTAATTAAATCTCATTGAAAATAAACCACCCTGTACATCCCCTATAATTGGTTTTTTTTTATCAATTTTAGAGATATTACAACGTATGGTTTAAGTAAATATACGTCTTTACCGCGACACGATTACACTTGTGTTTTAACTAGCTGTTTAGTTGTTGATTTTGATTTCGATGGCGATAAAGAGATTTTAATTGGTAGTAGTGCTGAGGTAATAATTTTCCAAATTTATTGCAATTTTACAATTAAATCGATCCTATTTAGGAGATTATTCTGTACAAGAAAGATGTAGAAAAAGGTGATTGGTGTTTAGAGGAAATCAAATTATTCCCATCGCCGATTATCAAATTGCATTTCATCGATATTATAGCTGATGGTGTTAAAGAATTGATTGTATTATCGATGAAAGGTGTGCATTTTCTTCAATTTAATTTTAAAATACTCGACGATATTCTAAAGGAGAGATTAAATAGTTTTGAATGTAAGAAAATTGATGAAATATTAAGGTAATTCCAATTGATAAATCCAATAAAATTCATTTACTTTATTCTTGAATTATTTTAAAAATATATTTGACAATATTCAAGCAAAGTCAAGCAAATTTTGGTATTGAAATTGTAGCTTGATTAGCGAATTGGTTGATTTCATTTAATTGAGCCACTATATGTGTATAGTTGGAAGTTTAAATTTTAGTTCACAGTCGGCTGTGGCTTGGTAACGGGGTGTCGTAACTTGATTCCAACATGTAAAAATACGTCAGTGACTAATTTCTTAGATTATGAAGCAACTTACGACACTACGTCACCTAGGCATGGCCGACTACGAAGAAAATTAGGAATTGGGTTTTCCCATTGCATAACCCGATGGATTTTAAACAAAAAATCACCAAATCATTCACTCAAATCACGTTTACTTACCTAGAATTTCATTACTTAATTAATAAATAAAGCAAACAATCGATAAATAAAAGGAATGTCAGAAAGAAAGAGAAAGGGGACCGACTACTGTTACTTTCTTTTAAGCAACACACTTATGTGAAGAAATAAATTGGAGAATTACAAGTTTATACAACCAGTACTGAAGTGAAACTCTCCAAGTACGGTTTCAAATAATTTAAGGTTTTATTAAAACAATAAAAAAATGAAATCTGTGATAGCTTTATTATTATTTGTATTATCAATAGCTTTTGTTATTGCACAAAATAAATACACAACAAAATACGATAATGTCGATGTTGATCGTATTTTGAATAATGAACGAGTATTGACGAATTATATCAAATGTTTGATGGACGAAGGGCCATGTACACCGGAAGGTCGAGAACTTAAAAGTAAGTAAATTGTTGATTTTGCTAGAAAAATCTGTCCAATCTGGTTTGATTTAATCGGATACGATTATACAAAAATCCAACTTTCACTTGGATTTCTCTCAATTTCATCAACACATTACAAAATTACCAGAATTCCTAATTTGAAATAAAAACATCCACCTCAACTCGATGAGTTTTGTTAAATTTTTTTCTTTAAAATTTATAGTTAGATTGAAAATCTAGAGGATTAATTGATTTTTTTCGATTCACAGAAACTCTACCGGATGCTTTGAATAGTGGATGTACGAAATGTAATCAAAGACAGAAAGAAACGGCCGAGAAAGTTATAAAACATTTAACAATGAAACGGACACGTGATTGGGAACGTTTAACGAAAAAATACGATCCACAAGGCTTATACAAGAAACGCTACGATGAACATTTGGGTACAAGTAAAACAGCTTAAAAATTACAACAAAATTATGTTTTATTAATCTATACAACATTATATTCAATTTTTCTATAATTATAACTATACTTTTATAAATAACTGGTGAGTTTAATTAACAACATCTCTTTATTATTATGTTTTTAATTATAATCGCCAATGTGATAAATAAAAGGAAAAACATAAAAATATTTTAAAACTAAAGAATTGGTGTAGTTATTCCATTATCCCTCTTTCATTTCAAACGAATTAATTAAAACATTAACAGCCATCAAAATAATGTTTATACATAAAATTATGTTATTAGCACGTTCAGCATGCGGATGGTGGTCTTCTTTATTCAAATCCAATGTTGTGCCAAGCAGAACGCAGAGTATCGCTTGTATTACCTTTATTTTTGTTATAATTAAAAAAAAAAATAAAGAAATAAATGAAACAATTAATTTCTACCACGATAATTTATTTGGCTACACTTTTATTTATATATGGTCGTAGCTTTGTTCAGACACGTAACAAATGCTACATGAAGTAAATTGTGAATAAAGTTACGACTAATTGTAAATAATCAATGCATAGCCGATTTTGAGTAAATTATCGTGATTTAAAATGAAAGCGAAAACATTATAAACGACTAGATTTGTTGTTTTTGTCTTTATAAAAAAAAAGAAAGTAACAATAGATATACAACAGTATTTCACCTCACAGATGGCCATGCTTATGTAATGTCGTAACTAGGATCGGCTTAATTGAAAAATGCCAAGTATAATCTAATAAATATGAAACAAGCTGTAACATGCCAATTAAGCCTATTGTGAATTAAGCTGCTTTTAATTAAGCAGAATTCAGAGTTGGCTTTGTCTTGGTTTCATAGAGTCGTAGCTTTGTTCATAATTTACTTGGTATTTGTTAATGCAACTGTTAGGTAATAACAGCCATAGCCAACTTTGAGATACAATACCATTGGACATTCTGTATACATAAACGATGTGTACAATTTATTTCTCATCGCAGTTAGCCGTGTTTTAATTAGAATATAGTGTCGTAGATTGCTTCATACTTTAATATCTTGGACATTTGTACGTATTTTTCACGGCCTGCTAGCATCATAGCTAGCGATTTTTCAGTAGTATACACGAATAGTTGGTTGCCTACATTACACCAAATGTAGCAGTAGCAATAATCACAGTTAGTTAAGCCCTAATTATAGCAAAGTATTAACAAATCTAGAAGGCCTTGATATTTTTCAAATATAGTCGAATTAAGCTACGACACTAAATTCTAAAAGTATGGCCAACTGTTGAGATACATCTAGCTGTCTTTATTTGAAAGTTCACAAACAAAACGAAAATAAAGAGAATACAACAGTCCATAGGTGGCTTTTTGAAATTAAACGATTAGCTTAAATATTACAACAAATCCCACCTTAGATTGTCTTAAATGTATCATTCAATGATAAAGCAGGATCTAAGCCGAAATTCATTTTAATTACATCACAAAATAATGCACCAGTAACAAAGCCCAAAGCAATATGATTTAAAATCCATATCATTAAATTTGATTTTTCTGTATGATAATTTTGTAAGATGATTGTTATTATTATGGAGATTAAAGCTGCAGTCACCTATGATGATGATAGAGATTGTTTTTTGTTAATTAATTATTCTTGTTGATTAATTAATTTTAATGGTTGATTTGTATATTCAATACCAAAACCTGATATTATAATATTAATAATTGATATTAGAAATATAAAAATTAATATTAAATCGTTTAATATAATAGCAGCTCTATGATCTCTGTTTTTATTGATATTGAGGCCGGCTATGAAAACGAAGAGTACAGCGACGATTAACTGAAATGAAGAACAACACCAAAAAAAAAACAGGAAAGAAAAAAGTAATCAGTAGCGGCTCGTGATTTGAATCGGTGGAGATGTTATTCTTACGAGATCACGAAATAAATTATTGTAATGAATATACCACTAGCGACACCTAGGGGTTAGAGAAAAAAAAGGACAGCTCCGTAGAAACAAAATAATAATAAATATATATAAAAAAAAATTGTGTTGAAAATATTCAAAGTTAATAATAAATCAATTATTAATTTAAAAAATAGTTGTATAATTTAAACACTTCGCTCAAATTAAAGAAAAAAATATTACATTATGAAAAACACGAGCGAAAAGATGAACGAATACAAGAGAGAAAAACAGTGATAGAGAAGAGTTAGAGAAAAATAGAAGAGAAAACAAAATAAAAGACAGAGGGAGAGAGTTAAAAGAAAGAAGAAAACGAAAGAAAAATAATTCTTGGATAGAAAGAGGTGCTACAATTTCTCACAATCACTACATACTTATAGACGAGCCGCCACTGGAAACAATATAGAAAATAACACCCGGTATATTGTTTCGTTTACAAATCATCAATTTTTGGTGCTTCATAAATATAATGGGCTGGTATAGTTGGATCAAAACATGAAATAATTAAATTCAATGCAGTTATAATAAATGCAAAGATTGTTGTTAGATGATTAAGAAAATTCGCTGAAAAATGATAAGCTGTTAGATGTAAACGACAATCTCGCATCAAATGTAGAGTTAAACATAAAAGTCCCACCAATACCTGAATAGAAATCAGAGAGAAAACATTAAACAATACAGTAAAACTGTAGAGATAATCGGAAACAGTGGCGGCTCGTGATGCCAAAACAATACAACAAAAAAAAAGCAAATACAAAGAGTAATGAGAAAAAAAAAGGAGAGGAGAGCGAAAGCAATGCAAGAAAGACATGAGAGAAAGAAAGAAGAGAGAATCAATTATAATTTTTGTTATTGATGAATCTCAAATCAAAACAGAGGTTGCTTACAGACGAGCCGCCCCTGAACGAAAATTCAACAACATCCAATTACTTTGCCATATACAGAGTGATTTATTATTAAAAGTAGAAGACACATTCAAATTGATTTTAGAAAGCAATAAGCTAAGACATACGATTCGGCAAATTGGATATTTTTAAATAATTATAATCTAGTAACATTAATTGTCCACGTACATACACGAACTAACAAATTGGGAGATCGTAAGTCGTAGCTTTATTCATTTATTCATTCACCCTATACCTATGCCTACTAGATTTTAAATAAAACAACAATTTTCACCGTAGTAGCGCTGTTTCAGTTTAGTTAGCAGTTAGCAAAGTAGGCTTTGGTATGAATGATATAAAATCGAACAAAGCAACGACTTACGTCTTCTATACATTCATTTGCTTATTTTAAATCGTATTAATTGATTTTACTTACTTGTAGAATAATTGAAACACTAATTAAGCATAACATTAAAACATAGAATTCATGTTTTTCACCAACTTGTAGAACATACTTCAATTGTGAAGCATTCGCTGTTAATAGAGCAACATCTAGTAGACCTTGTGCAATTGTTTTCTTTGTTGCATATTTATTTGCATCTAGAGTTTTCTGAAACAATAACAAAAAAACAGAAAAATAAAACAAATGAAAATTTGTTTAAAGAATTGTCTGTTTTAATAATTTTTGTTTTGTACCAAAATTTCAACGCCTTCTCCGCTAATTTCATTCAAATTACCACTGAGTGACATTTTCACTAAACATTTAAACAATAAAAGGCAAAAAAAACCAAATGAATTGATAAGATATTGTTATCAAATATAAAATTATCAATAACTTATATTTATAGATAACCTTATACATATAATTATATACAAAGTATTTGCATTTGAAGTGGCGGATGCTGTATATTCCTTGTTGATACGCAATTCAATTAATAGTTTTAAGTGTCGGATTAGTGTTAAAAAGGGCATTTATAGGCGCAAAATACGAACCTCACCGTTTCTAAATTACAGAGGAAATCTTAATTATCAGTTTACTACTCTCAATATAATTTACAGGTTTACATAAATGACAGATTTAAATGGCGGACGTTGTATGATTATAGAACTATACTTCTCAATGGAATTTTCAGATGAATTGAAAAATCTACAATTCCTCTTTTCAACAGAAATAAATATCCGAGGAAGTGGCAATGGGGTTTTTTGTTATCGTTAAACTTATAAACAACATAAAATAATGTTTTCTTAGAATATCTTAAAACTATTTATATGAGAACCCAAATTATAATTTCTTTATTTAGAAGTCTGGTTAAAAAAATCAGACGGTTATATTATCAACGGAAATTTGTAGAGGAAACGGGAAAATTCAACCCAAATACGTTGATATCGTTTAGTGATTTGTTAATTAATACAGGATGTATTTTCAGGAGGAATTTTGGAATAATTTTAATTAATAGAAATTTTTCGGCTATTTGTTCTTGTTTTGTGTAATTAGCAAAATTTATGGAATGTTAATTGCCCTTCAACATTGAAACCCATCCTCCCCTTGACATTATATCAGTGAAGGAGGTCGGCTGTTAAAACTGCCGTATTCTCGTTTATAAAAATAGACATTTTCGGCGCCGGCAATCTCCACGATAATCGCGTATTTTCTAAGCTAGACGAACGAAACGGGACGGGGAGTATCGGTTGGAAAATAGGAGGAGAAAAATCACAGTCGTCGCACTCCACCCGTTTCTATTTTCAGAACATTATTGATGATCAATTTAGTTACAACCAGAACGATCGGCAAGCTCCAAAAGAAAACCATCATGGAATATTCGACAGTTTTTAAAATTCTTCTAATTTTCCAAGGTAATTTTTAATTGGAAACAATTCGAGAAATAAAAGCGTTTTTTCTGTTACAGCAATCAGTTTAATTGTTGGCCAACGAATGTCTCCAGAAGAGATTAATGAAGAAGAATTTGCAAATTGTTCAAGACCGTTGTAATAAAAACGCACCAGTTGCTGTACCAATCGATCGAATTGCTGTAATTATCTCGAATTTTGTGCACTTCATTTAATTTGTTTTTGAAATTTTAGGAGTATTTACAAAATGTTTCAGTAGCATCGGCTAAAATAACCCAAGATTCCATCGACCAACACGATCCGAAATATGTTTGTAAAAATCGTAAAGCAATAACAGTGCCAGTGAAAAATTTCTTCAATTTCGTCCAACAATGTCTACCGAAAGATGAAGCCTATTTTAAAGATTTCATGGCTAGTGTTCTTGACGAATTTCTCGATTTCTTATGTCGAAATGGTGGTGCCAATATTGATAGTAAGTTTTTTTAAATTTAATTCCGTTATTCACCCCAAATACAGTATGTTTCACTATGTATATTTGAAGAAATATTACATAATTTCAAATTTTACAGGGTGTTTCACTTTGGTTTATAGTTTGTCAAATTACAATGCTACAAAGCCACAACCAACTACAAGGTGAAATACCGTTGTATACTCTGTAAAGTTTAAAACACTATTTTAGCGTGTAGTTGGCCATGCTTTGATTCCTGTATAAATTAATATACCGCGTCCGTCACTTAATTTTTTTCAACAATATTTTAAAGCGATTTTAATTAAATAGTATTCTCTGGTCCACAATTCCAACAATGTGCAACAATTTTGGGTCAAACGGAAAGTGTTAAGAAGGAATTTGAGAGTTGCGTGGATGACTTATTCGATACATTCAGTACTGTAATACCGAAATCGACATTTTGCAAGTAAGTTGTAAAGTTAATTATTAATTGGTTAATTGATGATTTTTTGTTCAATTGGTAGGCAATTGAACATTTTAAGAAGCTGTTTTGGTGGTGTGGTAAAGCGTCATTGTTCTCAATTCAATGACATACAAATTTTGAGAGAAGAATTCTTTGATGCTCTCACAAAACCATGTTCATCGTGTACATTTACAGTTTCATTATTTTTATTATTGTTGGCAATAATTTCAACGAAAATATTCTAAATTGGGCCTTTATTGTGGATGAAAATTGTAACAAATGACAAGTCATCGCGTTCTTTGTTCGAAAAAGTAAGCTCTTCAATTGTTAGATCTGCACCGATTTGTAAAACCATAGAAATAAATCAGTATACAGTAGGGCAATTTGAAATAAAAACATGTTTCAATAATTTTATTGTTAAATTGTTATAAATTTGTCATTATAAATAAAATTGCCTATACTGTATAAGAACCAAAAAATGCTTCAGATTATTTTGTTATGTTGACGATATTAACAAAATTTATAGAATTTATAAATTTTGTTTTTTTTTGTTTTTTCTCCACAAATTAAATTTATAATTATTTTTCTAATAAAATCGTTGGTTTTTTCTAATTTGTTTGTTATTGAATAATGAATCATTCCAAGAATCTTGTAAACTTGAAAAATTCTTTTAAATAAATACAAGAGATAATTTTCAACTGGAAATTTTAAATTTGCATACTCGTTTTTATACGGGGCTTTCCCCTGATTGAAATACAACCGTCTTTTTCTTTATTGACGAAATTCGAGACTAGAATTTATTGTGTTGGTCTTTATGGGTTTTTGTTACAAAAATAAACTGATACCAGAAAAATTAGCCATATCTTGTTGATTCTGCAATTATAATAAACAAATTGATAACCTTGAAAACACATTTTATCCAGAAAATATAAATAAACTACTCGGAAACGTACAAGACGACACAAATATAAAAATACAGCGTGTAAATGGTAACTCATCTAACACTTTAGGGGTGAAATATCGTAGATTACTTCAAACAAATCAGAGAATCAATCTACGATATAATGTAATCGAGATAAAATACACCTTGTATACAAGAAGTTCTAATTAATTAAAGTAGCATTTGTTACCCAAATTTGTATTATAATTTCAATTAATGTACCATGATTGTGAATCAGCCTGTATAATTTGGAAATGTTTTTCCTTTCTAACAAGTAGGCATTGCTAATTTTTCCTCTTTGTTCTTCCGATATTTTAATTTCAGTCAATTGCATTCAATTGTTTCAAGTTCATTGTTAATTTAAAGTATAGTGATGTTGATTATAACAATTTGATTTTTTCTCAGCCCATTTGTTTAATTGATATACAGTGTTGGCAATTTACACTATAAACATCAGAAAAATTATAGAATATAGTAATTCATCTCGTAGTAGGTTATGTTTTAAGTTAGGTGTGTCGTAACTTTATTCGACTATTTCAAGAAAAAAAGAACTAACAAGTCTTTTTATTAGAGTGTGAATCAATCTACGATTAGACGAAATATTGTTGTATTGCCAGGACAGTATTGTTAAACGTTTGCCAATTTTATTTAAGTTATTGTTTAAATTATTAAAATAAAAAATAAAAGAATAAGCTATCTAAATTATTGACGATTGGTTACTATGTCAACAGATTGTTAATATCCAGTATTGTCATGGTAACGAATCTCCAAAAAGTTAGAGAATATGATTGATTAGTTCTATCTTTCTCTATCCTATTTGTAAAACGACTAATAAAAAGTGAACCACCCTGTCTAAACTCGTAATTTCTCTCTAATAAACGACATTCCTGCTAATAACTCTACTTAATTTAATTAAAAACGAAAAAACAACACGAAAAATAGATAGAGATATCTTTCTAATTTAATTTCCGGAAAATTGTATGTAAGGTGTGTCATGAACGACCCATTTTAATAAAAAAAAAACAAGAACTATAAATAGAAGAATATTGTCTATTTCATTTATTCTTTCGCAAAACGCTCGGTACATTTAATATAGTCGAGAGTAATTAAAAAATAAGTTATCTATGAATTAAATTATACTTATTATAAAGAATATTTGAAATCGCCTGTATATTAGTGACTAGAAATAAAACAGTGGCGGGTCGTGATTCGATAATATGCGTGTGAATTTGTAATCATATTAATTAAACTAATGAACCGTCACTGGTTATAATGTATGTAGATATAGAAAATTTCGTGTTGTACGTATGTATTTATTTTTGAAATTACACACCGACAACAATTCCATCGTCTATTTTCGTGTTGTTACACAATTTTTGAATTTTCTTTTTCTATTCCATACCGATTACAATATCGTTTTATTTCAGTGATGAATTATTAAATACGCAGTGAACAGTTTTACATAATTTCCATAGAATTTCAAGTGGGAAAAACAGAAACAATTTAAAATATGAATTTAATGATAGTTTTAATAATAAGTGGTCGGTTAATTCTTCTAATTAATAAATAATTAATTAATTGGATAAATTTCTTAGTTTTCAGTATTGGTGTTGTCCAATCTGATGCAACAATTTCATTAAAATTAGAGGAAATAATCAAAGAACGTTGTGATAGAAATGCACCTCTATTGTTATCGAATTCGTCAACAGAAGATGTAGAAATTTCGGTATTTATCGATAATTTTCAATCAACAACACCATTTTACTGTACTGGTAAAAATAACACAAATTAGCCCTCGTATTACGCTTATATCTAATCCTCGTATAACACGATTGAGTGGTAAAAATGATAATATACAAGGTTTCCAGTTGGTTGTGTTGTAGTTTTCTTCAGGAATATCAAATTTATTACAGTATGACTTAATCTACGACACTACTACAACAATAAAGACACCCTGTATGTGGATAACGCCCGTTATACAAAAATTATAGAATTTATAAACAAATGAGTGTTTAATTAAGATTTTTTTCTCTTCTCTAATGTGTTCAATTAATTTTTCAGCAACATTTCCACAATATCAACTTGGCTATAAAACAATTACGTACAACATTCGCATCTAGAAATAGTCGTAATCGTAACGAATATTGTTTAAAAAAACAACATTTGGCCCAGCCAATTTATGATTTCATTCGAAATTCTTTAAAAATATGCTTAGTAGAGGATGTTGAAAATTATCTAATTGATCTTTTACAACAACATTTAGATGAAATTTTGGAATTCTTCTGCGAGAATCAATTGGCGAATTTCGATAGTAAGTCAATCTATAATCAAAAATTTTTAAAATCATTAGTTTTATTTTTGTAATTAGAAATGTACGATTATAAATCACGTGATTGTTTTGTGAAAATGATCCAACATTCGGAACGTTTCGATCATTGTCTTTTACAATTCATTGATGATTTCAATCAAACTGTAACGAAATCGGATTGGTGTCGGTAAGTCAAAACAGTGGTGTCTCGTGCACATTCTATCGGCCACGAGTCGCTACTGGACTTATTTATTTTTTATACCCCCAATTTAATAGAAATCTAGATGAATTGGAGAATTGTACAACGAATGTATGGCAAATGTATTGTCCAGGTCCAGAATACCACAATCTTCATTTGTTCATAAAAGATTTCTTCGATGAAATCACCGAACCTTGCCGATCATATTATGATCATTTATCAAGAAATTTAAATTTTTTACAAAAACGTTGTACAACAGCAAATCAAGATAAATCAACAACAACATTACAAATAATTGAAGAATACATAGAAGATTTCATTGATAAAATTGATAAAACCGCCCTGTTAACAACTGCCAATATTGATGAATTTTGTTATTTAAAACAGCATAAGATAATTATGGATTCGTTTATGAATTTAATGAATACGGTTGAGAAATGTTTACCAGAAGACGAACAATATTTCCATCAATTCACAATTGATGGGTTTAATGGTATTTTCGAGTATTTATGTGAAAATAATGGGACGAATTTAAAGAAATTCATACAACCTGAAACGACGGAATGTTTTGAAATTTTACAAAAGTCGACAAATTTTCAAAATGAATTACAACATTGCCTAAACGATACATTTTATCTTTTTGATGATCTAACAATCCTGGATAAATTGTGTGGGTTAGTCGCACTTTTATTTATTTATTTATTTATTTATTTATTTATTTATTTATTTATTTATTTATACAGACTGTCACACTTGAAAAGATAAACCAAATTCACATAGGGTATACACTGGTATTTCGTCTCGTAATTGGCTATGTCTTAATTAGTAGTGTCGTAGCTTTGCACACACAAATAAAAAACTATTGTACTATTAATATTTGTCAAATCTGGTGCAATATGGATAGAGCTACGACACAAAGGCAAGATAAAATAGAATTGCAGCTTATTTCATACTATAGATTTGCCATTATTCAACGAACAAGCTACGACACACGCCATCAAAACATAGCCAACTACTAGATGAAATATCGCAGTACATCCTATAGTGTGTATATAGTTAGCATGGTCAAGTCTCGACATACGTGCTTACATTTTACTGTTGTTTAAATTGATGTGTTTTTGTTTTATTTTTAGGGAATTGAATGAAGTTGAAGATTGTCTCGATGATATTTTTGATAATTATTGTTCTGGTGATAAATTTCAAACTTTACGCGACCTTAATGATGATGTGTTTGATCGATTAACAAAACCGTGTTCTAAATGTACAAGAAACTCTGATTCTATCTTAATGTTGATCTTCATTTTCATTTTATCGAAAATCTTGACTTAAATATTCGTACAAACTATTATCAGTGTAGTTATTGTTGTTTTTTCTGTTGTTATTATTATGAAAAGCATATAAATCAATAAAATATATAATGAAAATTTGAAAATTTTACTTGTATAATTGTGATTATCGAAATATAAAAGGAATTTTTCCATATTATAGTTGGCATTAGTGACAATATTTTATTTCTGTTACATACATAGTTGGCTGTGACTTGGTTTTATAGTGTCGTAGATTGGTTTGTACTTTTTTAAATGTGGCAACACTACAACGCTATATAACCAAAGGCACAACCTACTACGAACTGAAATATCGTTGTACACCCTGTACATTTTTTAATAATCATTTCATATTGAACTTCTTACCATTAAAATTTCACTGATAATACCATCATGATTACCATCATGATTTGAAATTAACTCATTATCATCACCATTGTTATTATTATTATTATTATTATTATCATCATTATTGTTATTATCCATTTTGTATAATATTTAGAAGAATTTGAAAAATAAAAAACCGAAACTAGGTATTCGCGTAGAATTATAGTCGGATTTATTTAAAAAATTAATAATGATCGTAACTATTTCTATCGTTATATTATTCTAACTAACTTCAAGCAAATTATCGCCCGTTTTATCGATAAATGATAAAACAATTTTGTGTGTGTATGTGGGTATTTATTGCATTCTAATTCATACACACAAAAAACAAATTAAATATAAAAGACTATGGAATATTTGTAGCTATTTTAATTAAATATTTTGTAATAAATGCAGTCAAGGAGAGGAAATAAGAAAGAAAACGGGAAATCATCATTAATTTTGTAAATTTTCGTAATATTTTGAAAATTAGTTACAGATTCATTGTTGTGAGTTTCTATGATTTATTGATTTGATAACGCAAACGATAATCATTGATAAGCGATAACAATAAAAAATAGTACTTACAGTCTCAAACATCGGCGATACAGACATTTTTATCAATCTGGTCAACTGGATTCGAGTGATAAGCCTTTTATTTGTTTGCTTGTTTGTTTATTTAAAATAATTTCAAGTCTTTGTTGTTTAATTGTTGACGTTTTACATTTACAACAATAAACAGGAATCAATGAATTGTATCGAATTATTCATCCTTTTGTCGACAATTTTTTGAATACAAACAAATCAATCGATATGGGTTGCTATGAACAATATTGCAACCAGATTTGAATTCGGCGCCAATTTCTAGTTTCTACAGACAAATGAATTCAAACAATCGAACACTTTAGTAATAATAAGCTATAATTTTAGAGGCAGCTTGTTTATAAACAATTTCGGAATTCTATTGCTTCACTCAATATTTGTTACGGAATATGAAATAAACATATTATTAATATGTAATAAATCTTGAATGAAGCAATTCTGTATAAAATCATATTATACAGGATGTATCGGGTGTGCCAAGATAATTTAGCTTCCAGTTGGCCATGCCTTAGTTACGTTATGTCCGAACAAAACTACATATCAAAGGCATGGCCAACTGGGAACACCCTATACTTTTTTAATTCCGAAATAATGGAAGACTTGAGTATGAGTCAGAATTAAGTTACGACATAATGTACCAAAGACATGGCCTGATGAGAGGAGAAATACTATGGAATATTCTGTATGTAATTTCTCCTATAATTGTTTTATTTGATTTTTGTTTTGTTTTACTGAATTAAGCAACGATTTACGTTTTTCATCCATCCATAATACAATAAAGAAAACTATTAAATCTCTCAAATGATGTAAATTTTGATTGAAAAAGAAGAAAGTTTATCGTCTTTTCTAACATTTATCGTAACGACATAAATTCTTTCCAAAAATATGCTCTTCTTCGTATTTAACAATAGAGATAAAGAGAAATTCCAAATATAGAATTCTAGTCGAGAAACACGAAAGTTACTCAACTATCAGTAAAATTATCATTTCTTTCCCCTTCGTTGAATACAATTTTAACACTCTTGTGCAAGTTACAAGTGTTGTCATTATATTGTTTCTTATTGTTAAGAAAATTTTGTCATTTTTTCTTTCTTTTAAAAACTAGAGAAACAATCAAACAAGGGGCAATTATTGTTCAAGAAGCGTATAGACGACTAGTTTTGAATATAAAATCGGAAGTTTTCAACGAAAGTACCCTCAGTTTACGTCGACTATCGGGTGGTGGTTTTACAATTCTTGTTCAAAATTTCATCAACATGAAAACACCACCGATAATCACAATTTTTATGGCAATATTTGTTCTCTTATCGACATTATCACAAATATCCGAAACCCAACAATTGAATGGTGGTAATTATATTGAACGACAATTATTGTGTGCTTTAGATCGAGCCCCTTGTGATCATCTAGGGCGTCAAATTAAAGGTAAAAAATCGAAATCAAAATCAAATTTACTAATAAATTAAATTATTTAGATGCATTACCGGAAATTATCGGTAGAAATTGCGTTAATTGCAATCAACAACAATTAAGTAATGCTGGACGGATTGCACGTTATGTACAAACGAAATATCCCGATGTATGGAACGCTTTAATTGATAAATATGGCGGTGGTAAAAGAAGATAATTGAGAAATTTTAAAATGGAAAAAAAATTTACTGGCCCATGGGGGGATCGAACCCGCGACCTTCGCGTTATTAGCACGACGCTCTAACCAACTGAGCTAATGGGCCTCAATGCACTATTACTCCAATAAATCAAATTCAAATTTAATTCTATATATTTTTTTATCCATAATTGTATTTAGATTATTTTAATTATAATTATTATTAATTGACTTCATTTAATAAATTAATTACAAACTATACATTACGATTTTATTTATCGAAGACACGGCCAACTACAGAAATATTATTGTACGTTCCCTGTGAAGCCGCCTTAATTATATCGCATTATGTATTGTTGGTTGTCTAATAAATAGGCGTGTTGCTATAGTAACCTTTCTATTGACGTACTACGATAATGCGCGCACATCTCTACAAATACACACTTAAGGTAGGCACACACATACACACGCACATGTAGACTTTGATATGTTTCTATTATCAGAGAATAAAAATTATCATTATTGTTGTTACTACAATTATCATCATTTATATCTACTCGTTTTTAATGAGTAAAACTTGAAAAAATTGTAATGTATTGTTACCATTATTGATAAGGCCTTTATTGTTTCTTTTACATAATTTTCTTTTGATGATAAAGAAAAAAAACAAGTGTAGGCCAAATTGTGTTGTATTTGTGTGTCTGTCATTAATATTTCCTCAAAAACGTATAAAATTGGAATAATTTATAAAAAATTGAACATAGTGAACTGGGCAATCATGACGAAGGTAAGATTCATTTGTTTTTGTTTTGTTGTTACAATAGAAATGTGGGGTTATGTTGTAATATTGTCTCGATTTTTGTTCTGAAAAATCATTTATTAAAATATTTATTTAAATTTATAACATGTGCAATAATGGGTTTATCATAAAACTTCATAATTGTTTATTACAAACAGTGTTCAAATTTTTTTTGTCTGTATGTGGAGCTTATACAGAATGTCTCACGGTAAATGTGCACTTTATAGAAACAATAGTGTGCGTGTAAAAGAGAAAGACAAAGAGATTTATACAGGGTGTATAACAGTACTTAAATTCGTATTGGGTAAAACTTGCCACAATAGAGTCGTAGCTTAGTTCATATATTAAACAATTAAATCGACAATGTACACATTATTTGATTTTACTCATCTATTGATAATATTGGCCGTCCGAAATTAAGTTTTTTTATTGGTAAATTTGACGAAGATTAGAATTATGGGTTATCAATATTTGTTAAGTACACATTTTTTTTTTGTCAATAACTGATAAAAATCACGAATTTTCTGTTTGAATTTGGTATCTATGGGGATGTTCGTAATTTATACGGAATATTCCACGATGTTTTCGAACGCAGTTAGCCATACGTTTGAGACGTAGTGTCGTAACTTGGTTCGAACACTTTACATATGTTAAATTGAGTAAAATATGAAATAATCTAAATTGATTCTTATTTTACTAAACTTGACATTTGTTAATGAACTTTTCAAGTGTATGAATCAATCTACGACACTAAGTAATCAAGTCATATCCAGCTGTAACTTGTATAAAAACTATCGGCATTTAATACAAAGGAAATAAAGAAAGAGATAAAAACAATTAATTGCAATGCTAATTAAGCATAGATACAGTTAGTAGATTTGTAAGGAATTAAATTAGTAAAAGTTAGGGACTTTTATTGCGTCATGTTCTCGGTAATCTTCCATTAAGGGAGTAAACTTACAATGCAAGAAGACAATGGAAATGAAATCAACGCCTACTACTTTATTCTTTCTATAATAAGTTTTTTATTGTGAGACATCCTGTATATGATTAATAATGATCAGTAATAATAATGATAATTTTTGTCTGTTGTTTTTAGGAAAACAAAACAAAACGTGTAAAATCAGAATTCCATCGACCAATGCCAACAATCCAATTTCTTGGTCTATTCACATTAATTATTTTAGTTTTTCTATCGGTTATAATAATTGAAAAACAATTACCATATGGTTTACGTATAATTGATGAACAAACAAGTATTAATTATAAACAAGATCATTTTATAGCTGAACGTGCTTATAATTGGTTAAAGAATTTAACAAATCTTGGGCCACGTATAGCTGGTAGTTATACGAATGAAATTTTAACTGTTAATTTATTAAAACAAACAATTAATGATATTATTAATGATGCCCATCAAAATCACTATATTGAATTAGATATACAGAGAGTTAATGGTGCTTTTAATTTAGAATTTTTAGATGGTATGACAAATGTTTATCAAGGTCTACAGAATGTTATTGTTAAAATTGGTTCTAAAATTAATTCAACACACAGTTTATTAATTAATTGCCATTTCGATACAGTTATGGATAGTTTAGG
Source organism: Mylabris phalerata (assembly GCA_020740385.1). Taxonomy (NCBI): domain Eukaryota; kingdom Metazoa; phylum Arthropoda; class Insecta; order Coleoptera; family Meloidae; genus Mylabris; species Mylabris phalerata. The sequence continues at coordinate 5,693,153 of JAJEOX010000222.1, forward strand.
TAAGTCTGTAGGTATACTGAGAGAGATACCTCGCAGTTGGCTATGGTTTTCTTGTCAAGTCTAGTACAGTATGAATAAAGCTAAGACATTACATATCAAAGACATGGCCGACTGTGAGCTAAATGACTGAGATAGATTTCTAAAAATGTGGATATTTAACAAAAAAGTGTTCTATATTAACCTAAATTGACACCAATTCATGCAAATTTAAATTTAAAAAAAAAAACAAATCTATTTCAAATAGGCTTTGATTTATCAAGGAATCGTGTGCGGTATGGTGGGTCGATTGTGTGAATATTAGTAATAATTGGAATAAATGAATCAGGCATACTTGATAATACAGTATAACAGTGTCATTAATTTCTATTGTTTTTAAAATATCCTTGAAAAATACACATTTCTCAATTGTTTTTTTTTTTCTTATTGTATTATACTGAATTGGCGAATGAACCGAAAACATGATTTGTTGTTCAAAATATTGGGTTAATTTTTTATTGCTAATTGATTGAAATTTTCATGTATGAAATTTCCAGGTGGCAGTGATGATGGTGCCGGTTGTGCTGTAATGTTAGAAATCTTACGTGTCCTAACAAAATCACCTCGAATTCTACGTAATAATATCATTTTTTTATTTAACGGTGGTGAAGAGAATTTCATGCCAGCATCACATGGTTTTATAACAAAACATCGATGGTCAACAGAGATCCGTTCATTTATTAATTTGGAAGCTTGCGGTGCTGGCGGTAGAGAAGTTCTATTTCAAGCCGGCCCACATCAACCATGGATTTTGGAAACTTATTCGGAGGAAGTGCCTTATCCATATGCCTCATCATTGGCACAAGAGATCTTTCAAAGTGGCGTCATACCAGGCGATACAGATTATCGTATCTTTCGTGATTTTGGTAATTTGAGTGGTTTGGATTTTGCATGGTCAGCAAATGGTTATGTTTACCATACACGTTTCGATTCAATCGATCAAATACCATTAGGTTCATTACAACGTACTGGTGATAATATTTTGGCTTTGGCTAAAGGGATGGCGCAAGGTTATCAATTAGCCCAAATTGATAATAAACAAAACAATTATGATAATGATACTAGTAATGATCATGGAGAGAATTTAGTTTTCTTCGATTTCCTTGGAGCTTTTGTTGTACGTTGGCCAATGTATTTAGCTGATTTTATTAATTTAACAACTGTGATATTTTCATTCTATTCGATTTATGGCAATTTCAATATTGGACGTATTAGTGATAGTAAGATGATAACAATTATCTAATTTAAAACACTATTTCACCTTATAGTTGGCTATACAGGGCTATGATTTCGTGAACGTAGGTCAGCTTCTTGATTCAACTCTATAATCTGCATTACTGACAATTTGTTGAAATAAGAAGCCGACCTACGTTCACAAGGTCATAGGCTACTGTGAGCTTAAATAACACAAATTTTAGACACTATGTAAACAAACCACAGCCAACTATGAGGCGAAATACTATTATACACTCTGTATAAAATGTTTTTTTTTTTTTTTGATTTTAACTTTATTTGTAGATTTGAAACCAGCCCAATATTGTAGAAAACTATTTGGTTGTATATTGATCGTAATTCTATCATGGTTAATTTCAGTTATTGTTTCATTATTTACTGCTACTTGTTTAATAAATTTAGGACGTACAATGAGCTGGTTTGCCCGTCCATTTTGGTTATTTTTCTTGTATGTGATACCAACAATTCTAGTCTCAATGGCAGTATTATTATTACATGCTAAAATCTACCATAAAGTATACTTCAAAGTTAATTCTTTTCTTATAAATTGATTATAATTAATTATTGTAGGATATTGAATTATCACCTTGGACAGTATTTCAATTATATTACGATGCTTATCAATTAGTCTGGACGATTGTATTGATTATTGGTATAATTTTAAGAATACGTTCGAGTTTTATTGCTTTGTTATGGGTGTTTTCAGCGGCATTGGGGAATTTTTTAAAATCGAAATTATTCGGACGTTATCGAGGTATTTATAATCAACTAAAATAACAATTAAAATTTAATACATCAAAAATTACAGATTCTTTCAAATGGTTATGTTTACATATAGCCATCTTTGGTCTACCTTTTGTCCAATATTTCTATCTAACAATTGGTGCTCTATACTTATTTATACCAATAATGGGTCGAGCTGGTGCTGGTAGTCATGCTGAGTATTTAATTGCTCTTATGGTTAGTTTATTATTTAGTTTAATATTCAGTTTTGTTATTCCTTTAATATTATTGGTCAAAGGAATTGAGAGAATTTTTAGTTTATTGAGTGGTTTATTTTTAATATCAATAGCTGTATTGATATTAACACCATTTGGTTTTCCATATTCTGGTGAACCAACATCGTTAGCACCACAACGTTTTATGATTGCTGTAAGTTTTTTTTCTTTTTCTTTTTGCGATTTTTAATGCTAGTGATGTGCCAAATTTGTGTAATATAGGCAACCAACTATTAGGGTACACATATGAGTGTATTAAACACGAATAGTTGGTTGCCTATATTAGCGGCACCATTATATTTGATGTGTTATAGGCAATCAACTATTCATGTATATACATATGTATGTATATTGAATATGAATAGTTGGTTGCCTATACTATATAGCAATTAAGTATACAAGATGATTCACTGTTTTTCTCAGCACTCTAAACGTACATTTCACAATGCATTCGGTGATATAATAACAGAAAAATCTGGCTATTGGATAGCTGATATGGATATAAATAGTCCACATACAGTTGATCGATATGTACCTGAAATGTTATCAGCTGAAATGATTGATCCAAATCATAAAGATTGTCATAAATATTTATATTGTGGATTACCATATTTGGTACCTGTATTGACAATGTTATGGAAAACACATTGGATACCTGGTCCACAACCTGATATACCAATACCTGTAACAATGAAGATTTTACAACGTGATAATATCAATAATACATTGATAAGATTACGTTTATTTGTTGATGGACCGACACATTTACAAATTAAATTATCACCGGTATTAGAAGTTGATTTATTAGAATGGAGTTTGGATAGTCGATATCCATTAGATGGTGGCCCAGAATGGAATGGACGTAAAACGTATTTTATTTATTATGCATATGGATTGGAACGTGTACCATTGGAATTCACGTTGGATCTTAGGGTATTTATTTCTATACGGTGTACAATAGTATTTTACCTAACAGTTGGCTATGAAATAGTTGGCTCCGATTTGACGAATAGAGTCGTAACTTGCTTCATACTGTACTAGATTTGATATTACAATCAAGCTACGACTCAGTATGGCCAACTGCGAATTGAACAACTAATGATACTGTTAGACATTTTGATTGCTTTTAGTAAGAATTGTCAATACTGTATAGGTTGTAGATTGTGTTTAATGCATATATACAGGTCTGGCAATTTGATCTAAAATACGAAAGTTCTTAGTTGAATAAAACTTGATTTTTTTTTCAAATTATCTTTTAGATACCAGAGAACCATCAAGGCCCATTAATGGATTTGGCTGTAAGTTCTCAATATTTATTCGAACCTGGTAAAAGTAATAAAGAATTTCGACGATTTATCAATCAATTCCCACCATGGACGGCGGTTTCTTATTGGACTGCAACATACGAATCGTGGATTATCTGAAATGGACATTTTACTTGTTTATTAATTAATTAATTATGTGATTCTAGCACAAATTTTCATACAAAATATACAGGATTGTCTCAGCAGTTTCAATTATTATTTATTATAATGCGTTCTAATTTAAATGGTTAGTATATTTGAGACATCCTGTATACTTATAAATCAATGAGTATGAAGGTACGTGTTCCAACAATCAAATCAAGTTGTTTATATTCTCAAACTAATTAACAATTGAAGAAATATTGTCCATTTTGTTGTTGTTGACTAAATTATTGAATTTAAATTTTAATTATAATCTTTAATTTTTTTATTTTAGTAAAGCTGTTTTAAAATTATCTATACTGTGCTAAACTTAGACATATTTTATACAAGGTGTAATATAGTATTTCATATCTCAGTTGGCTATGTTTTTTGACACGTAGCGTCAATAGAGCTAATATCAAATATACTGCAGTAGCAAGCTACGACACTGTGTACTGAAGACATAGCCAACTGTATAATCAGTATCTTGTATAACGTAATATTTGCTCAGATTCTTAGAAATACGGTAAATTATTCAGTTTTTTTATCGATGCTCAAAGTAAGCTGTAATGTTTGGAACTGAAACAATAACAATCTACGACCTATGTTACTAAAATATTGCACCTTTACACATATACATGTACGGCTTACTTTGATCTACGAAATTAGAATGTTTATAAAAAAAATAAATAAATAAAAAAACGTCAATTAATTTTCTTATTAGGCGAAAAATTAGCTAGAAGGCTTCGATAATAACATATCAGTTTTGATGATAATAGTAATAACATTAACTGATAATTATTAGTAATTGAGACGAAAAAGACAAAGATAGTTAAGCTTTATATTAAAGAAACTCCTAGTATTTTTTTTTAATTTACAAAATAATCCATTATTGAGAGTGAGAGAAGAAGGGGGGACTGTTAATTTAATTATCAAGTTTGCTTATTTCTTTTTTGTTGAAAATTTTCAAACGAAAATATCGTTGTGATATCCTGCCGACACCAAAAATGTTTCTACTACATTGGTAATTCGTACCAGAAACAGCATTTAACTAAACAATCGGTTTGTTTCTGATTCGAATTGCCAGTATTGTATATTGCGTACATCTTTAGTTGTGCGCACTATTATTTTATTCTATTTGTTTTAGAGTATATTGTTATATAAGTCTATACCGATTTGGCAGTTTGAACTGGAATCATCCACCTTCAAGTCTGTTAAAAAATCACAGTGTTTTTAGTTTGAACTGCCAGTTCTGTAGTTATACAAAATTATTATACAGATTTGTTAAAATAAACTATGATTACAGTATAGGGATAATTTTTAATGATTTTTGCCTTAAACAAGGTTTGTTCTTGTTTTATAATCATTTATTTGAGAGCTGTTTCTAATTTGAATTGGTTTTACACAATTTAAAGATCTTACTCCATTACTTAGAGTCGTAGCTTGATTCGGATACTTGTTTTTTTATTGAAGAATATCAAATGTAGTAAAGTATGAATAAGTTGCGACTTACGACACTATTCATAAAAAGCATAGCCAACTGTGAGGTGAAATCACGTTTTACATATCCTATATACAAGTATGGCCCATTGAACAAGAACCATAATGGTACACTGCTCCAGTTTTTTGGTTTATTACTGAATTACCAACGCATCTGTTCAAATTTACTCCCATTAAATTTATTTATTGTTTAAAGTCAATAAAGAACTTCCCAAAAAAAGTAAACAATGTAATACAAACATAATCTAGAAAACAATAATAATGATAATAATAATAAATCCTTATCTACTCACTTATCGGAAATATCTCCGGTAATTTCTATTCAATAACAATAGTAATAATAATAATATTAATAATAGAAACCATGTATTTAGAGATGTGTTAATTTGATGGATAAACAAAACACTTAAATGATGATTTTTGGAGTGTTTAAGTTGGCTGGATGCAGCACAGCCGTCTTTGATTCAAATTGAAAAAAAATTGAATTCAAAGCAAATTCTTTCAGCTATGCCGACATCTTGCCTTCTCGACACCCCTAAATTTCTTCAAAAAAAAACCCAACTCTCCATGACAAAACAAATAAAACACAACAACTACTAGATTATCAACTATTAGTATTACTCTACTACTGTGTATTAAATTTATGAATAAAACACAATCGACTAGTACGTTCAATGGTAATGTGATGACTACACTAGTAATATTCTGGGTGACGGTGGGGCGACCGGCCGCCCAAGAAGAAGAGGCCCTTCGCCTACTAGATATTTTGTCTTTTCAACAATAAAATGAATCACCACGACGACTTCCTCTGGTGAGGCACGTGCTCGCCACTTCTATACTTATACGTGCGGCACCGAAGGCGAATCAAGTCGCCTATTTTGACCAAAATACCATTCGATAGAAAACAAATACGTGTCGAAATTTAATTAGCACTCGATTATTATTCGTTTTTTAATATGTACAGAGTGAATTTTAGCGAATTTTATTACCGTTATTAGTGGGCAAACGAATAGAGAAACGTACGTCGTGATTTGACTCATCTGTTTATAGTGCCATAAAGTATAAGTTACGATGCATGTTTTTCTATTCATACATCCTGTGTCTACTTTAACCAGAGATAAGCAAATATACACTGTAGATTGTCGTCTTATATGTCAAAATATTAAAAAGAATATCATATAATTTCGGCTTTTTTATTCAGGACAGAAAAGCTAGGTTCAAGTAGGCTATGGAATAAAAACGTACTTCTTAGCTTGACAAGATGTATACTTATACAGGGTGTATGTACGATTATATTTTACCTTGTAGTTGGCTGTGCCTTTAGTTACGTTTGTTCGATTAATTGAAAACCATATCAACCAAATGTTGAATGAACCAATCTACGACATTACGTAACTAAGGCACAGCTACCTGAATGTTTTGTTGTGCCTCATAATCGTAAAAGGTGTTTAATACGAATAATATCAGAAAAATAAGTCATAAACAGACTTAAATAGGTTGCAATAATTTTATTCGTACAATTTAATCTCTTATCAATATTAATTTTCAATTAATTAAAATTACGGAAAAAATTAGTTTATACAAAGTGCGTCATTTAATTTCCAGTAAAATTAACAATAAAATAATAATGATAATATTAAATAAAAATTCTTCAACCATCTATAAACACACCAAAAATGAAACAATTGAATATCGACGACAAAAAAAAAACGAAGAATAATTTGTATGCAAACTGGCCAACTATTTGAAAAAATACCTGACCATCTCCATATATGTAAGGGGGGACATCATCCGTTTTTATTACAATTATTATTATTTATTATTATTATTATTATCAAAATTAATAATGAGATTCACGTCCCAGTCACTATTTCCGTCTAACGAACAAACGAAAAAAACAAAAAAATAAAAGAGAGAAAATTGAAGAAAATATGTGCGAAGCATTGATTTTAATGAAACAATTGTTTAAAAATTGTTTTAATATACAGGGTGCTTTACTATATTTATAGTAGACTTTGTTATATCGCCAATTTACACCGAAGTTGGCCATGCATTACGTAGTGTCTTAATTTTATTCATAGTGCACTAGATTTGATATTTGTTAATCAATTTTTCAAACGAATATAGCTACGACACTAGATAGGAAAATCATGGCCTATTGTTCAACAGGTTGTACAACAAGTAGATGAAGTAATCTACGACTTATACAGGATGAACATATTTCATATCATAGTTGATCATGTCAGATATTATGAATTGTGAATTAATCTACGATACTACATCACCAACGCATAGTCAACTGAGAAGTGAAATAGTGGTGTACACCCTGTATAAATGTAGGTAAAAATGGGAGAGAAAGAGATAGATAAATAGTATAATAAATAGTTATATGAAGTGAGTATAAATTAAGTATTTGGTGGACATGATATGATTACTTAAAAAAATATTATTGATTGAGTGTTAAATATGATGATTTAATAAGGGTGTGGCTGGGTGTACCGCTTTTTTTTAGGGTGGACTACTATAGGAAAATAACCAATAATAATGATAATATGATAATAGTAACAATTTTGTAAATACATAGTTGGCAAGTTGAACCTTAACCAAAAATGAGTAAACATTTGTAGGAGATTCGGGGAGAAAGAAAAGAAAGTAAGAGGAAGATAAAGCTAAGCGGTAAACTTTTAGAATTTTACTCTGGTTCTAGTCCTAAAATTTGTATTTACCCTCTAATTTATTCAAGTATTATTCTAGTGCATACGCATTTAGTGTTTCTGGTTGTTACACCAATCCTGTATAATGGATTAATTTGTTTTGTTTACACATACAGTTAACTTTGATATAAGCAACATTGATAATGTTTATCAAATATAAACATTATTAAAACATAACGTACGATAAATTATATTCAAAAATAAATAACATTTTCGGCTTCTAAACAACTAGGTTAGATTTTTTTATTTTCGTTTAATATAAAAAATTTTTAATGATAAGCAATAAAGATAATTTTTATACATGTATGTAGAGTAAAAATTGTAATTTTCTGTGATTTATTCGTTGTTGTTTTGCTTGTTTCTTTTTTCTATGTATACACTTTAGTTAAATTGACCTTTTGTTGGTTTTTATACCAAAAAAAAAAAACATTTAGAACTTGTAAACAATCGCCTACACGTTTCTCCCTTAAGCGAGAAACTGTTTATCAATTCAGAAACATTATCCACCTACAATTTTATCATTTCTCTCTATTTCTTTTTATGGTGCCAGAGAAGTGACAAAAATGCTGTTTCCAATACCAACTGCCAGTTATGTATGTTGTATTATATGCCGTTCTGGCGAGAGGATATGGATGTATATACAAATGTAGATCTAGAGTGCAAGATTCTCCTCCTAAGCCAGTATATGTATGGTGTATACTGGCATTTTACAGTTTTCTTTGGCTACATCATGTCGTAGATTAGTTCATACTTTACTAAATTTGACATTTTCAATATATTTTTCAAGTGCAAAACGTAACAAAAGCCAATTGCTAGGTGAAATAGCCTGTATGTATGTACATTATTGTAGTGCCAAACCTGTATATTGATTGATCAATTTCCTGTCAACAATACAAATCTAGTCACAGTTGACTTTCATCAATTGTCATATTTATAGACAATTTTCAATTATTGTGTGTATATTTGGTTGCATATTTTACCTAAGTAATTTTTTAAATTTTGTTATATAAATCTCTTGGGGTGTAGTTAATTAATAATTCAATTTAAAAGTTTTTGTTTTTCTTCTCAACCAATCGACAATCCCCTATTTAGATTAAAATCTCACCCCACCACCACCTCCACTGATTTCAACATTAACCACCCCTGTAATAAACACGTGATCTCCATCTATATCCGTATCAATTCCACCCCAATAAACTCAATTTTACAAAATGTTAAATAGATTAATTAAATTCGTTATGAATTAATGTAAAACTATAAAAATATTATTGAATTTTTTACGATAGAAGATGAGAAAATTGTATTTTTATTTGCATATTGGCTCCTCTCTTTCGCCTTGTCTTTTTTCGTTGTACAAGTTGCCAATCAATATCTCACCACCACCGCCACCACCATCTACCCTCAACGTGAACCACCACAACTACCATCGCTGCGATCGTCGCTATCACGGCCAGTTGGTGAACGACTTCAACAACGGCCACTACGGCGACGGAAGTGAAAACTGGATAACAACACAATAGAAAAATGGACTGGGAGAATATTATCGTTTTTGTCATATTCATAATAATATTAAGAATATATTTATACATAATAGAAGCAAACCAACTACCACAGCCATTTTTTGGATTGTCAGGATTATTCGATTATTGAAATTTGAGTTGAAATCAACAATTGTTAGCGAAGAAGAACAAACATTCTAAAGTGGTAAAAATCCTCTAACCTTTTCGCACTGTTTCCAGACTATTATCAAATCAAAAATTAACCGGCAAAATCAACATGATTCCGTCTAAACACTGTGATTCGCATTCCAGTAAGGTTCTTTGTTGTTATTGGGAATTTAATTCAGGGACGGTTCGTGAAACTGCACTCATAACCTTACTTTTCTATGTATAAGTTAACAGGTACTTATTGCAATTTGATGCGATAGTAGCGAGCCGCCACTGGTTGCTATTTTATTGTGCTTTTTCGTAAAATTTCATATTGCATGTTGCACGTTATTTAAAATTTGTTTTATTAATTCACCCTCTTTATCCGTTACAATAACACAAATAAGGGGTGTTTTCGATTCGGAAATAATAATCTTCAACCTGACTTATTTAAAAAAAAAAAAAAACAGACAAATAATTTCGCATTAATTATTTAATAATTTGAATTAATTTGTACAATTTAGAATCGTTAAAAAGTGCATCACAATAACATCGTGTAGAAATAATCCGTGTAAATTGAAGCATAAGCATAAATAACTGTTCATTTTCTTTATTTATACAGGGTGGTTTATTTTCGATGGTATTCATGGACAACTCATAGCAGTGATGGTACAAATTAAATCTCATGCTACTTTTTCGAGTGATTCAGTTATTTTCATTTTTCTACTATTTCGCACTGTTTTAAAAAATGAAACTTTTTTTAATAGTTTTTAATACAGTTTTTAATGTAGATTTTATTTATATTCAGATTTTAATAAATCTTAAGGTTATTGAGATGTAACACAAAGTTGTATTTTTTTAAATGGAGACATGGATTGATTAGCTATCCAATAGCTAGCATTATTTTTCTGATTACAAATATACATAGTTTGTTATAGTTATTTCTAGAAGCTTCGTAGTTATCTCGGAAATTACCATTCACAGATAAAAATTCCAAAATCATTAGTCTAATGATGAACAAAGAGTGCTATGAAACAATTGCTCCAATTAACTACGCCATTGATATTGTTTATTTTGCTTGTTTACCAATGATTGCGCCTTTGTTTTTTCGAATCAAGTAATCATTTTTCTAAAAACAATATTTATTAGTAATTGTTGATTATTTGACTATGTCTTTGTCGCAGCTTTCTTCAGACACTCAGTAACTACATTAACAAATGTTAAATTTATTCAAGTATGGAATTAGTTACGACATAACCAACTGTGAGGTGAAATACCATTGTACAATCCAGTATAGAAAAGACAGTGGCGTAGTCTTTAATAATATGCTACGCTACTGGTTATCAGTTGATTTTTAGCTAGGGAAAAGATGGAATTAAATCAAGTCGACTATGGACTATGCCATAAGATATATCAGTCATTTGTTTCTATTTTCTATTATTATTTTTCTTATAACATGAAATATCAATTAAATATTGGAAAACAAACACCTAAAAAATTGATTGGAAACAAGTTGACTTTGAACAAACATTTGAATTTTCTTTATCTCATCAAGTCAAGGATATTATTGGTGATTAAAAGTTGTCGACTTGAAATTGTGGTTTGTTATCATAGATTGGAAAGTAGTGTTTTTTTTTTAATTTGTTGATAACTTGAAATACTTTTATAATTCATTAATTATAGAAAATAAACTTTAACTGATGACGAGTTATTAGCGTGTACATTTAAAAGTGGTAGAAATTTTGTATAAATAAGTGCCGAAATAGCTCAGTTGGGAGAGCGTTAGACTGAAGATCTAAAGGTCCCTGGTTCGATCCCGGGTTTCGGCAATTTAATTTTTTTTTTACACAATTCACTCTAATCACTTATCTTTGGCATTTTAGAAACTGCACTTGAGACATATGATTTTATCTCAACGTCTACAACAATGGTTGGACGACATTTAAGCAAATCCACATCAGAACTGAGCAGTCCACGTAACGATGAAATGCCATTACCGGAAATACGTCCACGTTCGGCAGCACCACCGGAAGCGACACATTTATCGGTTTATCAAAAGGCGCACACTTTTTTTACACATCTTAAGGTAAATCAATAATAAAAAATAGAAATAAAAGCAGAATTGAGTGTGCTATTTAAATTATGATAGTGGCAACAGTTGGCGTGTGAGCCTCCGTGGCGCAATCGGCTAGCGCGTTCGGCTGTTAACCGAAAGGTTGGTGGTTCGAGCCCACCCGGGGGCGGCCAGTTTTTTTCTAGATTCAGACTTCAATTTTTTTGAAATAGAGTAAAATTAGTCGTTTGTCGTTGATATATCAGAAATTATTTGCTACCATACAGGTTAAATGAACAGGCATGTAAAGTATGATGCAAGCTACGACTTTAGTCACAAAAAGTAGGGCCAACATGAAATAATGTCTTTATGAATGCGGTAATATACAGCGTAGGCTATTGTAACTTGAAACATCATTGAAATTTAATGTTAACCGTGCTTTTATTGTTTTTTAAGGTGTCAAATATCAAATAGTTTTAAAATCAGGTGACCTAGAAACGTTATGTTTTCGTTCGATTATTTTTTCCGTCCAATTACATATGTACATAACTTTTAATTAAATATTGACAAAACTATCTAAGCGTTGTTAGGAAAATCATAGAAATTATATATGAATAATTGATGTTTCATTTGTTTAGAGCTTATACGATACACTCATAGAGTTAGAAATACGCTTGCTCCACTTTCGTTGTCTCGAATTTTCCATACGTTTTCGATACTTGAACACGTTCCAGTTCAATCGAGATTCTCCCTTACAGGGTGCATCACCGGCTAATTTGTTTTTGTCGATTTCTTGTTTATAGAATCGTTGGAGCCACCACGGGCGCCGTGAACGACGTCATCACAACAAGTCACCAGGTCGGCAGGATTCGACAACAGATTACGCCGCCGATTTGAGTAGTGATCACAGTACACCGAGTACGCAAAGTCCAAGACATCGAATCTATACTAGAACAGGTATTATTAAATACATTAGAAAATTAATTCAATCATAATGAATCATCTTGTATATAATTTTCCATTGTTATATTTATAAATGACATAAAAGAGCGATGGTTATAAGATCCTTCGATAGCTCAGTTGGTAGAGCGGTGGACTGTAGTGGCGTTTCTGAGTGGCTATCCATAGGTCGCTGGTTCAAATCCGGCTCGAAGGAATTCAACTTTTTTTAGCTTTTTAATAATTTAATCAAATCAAATTACTTAATCTTGAAATTAAGTAATGTAAATATAGCAAGAGGCCCATTAGCTCAGCTGGTTAGAGCGTCGTGCTAATAACGCGAAGGTCGCGGGTTCGATCCCCCCATGGGCCACTCACTCTTTTATAATTTTTTCTGTCAGTAATTTAATTAAATTAATTATTTAATTAATTAACAGATTCGCCATTAAGCCGCACCTATATTGGCAGTAGTGGTGGTGGTAACGCTAGTGTTATTTGTGGTGGCGGTGGCGGTGGCGGCGACACCACACAGAGCTCCCAGAGTGGTTCACCTAGACCTAGGGCGCCAACACCCAGTGCCGTGGCCGGTCTTGATCTACTCCCAGTGAGTCGAGATGGATTTATTGAATTTATTTGATTTCATTACACCGGTTTTAGTTGAGTTCGAATGATGAGATTACAAGACGAAGGGAGGCCGCTTTGCGCCAACACTCCTTCTTCCAGTTACGAGTGCATTTACGTCGCGGAAATGGGCTGGTCGCCATGGATAAAAATGGTAAAATTCTATTCATTTTTATCGTTTATAACAACTAAAAATTAGTGGATACGCCACTAGTGGTAATTTTAAAGAAAAATACAGTAGCCTATGACTTTGTGAACGTAGGTCAGCTTCTTGTTCCAGCTTTGTAATCTGCATTACCGACTTGTTCTTATTTCAACATTGTTGGTAATGCAGATTATAGGGTTGAATCAAGAAGCTGACCTACGTTCACAAAATCATAGGCTACTGCGAAGAGGAATAGCGTGGCACACTACAAGCTCCACTACTTAATAATAGGTGGCTTAATATAAACTCCACCACTTAAACTGAACTAATAACTGTGTTTTAGCGTAATTTTTTTTATTGTTGTTAGGCTTAAGTGATCCTTATGTGAAATTTAAATGTGGCGGTCGTTTAGTCTACAAATCACGCACAGTGTACCGCGAATTGAATCCAGTTTGGGATGAAAGTTTCACAGTACCAATTGAAGACCCATTTCTGCCTATTCAACTTAAAGTTTTCGATTACGATTGGGGCTTACAGGTGAACTGCCCACTTTTTACTATTTAAGCCTGCTTTTTTTCCACATTTAAGCCTTGAATCACGATTTAAGTGCTGAAAGAAGAACCGTGCTCTAATAGTTATTACAATTTACTAATATCAGTTGTTTTGTTTGAAAATTTAGGATGATTTTATGGGTTCAGCCATCTTAGATTTAACAACAATTGATATTAATCGTACAACTGATATTACATTGGCATTACAAGATCCAGCAAAACCACCAGAGACTCAATTAGGGGAGATTCTATTGACTGTTACTTTGTATCCAAAGAGTCAAGAAGATAAAGAACAGGTATTTCTATATTTTAACACTGTAAATTTGTGTGTATGTTTGTTTATAACACGGTTTTGCCTTAAATAACAAAGATTCGAATAACACGGTATTTGATATTTTTGATACTAAATCATTGGAAACATTTTTATAGTATTTTATTTTAAACAATCGTGTAAAATAAGACTCATTTTTTACAGTATTATCAAAAGAATAGCCGCATCTCTGATGTTAATAAACGTTTAAAATCGCAAATTTGGAGTTCTGTTGTTACAATAGCTTTAGTTGAGGGTAAGAATTTATTGGCTTGTGATGCAGAGACTGGTACTTCGGATCCTTATGTCAAATTTCGGTAAGTTTACCTTAATTTAACACTCTATCTATATAATTTTATTGACGCGAATTGTAGATTAGGCAATGAAAAGTACAAAAGTCGTGTAATTTGGCGCTCATTAAATCCGCGTTGGTTGGAACAATTCGATCTACATTTGTATGATGATGGTGATCAACAATTGGAGATAACCGTATGGGATAAAGATCGATCGAGGGATGATTTTATTGGCCGGTAAACCACCACTACAAAGGAGCGGGCTAGAAAACTCGTTAAAAAAAGAATGGAATTTTTGACAGGCGATTTGTCTTTTATTTTTTACACAAATTTAAACCATTTTGTAGACGATTTGATGAGAAAATTGCGTAAAAAACAGGCTTTTTATTCTCTAACTATAGAGCTTGAAATGCTCTTTCCAATAAGCCCAAATACTTGAATTTTGAGTGAAAAATAAACGAGAAATCGTTAGTCAAAGATTTCCTTTTTTAACGATTTCTAGCCTGACCCTTTAATTGATTAAAAAAATAATAATTACAAATTCCAGGTGTGTTATTGATTTATCCCAACTGGACCGTGAACGGACGCACAGTTTGTGGCAAGAATTGGAAGAAGGAGCTGGTTCGTTACATCTTCTTTTAACAATAAGCGGTACGACAGCTTCTGAGACAATCTCAGATTTGACAACACACGAAGAGAATCCACGTGAACGTGAAATGATCTTAAATCGGTACACGTGGCCGCGTACTTTCCACAATATCAAAGATGTTGG
This sequence comes from Mylabris phalerata, assembly GCA_020740385.1. Lineage (NCBI taxonomy): Eukaryota > Metazoa > Arthropoda > Insecta > Coleoptera > Meloidae > Mylabris > Mylabris phalerata. The sequence continues at coordinate 5,708,409 of JAJEOX010000222.1, forward strand.
CCATTTATCGGTGAAAGTATACCGGGCATCAGGTCTGGCCGCTGCCGATCTTGGTGGTAAAAGCGACCCGTTTTGTGTATTGGAATTGGGCAATGCCCGTTTACAAACCCAAACTGAATATAAAACTTTATCACCATCATGGCAGAAGATTTTCACATTCAATATAAAAGACATCAATAACGTTTTGGATGTTACCGTATTTGATGAGGACCGTGACCATAAAGTTGAGTTTCTCGGTAGAGTTATGATACCGTTGTTGAGGATACGTAGCGGTGAGAAACGTTGGTATGCGCTGAAGGATCGTAAATTGCGCAGTCGGGCCAAAGGGAATAATCCGCAAATTTTATTGGAAATGCATATTGTTTGGAATCCGATACGGGCTTGTATACGAACATTGAATCCAAAAGAAGAGAAATTCATGCAGGGTGAAGTGAAATTCAAACGGCAGGTCTTTGTTAGGAATGTGCTAAGATTGAAGGTGTTCGTTATGTATTTTTATGAGTTTGGCAAAATTTTCCAGTTAGTATCACCAATTTTAAAGTTATCGGACATCTAACACTTGGAATTATTTCTATTCCATTAACATCATCTTTAAAGAGACTATTTGACTTTATTTAACATTGCCTACTCTGTATAGTGTCCGATAACTCAAATTTTATTCTATTTGTTTATAGTTTTTCCAAAAAAGTCTTCAAATTCCAGAAATTGTTTCGAATGGGAATCAAAAATTCAAAGCTTCATAGCTTTGGTAATCTTCTTAATTTTGTGTTATTATTTCCAACCGTGGATGGTATCAGTTGGTGGTCTTTTGATCTTCCTCAAACAATACGTTGTACGTACATTGACTGGTCCAAATTTGGTACCATGGGACGAGACCGCCGATTCTGATATGGATGAAGATGACGATGATGATAAAGAAAAAGAAGAGAAGAAAAGTCTAAAAGAACGCCTACAGGCTATCCAAGAAGTGACGCAAAGTGTCCAAAATGCCATCGGACGGATTGCTTCATTATTTGAAAGTATTAAAAAGTAACTACATTAAAAAAAAAAAAACTACTTATTGGAAATTATAAGGATTTTCTTATTTGTAGTACTTTCAATTTTACGGTGCCATATCTATCGTGGATTGCTATTTCGTTATTGTTAGCTGCTACAGTGGTGTTATATTTTATACCAACACGGTATTTATTGATGTTATGGGGTACAAATAAGTTCCTACGTCGTATACTTCGGCCACATTCAGTACCAAACAACGAAGTTTTAGATTTACTCTCACGAGTACCTGATGATGAAATGTTGGTGAGTTTTTTGTATACAACGAAAAGCTCTCATAGCTCCTCAAATTATAAAACGATTTGGAAAATATTTCAAAAGCGAACATCTTACCAAAATTAGAGCATTGTAGCTCAATTGGAAATTGATGGAAAAATCGTTATTTAGTGATGCTACAGGCAACCAATTATTAGCGAACCAGTAATACATAAGTGTGTGAGTTAGACAACTAGTAATACATAGATAATTGTGTGTATTAGTCAACCAGTAATACACACGAATAGTTGGTTGCCTATATTGCACTAATTGAGATCGCTGCTATAATTTAGCCTTTATTACCTGTAATTTTAAATATTTTTCAAATCGTTTTACAATTCGATGAACTATAAGAAATAGAATCATTTGGATGGATTCGGTTTGCCATTTAATTTAACACATCTGCTTCATTTCTAACAAAACTAATAAACTACGGTGGTGGTAATTTTTTGATTATTCGTGTTCAATTTCTAATCGATCAAGTTGATTATTAAATAATGGGCAGATGTGGACAAATTGTTTGGCATTAGCTCAGTCGATTTCTATCGGTGGTTATTCATTATTTGAATGGTTGCTTGTAGTTGGATTATAAAGATTTGAAAATTTTGGTAAATCCCGAATCGGATCAACAACAACACCACCACCATCAACAGCAACGCCGTCGCGATTTAATGAAAAAGAAACACAAAACGTCCTAGTGGAGGCGGATTGATTTTGCTTTTGTTAGAAATGTTGTACGTCATAAAAATCGATGTCGTCATCTTGAACGAATCAAAGAAAAGTCTGATTAAATTAAATTACATTTAAAATTAAATTATTCTAGCTTAAGGAAATCCAAGGAAATAATCAAAATAAATTCGGTTAATGTAGGCGGTGATTGTGGTGAACGTAGGTCGTTACTTTTGCAACATCAACAAATATCAAATCGATTATATGAATAAAGTTACGATTAATTTCAAGGTGAAACACTAATGTACATACATCCTGTGTAGAGTTACGCGTTACGTTCTAAATTTCACCGCCTACAATAATGAAAGCAATGATTATATAGTGAGAGAGAGCGAGAAAGAAAGAGAGAACGAGTTACCCACCCTCTTCTTCCTTCACCCCTCTGACATTATTCTATTCCATATCTATTGTGCTTCGAAATTTAGCTTTAATTGGGAATTTATAAATCAAGAAATAATTTTTATTACAAAATTACTGGTGTTACGTGTACGTAAACGTAAACTTATGATTGACAGGTTGTATAGTTTAGAAAAATTAGGGGTTGTTCTATTGAGAAATTGATCAGTGGTGTTAAAATCATCTAACAATTTTGAGAACCACACCAACTCATAGTTGGCTATGCTATGACTCTGTTGCTAGTGTCGTAGATTGATTCATACTTTTTCAAATGTCTACTACGTATCAAAGTCACAGCCAACTATGTAGTAGAATACTGTAGATTTTGTACTTTGGGTAACTTCAACATTGCCTTAGAGTGTCTGGAAATAGGGAGAACATTAATCATTCAGAGTATTTTGGGTTTTTTTCCATTCATTCTATCCCTTCTTCTGTGTGTTAATTGAGCGTATTGAGAGCCATAAAGCCTTACTTAACTGGTGTTTTTTAAACTTTAAAATCAGAACTCAGAATTCCACCGATTGATTTACATTTTAATAACCGTTTGTTAAGTCTGCTTCACACTTGTTTAGTTGGTTAGTTAATTAGCGCGCGTATGCGCCAACTGGTGTGAATTTGCCATTAATAAAACTGTTCTATCATTATTACCATCATCGAAATTGTTAATGTTGAATAAATTTTGTATTTTTCTACCCCAGAAAAGATAAAAATTAAACCAAAGTAGCACCAAACAACCGAAAATTTTTAGTTCTTCCATACTCTTTAAGTTAATTAAAGTTGAAAGTAGCTTAAATTAGTTGTAGATTTACTGGAAAAGTGGTACTTTTTTCTAGCAAACTCAAAAAATTGAACGCAAGCAGAAGAATTCCATTGTATTAATTGTTGTCTTTAGACTAATTCAATTATTGTAAATATAAGAAATATATACCGGATGATTCATTTAAATGGATCGTTTCGTAAATTTTTTCGATTTAAACTACTGTGTGAATGTTTCTTGCACTTACATAATTCTTAAATGTTATTCTTAAGGTTGAAAAAAATAGCACAAAGTATTTTTCAAATTGATTTCTTGCCAATAAAAGTGATATTTTTCAATATTAACAAAATGTAATTGAGTTTATCTATACGGATTTACTCGACTTGACTTAATGTCAATTGCAAAAAAATCGTCAAGTCGTCCAAATTCGGATAGATGCAGTTTAGAGGTTTATTTGTTGAAAATCGTGTTGTTGTCTATTGTGTTGGCTCTAATCAAAGATTTTCCTATATTGTAAAGATTCTTTTTCTGAAGATTTTAAAATAAATATTGTTGATTTAATTATTGTTTGTTTCTTTATTATTAAAATACCATTGATTTTTATGCAATCAGATGATTGTAAATCAATTGTTTTGTTACACAAGGTGATCAACTTTATCGAGATTTGAGCGGTGGATTTACGAACTGTACCAGTTTTAACAAGGAAATTGTTCTTTTATGATTCAATAATGTTTCGTATGTATACAGAACGGCTCAAAAGGGGCTTGAAAATCGACTGAAATTGGAAATTCCTTTTAAATATCGTTAAAATAAACAACAATTGAGTTTTCTCGATTTATTTAAGATTCACATTAGAAAAAAAAAATTTAAATAACAAGAAAACATGTTTTTTGGGAATGTAAGTTTTAAAGTACAATGAACTTTGTTGTGTTCAGCCATATCGAATTCAGTTTTCCTGTTTTCACTTTTATCGAGTTCAGATTTTTGATTTTTAAACGATTTTCAAGAGATCCAACATAGGTGTGGTGCTGATTCCGGACCGGACTCTTTTTAGAGAAGCAACAACGACCGGTGAGAAAGTAGCAGACCATGACACACTTTTCTATCAAAAAAAAAAAAACAACAACAAACTTAGAAATAGAAACAAATAATCATAAGAACGATAAATAAATTAATCGAGAAACAAAATAAAGATCGTTTTTATTTCAATTGAAGCTCCTCTGCTATCGAATCAATGGGAAGATGTCTGATTGTGAGAGAAAGTTACAATGATCGCTTCGGGCTTTAGGTGACCTTTGTTGTCTCCTCATTTTCGGTTTTTGTTCTTTCTAAAACACAAAAATCATTGAACTTGACCGCCAACCAGCTAGCTTCTTCATTTCTCAAATAAATAAAGTCCATAATTTTCTCTTTCAACGATCGAATCAATGTTAAAATTGCATGTTCATTGTTAATTGCACATATTTAGCTACAATTGAAGATTGTAAATATTAATTTTTTGTTTTGCTCCAATTATAAATAAAACTATGGAATATCGCATATGCCACACTTTATTTATTCTATGCTCTAATTGTTAAATGTTCTATTTGCGTTTTTTTTGCTTTTTTCTTTCGTTAAATTTATCATTTTCTAGTTCTTCTAATGGGACAATTTTGCAATGAGACTTTGGAATAATTAGAAATTTATTCGAGAACTGTGTTAGAAAGTACAGTTTCGTTCTATTAAAAAAGACACAAACAATTGTAAAGCATTTTAAGATTCTAAAGATGAGAAATATTCGATTTTCAAGAAACAGATTCTGAGTAAAAATCTTTTGAATTGCTCAATATCGAAATTATTTAATTGGTACAACTCTCGAGGTCTTCAAATTAACAGAAATTTATAAAAGAACAACTTATTTTTTCTTCTTCTAGATATTCGTTGGGTGGCTAAATTTTTGAACTAGTAGGAGAGATGTTAGGCAAGGAAAAATGAAAGACTTCTAGTTTCTTTACCGAATAAGACCGTCCATCTTCTGAACTGTTCAGTATCAATAATTTAAATGAGACAACTCAGTATTTAACTGAGCTCCTTCTAGAATTTTTTTTTAGCTAGACTCTAACGATTATTTAGAAATTTAGAAGTCTGACCGTACTGCACGGTCTTTCCTAAAAACAAACGTGTAGTTATTTCTATGATAAGCGCTATGAATGCGGAAAATTTGTTACTATTAGCAAATATTAAGTTACGTTACATGATAAATTGCTTTTCAGTCTTTGTAAACGTTTTCTTTTTGACGATTAGAATATTCAATAATCAATTGGTTTTATTAATTTCGATTATAATCACTAGCTTTGATGAATCTTAATTGAATTTATTACCTAATTGATTTCATAAAAATAAGAGATACAAGAGTTACATAGACAGACGTACAATGTTTAAAATGTTTACAAGTATGTGTGTACATTTTTATTACCTATTTATTCTTATTATTTACGTTTATAGAATTTGTAAATCTTCAGATTAAGTGCATTAATAATCAAACAACAAACAAATAATGAAAGAAAAACTTTATTGTTGTAACAATAGCATTAGGAATAATTCTAAATTTGAGCACTTTTCAAATTTAGTAGTTTCCCAATTCTCAGGTGATAAAATCTCGAAAATTTAGCTAGTTTACCATTATTTTAATAAATTTTTCTATCGTTAAACTCTCAAAATTCTATTAAAAACTTCAATATACCTACTCCTAAATCTTCAAAAAAGTGTCTAAATTTTGAGTATCGTCAAATGTCTATTTGAAAATGCTTGAAAGAATTCCATCAAAAAGTATTTTGTTACAGATTATTTAAAATTATACATTCTACAAAAAAATGGATTAAGTAAGATACTTTAATTAGTGTGTTAATGTTAATTTTCGTTTGAATAAAAAATTAGAAACTATCACAAATTTTTTGAATAATCCAACCGAATTGTTGTGTGTTATAATAAAGTTTATATAATTTTAATTCTTTCCTGTTGCTATAATTGTATTATTACCTATTATTATTATTCTTTTCCTATTCTGTTCATATTTGGTTTGTTATAAAAACATAACCGCTTGTAATTATTTGAGAGTGAAAAGATGAGGCAAGAAATTGGACTGGACACGTTTTTTTTTTTTGTAAATTGTATCTCCCCCAGCGATATATCAAGTTTCGAATAAAAATCAGAATGTAATAAAAAAATACAACTTCCCTTCACTTTAAGATTCTGCTTGTTTTTGTGTCGTTGTTTTTTTTTTATAATTTACAAATTACAAGTTTCTTAATTTTCTATCAAAATAAGAAAGTCCAGCTTTTAATAAATCAACAGCCACACCCATTTACGGTTACAACCCTCGTCAAAAAATCCAAATGTTAGTCTAAACTGCCCTGTGTTATTGACAGGTGGATTGTCCAGGTGAGGGTGGCGCCCCTCTCTCTACACCACCACCACTACCACCACAACAACAGGAACAACAAAAATTGTGGGTATAAAAGCAATATTGCTGGCCTCTCGAAGACTTTCTTTGCCCGGAACCAAAATCTCAAACAAGCAGTGTGTGGAGAACACAACGAATTTCTCATCGCTTATTCAATTTTCAGTGATTTGTGTGAAAACAATTAGGGGCAAATTAGTGATGTGTGAATTTGGAATTAAGTGAAAATTAACTATAAAAGAAATTTGTGCCAAATTCTCTCACCGTCTTGGATTAAAACAAACAATCATTAAAAGATGGTAAGAATTTTAATCGAAAAATCAATTAGACAATCGAAATTAATTAAATAACGTTGTGTAATTCTGTTGGATTTGAATCAAGTCGAGAAAGAATGAGGAATTTTACACACATCACTGATTTTGATTAAGACACAGATAAGATCGAGTTAATAATCATACTTATAATCGAGTATATAAGGCTTGTTTTCAATTAGAAAGTTGATATTTAGATTTATGAATATTTATTGCAGTTTATATTTCCTTAATTTTGGAAAAAAACGATATTTTAAGGTAATTATTGCCGTTTGAAATCGAAAAGATTGTGGTTTATAATTCAACTACCGGTGTCAAGAGATACAAAGTTATTTCAGTTAAATTCCAAAAGATTCTATGAAAAATTCTACATTTTCAACGATGAGCTCTTGGGACTGGAATTTTTTAATTAAATTTCACACAAATTCCTTAAAATTAAATGGAATAATAATTGTTTTGGAAAACTAAATTTAATTAAAATTAAATTAAAGTGTTGAAAACTAAAATTTAGTCTTAAAATATGCGACATCATTTTGTTTGAAGTTACATGTTGGAAAATTAAAAAAAAATCGAAATTTAATCGAAAATCGGTTGTTTCAACAATGAAATATTCAATTTTATCCTAGAAATAAACCAGTCATGAGTTTTTTGAACTAAAAACTGTTCTCATATACAATCTACACTTACAATTCGTTCAATTATTGAGAAATTGAACTTTTAAGTATAAAAATTGAACGTTTTAAATTTGAATACAAGTCTACAAATTCCTAAAGAAGAAAATACAAAAAGGGCTCTAAACCGAGTAAAATTCACCAGTTTGTTCCCGTCAATTTCTCTTCAATTTCCTGGTCGACATTCCTAAAAAGTGGAAATAAAAACTAAACCGCTAGTCTATGAGTAAAATTGTTTAGTTTGAGAGAAAATAGAAAATAGAAACGATCAAGCTTGTTTATCAAAAAAATTAACATTGCTAATTAACAACAACAACAACTCGATCATCAGGTCTAACAAATGTTAAACGAGCAAAACTGAAGGCGAATAGAAATGGAAAGAAAATTTCTAGATGAAATCTTTAATCGAACAATACGAAATTACACAATTCCCACTCAAAACTGACCAGTATAAATCAGGAATTTTATTTATTTGTAACAATTCCAGTATACACACAAGTTTTTTCTACACAAAAAACGATGCAAAAAGAACGGAGTGAAAGCTTAACTGATTTGGTTGTTAATTGAATAATTTAATTGTGGTTATTACCATTAAAAAAAATTATTAAAAAAAACTACAGAAAGCGACAGAAATGTTAACATACTAACCTTCTGTTAAGACCCGGATCCGTTTCTTTTCTACAGATACTAAAACAGAAATGAAAAGGGGCTTGTTTTGGATAGAAAACGGATTTTCTTTAGAAAACCAGACTTGATACAAAACAGAGCGTGGAAAGTCGTTTTTAATTATCATTATAGGGGGATATAATTGGAAAAAAAAGAGAAATTTCTTAAAACGATTGGGAAATATTGAAAATTCTCGATGTTTATTATCAAAGAAACACGAACAATCAAGATAACAACCTTGATATTTACTCAAATTAGAATGTGGATTAATTTTTTCACGGTTTCTATTAAACGATTCGTTGATAGACAAATAAATTCACTTTCCTCGACAATAATTTAGGAGCCAAATTCACTAGTTGTAGTTGTTATTAATTTTTTTCGAACGGAATTTGTGCTCTAAATAATAACCTTTTATACAACTTTGTTAATTATAACCGTTCACTAATCATTACAACAATTTAGTGAAAGTCTTGGATATATCCACATGGTAACTGAGAAATAAGAGCAAAGAAGTGGAGAAAAAAGAGCAAACATTCAACGAAACTTGTCTATTATTATTGCATAAAAATCCACTTGTTTTGTTGTAATTTTCATAAATTTCCATCATTGTTATAATCGATCGATCATTTGATTACGATTAGATCCGTGTTTGTTTGTTTTTTTCGAAAGAAAAGTTGGTTTCCATTCGTTTCTAGTCGAAGGCGAAGAATTCTGCGTCGAAAGATGTTGGTTTTCTTCAATTTTCTAAAACTCACTACAAAAACAGAACGAACAGAACATTGAAGAAAGTCACCGGATCAACAAAGAGAAACTTATCGAATTTATCGATTGTAAAACACTGAAAATTCCATCTTTCTATATCACAGAGAAACAACAATTGGTGGAAGTCTGTAATTTGATCGTTTCCTCTTTCTTTTCCTGACTGCTATACGTTTGATTATTATCGAAATTATTAGCCTGAAAAAAGAGAATTGCGCGTATATTTTATTGTATTCGACTATTATCATGTCTCCATTCGAGTATATCGTAATCACGTATCATTTAATAATAGTTTAGTGAAAGTATTTTCCTATTTTGCGTTGGAAATAAAATCATTTCCACACTAAAAGTAGTGAAGTAATGGAAATTTCCCAACTACTTTGAGTGTGGAAAATTTGGGATAATTTATTTTTTCGAAGTTGGTAACACTGTCGACTATCTCAAATGTCATTCTTTGACAGAAATGCAGACCACTTGATTAACGTGAAAACAACTTTTATTTATTTCAAATTATTTTTACACCATTCTTGAAAATTTCGATAACAATGTTCATATTTTATTTTTGATTTACCGGGAAGTAAATCATTGATACCATTTTCAACAATATCACGTAATTCTGGTGGAGTACAAGATAATGCGTCACACATTTTTACTTTATTAAAAGTCGTAATTAATATGGAGACTTAAACAATTGAAAATCAACTCGTTTTACAAATAAAAAGTTGAATATCGTCAAGTAGAACTTTCATTTGTTTTATTTAATACCAACTTCTATAAAATTCCCTAAACTTTAAGGGTTCAATTTTTATTAAAAAAGGGTACAAAGGGGCGCAAAATAGGAAAAATAGTATGAAAAATTCGTTTCAGAAGTCAATTCCTGCACTCGACCATTAAAAAACTCGTGCTACCGCACTCGTTTTTTAATTTTGGTCTCGTGCAGGAATAATGGACTTCTGAAACTTATTTTTCAATATACTATTATCTATGGAATTGTAGAATAAAAAAGAAATAAATCAAAGAAGAAGTATGGAAATATACCATTTGTGCCACGCTATTCCTCTTTACAGTAGCCTATGATTTTGTGAACGTAGGCCAGCTTCTTGATTCAACTCTATATTCTGCATTACCAACCATGTTGAAACAAGCGCAAGTCGGTAATGCAGATTGTTAAGCTGAAACAAGAAGCTGACCTACGTTTACAAAGTCATAGGCTACTGCGAAAAGGAATAGCGTGGCACACTTGGTATGCGAAACTATAGTCTATTTAGTTGAGTGTTGCACAAAAATTTGATGGCGTAATATTTTAGATTTAGACAATCACGTCTTTAAAATTATGAGTTTTACCAATCTTCACTTTTTAACAAAATTTATAAAATTATGAAAAACAAAAGAACCATTCAAACATTAAGTTGATTAGATTTTTCAGATGGCAGCTCAAAATCTAGTGGGTTTTGTCAAATATAGTTGTCATGGTAACGATACCAACAAAATTCCTGAAATCCCTAAAGTTTATTCCGTTTTTTTTTTTTGGAAAAAAGGCGGCAGTATTTTAAAGAATATTTTATTAATTAATTGTAATTAATCGACAATTATTATAAACACACACATAAAAAGATTGAGAAAATCGAATAATTATAAAAGGTAATGATTTTTATTACGGAAATTGCCCATTTTCTTCAACTCGTCGTCCTTGATTACTCATTTTCCTTGCAATTAAACAAGATCATCGTCGATTAAACACGACCGTGATTCTATTGAATTTTCTAATTTTTCTTGTATTTTTCTTCTAATTACAGATTGTCTTCCATATCTTGATCTTGACATTCTACCTGTTATTCGGACAAATCCAAAATGAATCGAATATTGGCCAAAATTACGATACTAACGACTGGATTCCAATCGAACCAACGAATCGACGTAGTGATAACCAACAAGTAGCCCAAGGCAGGGTGCTGAATCTGGAAACGCCACCCAATCAGAGATTCTTCCCCGATGAAGATTATTTACGAAAACAACACCACCACCAACAACCACAACAACAACAACAAAAGGGCCATCGGCCAACTAGAGTCCAACATCCGTACAGATTTGAAACTGTGGTTGTACCTCCACCACCACAGCCGCCAACACGACAGCTCCAACAACAGAGTTTAAGTCAAGTTCTTGTAGCACCGCCACCGACTGACGATAATCAACCGAACTTGTACGAATCTTTAAATCCTGGTGTTATCAATCATGAATTATTGCCGCAATTACCGCTGATAACAACGTTAAGAACACCGACGACAACAACAACACGCAGATCTCGTCCTAATGTTGATAATAAAGAGAATGTCCAACTTCTTTATGTACCATTGGAGAATTTGAGGAAAAATCAACAAGTTGGCCAACAATCGCAGAATTATTACCATCAGACACAATTACCGGTGAGATTTAATGAGGAAATTCAGAAGAATCGGCCGCAATTGTTGGAGAATATCCAGCAAGATTTTATACAACAAGCTCTAGCTGCCCATAAATTACAACAACAATTACAACAACAACCACAAGAATTACCTCAAATAGTATCAAGTTTACCACCATTACCACCTCCAGTAACAACAACGACAACTACCACAACAATACCACCAAAACCGAAGAAAAGGAAGCCTCATCAACCACCATTGGCTGTTTATATGGAGAAATTAGGTTCGGCTGAAATTAACGATGTTTTACGTGTCTTGAAGAATGCAAAATCGATAACAGTTCAAGACAGTATAACACAACAATCACCACAAGTCTTCGTCGGGCCTTATAATTTAAATCCACCGGAAGGCTACACGAAATTCCCATTACCGTATATTTCGAATGTTGATGGGAATCGTATCGAACGGCATCGAATTGAAGATTTACCGTTCTTTGTTGCTCCGTTAAGCTACAGAGCACCGGATGGTTACTCAAAAATACCGCTACCATCACCTCATGTTGGTTCAGTGATTGTTAAACAAAATGGTGAAGCTATTCAAGCTCAAATAATAACAACAACAAGTGCGAAAAATTTCGTTGGTAGTCCACAAATTGATCCAAAAATCCAACAACAATTCTTGCCGGTCTTTCAGGAAATCAAACCGAATCTACAAGAAAATCCACGGGAATATTTACCGAAATATCAACAGAAACCAGTGGAGACTTCAACGCTAAATTATGAAAAATACCCACAAAGCAACAATTATGAAATTGAAACGTTACCAATTCATCGATTTAGTCCGACAACAACACCACCGACAACAACAACAACTACAACAACTGCAAAGCAGATTATAACAACATCAAATCAACCTGAAAGTCGTGATTTTGTGCCGTTTCAGCCACAGAATCAATACCGCTTGGAAGTGAATCCACAACAAATTAATCACGGTTTCAGTCAATACGAATTGGAGCAAATCAATCGTTTTATTGCTGAAAATCCGGAATATCATGTCAGTAGTGTTAGTTCAAATCTACCAACACAATCGTCACCGAATGTCCAACAATTTGTCGCTGAAACGCCTGAATTTTATCCGAATCCGGCTAGTGTCTCAACTTTACCACCAGTAACTCGACCACCACCAAGATTCGTTGGTGAAAATACTCAATTGCACCATTTGAATCCTGTAAGTGGTTCAACTTTACCACCAACTCCTAATCGATTCGTTGCTGAAACTCCTGAATTCCAACAAAGTCCAATTAGTGGTTCAACTCTACGTCCATTAGCACCAACATCAGTTGTGAATACTGAAAATTATGAAATTGTAACGAAATCGAGAAGTAAATCAACACCACCTCCACAATTTCTGGCTGAAACACCAGCAATCCATTCAGATCCGATTACTGGTACAAGAATACGATTAGAATCACATCCCTCAGCATTAGAGGTTGGTGGGAATTATGAAAATCGACCATCAACACCACCACCATCGCATCGATTCCTTACTGAAACTCCTCAATTCCAACAAAGTCCAATTAGTGGTTCAACTTTACGGCCAATATCGCGTCCAACAACATCAACAACAATAGGTAGTGATGATTATGAAATTGTAACAAAACCAAGAAATCGGTCGAGGAAGCGTCAAAGGGGACGGCCATCAACAAGAACAACAACAACAACAACTTTAAGGCCTGTTACTGGTTTTGATAATGAACATTATACAGTTTTGGAGGAATTCAATATAAAACCACAAATAACAACAACGACAACAACAACAACAACACCAAAGTATACAACAGAAATTGAAACTGTTCCTGCTAATGTTTATAAATTAGAACCGGTAGTTTTCCAACAACAACCACAACAACAACAAGATCTAAATCATCAACATTATCAACAACAACAAGAGCTAAATCATCATCATTATCAACAACAACAACAAGAACAACAACCAGAAGTAATAACAGACGGTCCCCATTACTCGCCGTTAATTTACAATCGAGGCCAAATCTCTGGAACAACACCAACAATATCAAACAATTATCAATTAGTAGGTCTACTTAACGACATTCAAGATCAAAGTGTTAAATCACTATTGAATCCTAAACTTTTAATACCAACAACTGAACCTATTCAGATCCCAACAACCGCAACAACAACAACGACAACACCTGAGCCAGTGATTATTACAACAACAACAAGAAGGAGTCGTGGTAGACAAAGAATTACAACAACAGCAACACCACATCGACGTGTTGTGAATCGTCGCCGGCCTACTCGTTTAACAACAACAACAACAGAGCGTCCAACAACAGATTTTGAGAGTAGTCGTGCAGTTAGTAGGCAAAGATTCCGTACAAGAGGGCGACCTTTAACTACTGAAATTCCTAAAAATACCCAAATTTTTGACAATCACCACCAACAACAACAACAACAATCGATTAATTTCCAAGAAATTGCACCACAAATTGAGCCACAATCTTATATGCAATTCGAGCATACTGTAAACGATGAAGAAGTAATCAAAGTTAAAGTTGATGGTGAACGTGATGATCACGATAATGTCGATAATGTGAAATTGATTTCAGAAATTGAACAATCACAACCAGTTATTGATGTACAAATTAACCATCCCATAGATGATGGGGCAGTTAAATTCGTTGAAACAACAGAGAAACAACCACAAACTATCCAATCTGGTGGTGTTTATCATAATCACAAATATCACCAAGAGGATAATGAAAGGTTGGCAATATTGCAACCAACTAGAGGTAATGGTAATGGTCGGTTAAGGAGTCGATCACGAATTGTTCAAACAACACCAACAACAACCACAACAACAAGCACTACTATGACAACGATTCGGTTGGAAAATCAGAATCAAAAAGAAGAAGAAGAAAAGGAAGAAGATGAAGAATTCTATGGATTTATTCGTCCACCCAATTACAATAAACCATCATCTTTAATTTTGACAACAACCCAACAACAACAACCTAGATTTAGTATTGAAGGGGAACAATCATCACCAACACCGTCAGCTGTGCGTTTTATTGGCGAAATTCGGCCAAAATATCAAACAACCCCAACCCCAACAACAACATCAGGAAATTTTGATGAACAATTCACTGTTAAATCGCGTTCAAGAATCCGAATTCCACAACGAAGACTCAATCCGCAATTTAATGAAATTCAAACAACACCAATAACAACAACAAGACGTATTAGTAATATTGGACGTGGACGAAATCGTGGACATAGTTATTATCAATCACCATTGAGTAGTAGTGGTGAAGATTTTAATCAAAATGATAGTGTAGAGGGTGGCAATTATCCAGTGTCTTATCTTAAAAATCACTCATTTCCTCCACAAACAACCACAACAACAACTACTACTACTACAACAACAGAGAAGCCAACGTTTCAAATAACCATCGATCCAGATGGTTACACCGTTGTTGGTGAAGAAAATGAAGAAGATCAAGAAATAAATCCGTCCTTGTATCGTCCAAAATGGGTGCAAGCGTCAGCTCAGGCGTTACAACACGACGAAATCATTGATGAAACTCAAAATACAACAACACCAACAACCAAGAAGGCTCCAAATTACAGAAGGAAAGGTGTTTGGAAATTGGTGAAGAAACAACCAATAGAAGATCAATTCGAAGTTGCAGAATCGCAAAATTACCAATCCGTTTTGAATCTGTTTGGTGAAATCACGAAGATTTCGACAACTACACCAACAACCACAATTGAGCCTACAACAACAACAACAACAACAACGACAGAATCAAGTCTTTTTGACACCATCTACAACATGTTCAGTGATTTAAACAAATCGCAACAAGCCAACAATGAAACAACTTCAACTGCTGATGATAATGTTGTTGATAAGGTTGAAACAACAACAACAACGATAACACCAACGTTTCCTGAAGAGATAACTGAAGCTACTATTTTAACCGAGCTTCCAGAAACAACAACAACAACAACAACAACGCAAAATATTGGGCAAAAATATGAAGTAGAACCATGGGAGATGAAAGAAGTTAAAACAAGCACATCAACGGAGATATCTCATGAAACAGAGATTTGTTATAAGGGTAGATGTGTTAAGACGAAAGATAAAAATTAGGGCTACATGGTGTGGTGGAAACGGTTAAGAAATTGATGTAAATGTATTTTGTAAATAATTTGATTAAATGAATGAATGAATGAATGAATGGATGTTTAAATCGAAACTGATAAATCTTCAAATATACTCAGTGGCAGAAGGCTTAATTGAAGCCTCTGTAAGCTCAAATAAAGGACTCAAATATAGCAAAAATAGGCTCTTTTCCATTTTTGATAACTTCCACTAAAGTTGCTTCAAATTGTGTCTTAAATATGCGCTCAAATAAATTAAGATTGGTAGATAGTCGCAGATGTTTACCATTTATTTCACTTTCTCACCCTTAAGATTTTGTAAAATGAGAATAGTACCATAGAGATTTTAATAAATGCTAAAATGAAAAATTGTTGTCTTGATTAAGGCAAAACAAAGAAACTTTTGCCCTTTTTGTATTCTTTTGTGCTTAAAATTATAAGGTACAGAGGAATTTTGGGCAAAGGAGTTTGACCTTTAAAACCATTGAAATTAAGTCATTTTCTAAAGTCACTCAGTATATTTAATTTTAATTATAATCTAAAGTAACAATAATTAGTAAAAGAACAATTATTATATTTATTATTGCTATTATTATTATTAATATTATTACTATCATTGAAATTATTATAATTTTTAAATTGTGATTGTATTATTTTTTAATAGATATGAACATCCGCTAAAATAATTAAATGATTATTAATAAATTGATTTTGTGTATTTGATTTTTATAACGAAGGATAAATTTCACACACACATACAAAAAATAAAGATCTCTATTGCGAACTTGATCTTTATTGATAGGACGAAAGCCTAAAATTTCTATTTTCATGCTTCTGAACAAACTGATTACTTGATTAGCCCTTAAAACCACCAAAATTCAAGCAGCAAATTGTCCAAATGAAAATGTCTCAATTCATTAAGGCATTTTCTTATTTTCTTATTTGTTCTCATTGACAGTAGGGCAACAGAAAGAACACGTCTATTTTGTACAAAGTGTTAAGTTCTGGCATAAATATTTAGATTGTTTGTTTCCAATTAATCAAACTGATCCTCAACATAAGTTTATTATTTAAATATTTGCGACGAATTAAAGTAGAAAATAATGTTAATCTTGTGTTTATTCTTGGAATTATAAGAAACGCAGGTTTAGGTGCGTCTTCTTTCATTTTAGCAATTCATTAGTAAGCCTAAATGTTGATAATTACCATATTTCTGATATTGACCATTAGATTAATATAATTATTAAATGAAACGTTATGCATTTATTTCTAATTCTAATATAAGTGTAGACAATTAAATATACACAAGTGAACAGTTAGTTGCCTACTTTCTACATTATTTTCATTGGATTAGAGACATTTTTATTTTAATTAATGAACTGAAATTTTGATTTTATTTCCTTAAAATAGATTAGCGTAAATTTGATAATTTTGACTGATACTACTTATAAATATTTAAAAGATGTTTAGAATAATTGAAGAAATGCTTACCTGCTTAGGCAAATTTTGTTATTTAAAAAATTTCAACAATCTTTATGAATTTATGAATTTCCAAAATTATGTATCCATCTTTCAACAATTTCGATAATTCATAAATTCGTAAAGATTGTTGAAATTTTTTTAAATAACAAAATTTTTCTAAAGGTATTTTCGGATTGTTAAATTTCGATAACTTGTCTATTGATATTGAAAATTAGTAAATGAATAAAATAGAAGCTCAAAATCAACATCCCATGTAATAAATAATAGTTATTTATACAACAAGTGCATTATGGGGCAAATAAGACGCGAGAGAAACAGTGTAAACTTTTTCTCTCGCGTCTTATTTGCCCTTAATGCACGAGTTGTATTCAAAATTTTATCCAACACCAACCACCAAGACCATTTTAAAGAGCTTTTATTGTTAAAAAATATCTGTCATTGTCAATAAATTTATTTGACATTTAAAAAAATAGAATCATGGAGGCTTCTTAGTTGTCATGGAAAAGTTACTCTGCTGACCAATAGGAATAGAGTATTCTAGTGAATTATGAGATATAAATTCACTCTTATAATTCACTAGTGTTTTCTAGGGTACCTATATAATTCAACTAAAATCAGTGTAATTATGACCTCATAATTACACAACAATTAATTTCTGGAATATTCCTATAATCACTTTTTAATATCCAAAATAGGTGATAAAGATGAGCCCATTTTTTATTATTGATAATCTTTATCGAATAATTGATTTATTACCGTTTGATATTAGTGCTAGACAATTAGTATACGTATCATTTGGAAAATTCTTATCACTAGGAAAATTGCTATCACATGTGTGCCATTTATCATAAACTATACCGACTAATTAGCTATTATTGCTACGTGTCATGCTTACTTACTATCAGAGGTCTTCATTTTTCCATTATCCCATGCTAACTAACATAAGGATATTTTGCTAATTTCAAGCACTTTTTTCACTCTGAACTCAAACTAAACGCTCTACCAGAAAATAGAATCAAAACTAGTGATTCTTGAGAAATAAATAAGTTAATTGTGGGACTTTTAGTTCACACTGTATCTTATACACCACATTTCAACCTAAGGCTCCTAGATCTTATGGCAGCTTCTATTAATTGTCCGGAAATTTGAAAAACTTTTGCGAATTTGTAGGGAACATTTGGACAAAATTAGAACTAGGCTACTTTTATGAAACTGGTGAAAAACCGCTTTAATCCGCCTCTAAAAGATGGAACTTTTGATTTTTTTTGGATACATGATGGGAGTCGTATTTTGGACAATTGAAGTAACCTATTAAGTTAGAATACCCTTGAACGTCTTAAGTTCTTACGATGCTTCCCAATTTGCGCTCTAAATAAGGCAAAACATGGAATACTTCTGATTTTTTTTTGATAAATTTCTAATAATGTAAGAAGAGGATTGCTTAATCTTGAAAACAATCCAAATAGAACAATTATTCGCAAAATAAAGAGCATGGGAATCATGAAATTGTGCAGAACACAATTGGATAAAGATACATTCTTAATTGCTTTGAATTATTTCCATGGAAATGTTTAAAAATACTAATTAAAATTATGAATAATGAATTAAGGAGTGGATAATCTGCAAAGTAAATCGGAAAAAAACGAGCAAGGAAATTCCAAGTGATATTGAAAGCTTCGCGTTTCTTATAAATACGCGGAAAACAAGCCAACAATCCAACACAAGTTGTAAGACAACAGTAGTGAAGAAATCGTCAAAAATGGGCCACTTTTTCCCTTTATTAATCGTTGTTGGTGTTATGGCCGTCTTAGGGGCGCATGCCACCGATGATTCGGTAAGTTTTATAATTTTTGATTTTAGAAATTCATACGAAATTTTTATTTGACCCAACAGTCAGGAGGAGATCCAGAATTATTGAAGAAAATCCACGACAAGTGTCTTAAATCAACTGGAACTAAGGAAGGTATTGAACTATTATTATTATTATTTAATATTAAACATATACAGATCGGGCGTTGCCATGCAGCGGTATTTCACATCATAGTTGGCCGCAGCTGGTGACGTACTATCGTAGATTGATTCATATCTTACTAAATTTGACATTTGTTAACGCATTTTTTAAGGATATGAATTAATCTACGCGTAGCCAATTGCAAGATGAAATGCTTGTATTTTTTACTAAACCCTATTTTTTTGTAATTATTCCTATTTAGAGGACGTAGAGAACTTTAAAAAAGGAAAAGCAGTAAATAATGAGAATTTCAAGGTATTTTTTTTATATCAATTATAAGTCCAAAATTGTAATTTTTTCAATTATTTCAGTGTTATGATAAATGTATTATGATGGAAGCTGGTTCTGTAAGTATCTCTATTTCTACCCAATTTTTATCTCTAATGTTAAATTTAAATGAAACAGATGACCCCTCAAGGTGACGTTGATATTCCAACTTTTTTAAAATCATTACCGGATTCTCGTAAAAAACCTGCAAAGGAGATGCTTGAGAATTGTGACCACTTTACAGGTATGTACTTAAGTCAACAGTACTTATTTTTATTATTCTTGTACGAAAATACAGTGGTATTCAAGTTTCTTTTTTGCTACTGATTGTTCTACTGGCAATCGATAGTTAAAAAAAATGAGAGAATACCACTGATAGTGATGAACCCAGTTGGACATTTGTTAAATGAATTGAGTCGTAGCTTACTTCAAACTTCATTTAGGTATTTTTCAAGTGTCTGAAGCAAGCTACGAACGACAATAGAATCATGGCCCACTGATTATGAGAAGTAAAATATCGTTTTGACTATTATTTAAATAATTTTGTTTTCTTTTTGTGGTGTTTCAGATGAAGATTTATGTGAACGTGCTTATAAGATTTTCAATTGTAGCCGCGAAACTGATCCGAAAAATTTTTTCATTATTTAAATGTTTGGGGAAAAACTATGCATATTCAAAACATTAACAATATTGTACTTATTCCTTGCACTATAATAAAGTAGAGGTTCTGCAAGTATTTTTATTCTTTTCTTCTCCTATTAATAATCCATTAGTAAGACTAAATATAGATAAAAAGATTGATATTGGCTTATTTTTTATTTAAAAGCATCTTAAAATCTCTTTAAATGAAACACTATGTATATTTTATTATTGTCAATATAGGCAACTCAATATACAATTCTGTATAGTTAGTAGTGTGCCTTATAGTTTTTTGAGATTTTTCTAAAATATTATTTTCAAAATAATTGAGTTGGTAGATGGATTTAAACTGAAAATAGCTACAATCAATTGAAATTTCTTTATTTCTATTAAGATTTTTTGAAACTATTTAAGAATTTTTATTTTGTTTCATTAAAAAGGGCTGAATTTACAAATTTTCACTAATTCTCCTTATAAAGAGTGGAAATAGTCTAGTTTTAAGTAGCATTGTAATACAAATGAGTAAACAATTTACTAATCATTAAAAAAAAGAAGATACTTTTGTACGATCTATGCATGTATGTGTCCAAAAATCTTGAATTGAAAGGTGACAAATTTGTTGTTTTTGTGTCAAAATAAGACAATTTACCGAATTTTAAACCATTTTACGTTCAAGTTTTGAATTCTAACAGTTAAATTGTGTTATTGTTACTTAAAATTGTCGATTCCTAACATCTAACAGTTGAAAGGTAACGAATTCTACATTTTAATACTAAATTTCGATGAATTTCCTCAGTTTTAGTTAGAAAAACAACGTTAATTTGCCACTTTTTTGCTATTTGAATATGAATAAATAAATAAGTTTTAGTTGTTAAAATATATTTTGACTACCTATTTAGTTTAGAGCTTGTAACTTAACAATGACAAAGTTACAAAGTTCACACTTTGAGATCAACTCTATTTGTCAGTTTTAGCTGAAAAAAATTGCTCCAACTACCTAAAAAAAGTTGCTTTTTGATGTTGAATTTCTCAAGCCTCAAAATATATAGAATGATTTAACGAGATGATTGAAATTATTATAATTTCTAAATTGTAATTGTATTATTTTTAATAGATATGAACATCCGCTAAAATAATTAAATGATTATTAATAAATTGATTTTGTGAATTTGATTTTTATAACGAAGGATAAATTTCACAAACACATACAAAAAATAAGATAAAGATAAAGATAAAGATCTCTATTTCAAACTTGATCTTTATTAATAGGACGAAAGCCTAAAATTTCTATTTTAATAGGCAAAGTTTCCAATTTTCATGCTTCTGAAGAAACTGATTACTTGATTAGCCCTTAAAACCACCAAAATTCAAGCAGCAAATTGTCCAAATGAAAATGTCTCAATTCATTAAGGCATTTTCTTATTTTCTTATTTGTTCTCATTGTCAGTAGGGCAATAGAAAGAACACGTCTATTTTGTACAAAGTGTTAAGTTCTGGCATAAATATTTAGATTGTTTGTTTCCAATTAATCAAACTGATCCTCAACATAAGTTTATTATTTAAATATTTGCGACGAATTAAAGTAGAAAATAATGTTAATCTTGTGTTTATTCTTGGAATTATAAGAAACGCAGGTTTAGGTGCGTTTTCTTTCATTTTAGCAATTCATTAGTAAGCCTAAATGTTGATAATTACCATATTTCTGATATTGACCATTAGATTAATATAATTATTAAATGAAACGTTATGCATTTATTTCTAATTCTAATATAAGTGTAGACAATTAAATATACACAAGTGTACAGTTAGTTGCCTACTTTCTACATTATTTTCATTGGATTAGAGACATTTTTATTTTAATTAATGAATTGAAATTTTGATTTTATTTCCTTAAAATAGATTAGTGTAAATTTGATAATTTTGACTGATACTACTTATAAATATTTAAGAGCTATTTAGAATAATTAAAGAAATGCTTACCAGCTTAGGTAAATTTTGTTATTAAAAAAATCATGTAAAATTCAAAAAATCAAAAAATTCGGTAATTCATAAATTCATAAAGATGATTAAAGTTTTTTAAAAAATAAATACTGTCTAAAGGTATTTCCGGATTGTTATATTTCGATAACTCTTCTATTAATATTGAAAATTGATAAATGAATAAAATAAAAACTCAAAATCAACCTCCCATGTAATAAATAAATAAATAAATAAATAAATAAGTAAATAACAATTAATTTCTGGAATATTCCCATAATCAGTTTTTAATATCCAAAATATGTAATAAAGATGAACCGATTTTTTATTTTTGATTATCTTTATCGAATAGTACAATTATGAACGTTCGTGCTAAATTCTTATCACGTGGAAAATTGCTATCACTTGTGTGCCAATTATCATAAACTATAACATCGTATTGGTTTACCGAATAATCATTATTGCTACCTATTATGCTTACCTACAATTAGAGGTCTTCATTTTTCCATTATGCCATGCTAACTAACATAAAGATATTTTGCTAATTTCGAGCACTTTTTTCAAAAATTTTCTTCCGTAACTCACTACAATTTCAACATGTCTGAACGCAAACTAAACGCTCTACCAGAAAATAGAATCAAAAATAGGGATTCTTGACAAATAAATAAGTTAATTGTGGGACTTTTAGTTCACACTGTATCTTATACACCACATTTCAACCTAAGGCTCCTAGATCTTATGGCAGCTTCTATTAATTGTCCGGCAATTTGAAAAATATTTTGGGAATTTGTAGGGAACATTTGGACAAAATTAGAACTTGATTGCTAATTATGAAACTGGTGAAAAACCGCTTTAATCCAACTCTAAAAGATGGAACTTTTGATTTTTTTGGATACATGATAGTATTTTGGAGTTTTAAAGAAACCCATTAAGTTAGAATACTCTTGAACGTCTTACGATTCTTCTTAATTTACGCTCTTAATAAGGCAAAACGTGGAATACTTCTGATTTTTTTTGGTAAATTTCAGATAATGCCACAAGAGGATTGCTTAATCTTGAAAACAATCCAAATGGAACAATTATTTGCAAAATAAAGAGCATGGGAATCATGAAATTGTGCAGAAAACGATTGCATAAAGATACATTCTTAATTGCTTGAATTATTTCCATGGAAATGTTTAAAAATATCAATTAAATTATGGATAATAAATTAACGAGTACCTACACAATCTGTAAAGTAAATCGGAAAAAAACAAGCATGGAAATTCCGAGTGATATTGAAAGCGTCGCGTTTCTTATAAATACGCGGAAAACAAGCCAGCAATCCAACACAAGTTGTAAGACAACAGTAGTGAAGAAATCGTCAAAAATGGGCCACTTTTTCCCTTTATTAATCGTTGTTGGTGTTATGGCCGTCTTAGGGGCGCATGCCACCGATGATTCGGTAAGTTTTATTATTTTCGATTTTAGAAATTCAAACGAAATTTTTATTTTACCCAACAGTCAGGAGGAGATCCAGAATTATTGCAGAAAATCCACGACAAGTGTTTTAAATCAACTGGAATTCAGGAAGGTATAGAACTGTTATTATTATTATTTAATATTAAGCATATACAGATCGGACATTTGAATCAATTGCATAGACGCGGATATGCTTATAAATCTTTTTGATATTGCCATGCAACGGTATTTCACATCTTAGTTGGCCGCGGCTGGTTATGTACTATCGTAGATTGATTCATGTCTTACTAAATTTGACATTTGTTAACGTATTTTTTAAGGGTATGAATCAATCTACGCATAGCCAATTGCAAGGTGAAACACCTGTATTTTTTACTAAACCCTATTTTTTTGTAATTGTCCCTATTTAGAAGACATAGAGAACTTTAAAAAAGGAGAAGCAGTAGATAATGAGAATTTCAAGGTATTTTTTTTTTATATCAATTATAAGCCCAAAATTGTAATTTTTTCAATTATTTCAGTGTTTTTTTAAATGTCTTATGATGGGAGCTGGATCTGTAAGTATCTCTATTCCTCTCCCGTTTTTATTTTTAATGTTACCTTTAAATGAAACAGATGACCCCTCAAGGTGACGTTGATATTCCAGCTTTTTTAAAATCATTACCGGATTCTCGTAAAAAACCTGCAAAGGAGATGCTTGAGAATTGTGACCACTTTACAGGTATGTACTTAAGTCAACAGGACTTATTTTTATTATTCTTGTACGAAAATACAGTGGTATTCAAGTTTCTTTTTTGCTACTGATTGTTCTAATGGCAATCGATAGTTAAAAAAAATGAGAGAATACCACTGATAGTGATGAACCCAGTTGGACATTTGTTAAATGAATTGAGTCGTAGCTTACTTCAAACTTCATTTAGGTATTTTTCAAGTGTCTGAAGCAAGCTACGAACGACAATAGAATCATGGCCCACTGATTATGAGAAGTAAAATATCGTTTTGACTATTATTTAAATAATTTTGTTTTCTTTTTGTGGTGTTTCAGATGACGATTTATGTGAACGTGCTTATAAGATTTGCAAATGTGCTCGTGACACTGATCCCGAACATTTTTTCATTTTTTAAAGTGTTTGGGGAAAAACTATGCATATTCAAAACATTAACAATATTGTACTTATTCCTTGCACTATAATAAAGTAGAGGTTCTGCAGGTATTTTTATTCTTTTCTTCTCCTTTAATAATCCATTAGTAAGACTAAATATAGTTAAAAAGATTGATATTGGCTTATTTTTTATTTAAAAGCATCTTAAAATCTCTTTAAATGAAACACTATGTATATTTTATTATTGTCAATATAGGCAACTCAATATACAATTCTGTATAGTTAGTAGTGTGCCTTATAGTTTTTTGAGATTTTTCTAAAATATTATTTTTTTCAAAATAATTGAGTTGGTAGATGGATTTAAACGGAAAATAGCTGCAATCAATTGAAATTTCTTTATTTCTATTAAGATTTTTTGAAACTATATAAGAATTTTTATTTTGTTTCATTAAAAAGGGCTGAATTTACAAATTTCCACTAATTCTCCTTATAAAAAGTGGAAATAGTCTAGTTTTAAGTAGCATTGTAATACAAATGAGTAAACAACTTACTAATCATTAAAAAAAAGAAGATATTTTTGTACGATCTATGCATGTATGTGTCCAAAAATCTTGAATTGAAAGGTGACAAATTTGTTGTTTTTGTGTCAAAATAAGACAATTTACCGAATTTTAAACCATTTTACGTTCAAGTTTTGAATTCTAACAGTTAAATTGTGTTATTGTTACTTAAAATTGTCGATTCCTAACATCTAACAGTTGAAAGGTAACGAATTCTACATTTTAATACTAAATTTCGATGAATTTCCTCAGTTTTAGTTAGAAAAACAACGTTAATTTGCCACTTTTTTGCTATTTGAATATGAATAAATAAATAAGTTTTAGTTGTTAAAATATATTTTGGCTACCTATTTGGTTTAGAGCTTGTAACTTAACAATGACAAAGTTACAAAGTTCACACTTTGAGATCAACTCTATTTGTCAGTTTTAGCTGAAAAAAATTGCTCCAACTACCTAAAAAAAGTTGCTTTTTGATGTTGAATTTCTCAAGCCTCAAAATATATAGAATGATTTAACGAGATCGAATCATTGTAAATTTTAGCTTTAAACAAGTCAAAAGCTTAAAATTTTAAACTTTTCACAAACAGAAAATTTAGTTTAATTTTAGTTGGACTTTGAACTAAAGAATTATGCATTTTTGTCTTTTTTTTTACAGAATTAGGAGCATAACTTCTATTTTTTTCTCGGACTCAAAATTGCTAAGTTTTGGCACTTTTAAGTTAAATTTGCAGTTTTTCTTTTTTGAATTTTAATAAAAACTCCTAACAAGGAAGTTTATTATCTTCTCATTGATTAGTTTTCAAGCTTTTGAAGGCAATTTCATTTCTTCAAAGTTAATTGAGGTTATTTAAAAAATATGCATCTATTATTTTTGAGAAAATGCAAAAGAACGGAATGATAGGCAACTAAACATGCACCAATCTGTTTAGTTGGCTCTCTAATAGAGCAATAAAAACAAGTGACAATTGTAACCTATTTTGGCTTTTTAAAGCTGATTAGATAGCTTTTTACAATTGATTAATAAATTGGCCAATAACTAATCGATAGTTTAAGGTAAAAGTCAATTAAAAATATTAAATTATGTAAAAATTATAAAAAAATCTAAATGGCAAGACAATAATTCAGCTTAAAGTTAGTGAATTTTGTGATTTCTAACCTATATAACTATAATTTACAATTCTAATTACGCACAAATCCCTTTATGCGGTTTATAATCAATAATTCTCAATCTAAATTAAATTGGCGGTTATTTTCAAATTTTTAACCACGTTGACCAATATTAATTAATTTAGGGGATTTCAAGCAATTGAACTGTCAAAATCTAACTTCCCGTTCCCTTGTGCGACTCAAATTTGTTCAACAAATGGTGTCCTTCAATGGCGCAAGATGTTGTATTTAATACAAACAAAATGGCAGAGATTGAAGACGAATTGTGGTTTTTAAATGAGGATGGTTATTTAAATGCCGATACCGATATTAAAACGATCATCTATCATCCAACATTGAACGTAATTTTGATTTGTACAAAAAGTGGAATTGTACGTGTATTAGATGTCAATTCGGGTGTTGTTCTACAATCTAGCTATTTATCAGGTAAGTTGCGATAAAGGAAATTTATTTATTTTATTTTTTTAAAGGTTTATTTAATGAAAAAAATTGAATTCTAAATGATATTTGCAATTCTAGCGGTCAACCAAAATGAAGTCACTTGTCGGTATATACCGGGACAGGATCGCATTTTATTCTGCGATGGACAAGCTATCGGCGTCCGATCCGACTACAATGGTGTCCTTTTACTCGACAGCATCCTACAGAAACCCGTTACCGATTCAAAAACAGAAATCAAATTAGAATTACCTTTATCAGAGGTATAAATGTTACGCAATTTTACACAATTTTCAACATAACTTATTTAATTGCAGGCAATCATATTTAAACAAAGTCTAACTTTAGCCAATACCACCGGTACAGATTATGTTTCGAACGAATTAATCGACGTCATATCGAATGCTCAGAAACAAACAAAAAAGGGTATCAAAGCCCAAAAATGGAATACAGTTTGTTTACAATTACCATTAGAAATTTTACAAACAGCCGCTTTAACTACAGTATCTGAGTTGTTATTGAAAAATCAACATATACCAGAATTGAGTGTTGCTTCAGCTGTACAAGAACGTCTATCGGAATTAAATTATGAACAATATCAAAGTAATCCAACAACAACAACAACAACAACGGATCGTAGATCGATGGCTAGTGAAGCAAAACGTCGTGAAACTTTCACAAATTGGCCACATATGGATTATAAATGGGCATTACCCGATCAAATGGCCCAAGCTGGATTTTATCATCAACCGAATGCTTCCGGTGATGATCGTGCAATGTGTTTTACATGTACAGTTTGTTTGGTTTGTTGGGAACGTACAGATGAACCATGGAGTGAACATGAACGACATTCACCAGCTTGTCCATTTGTTATGGGTGAATATACACAAAATGTACCATTATCGGTAATTTTAGCAACAAATCCAGCAATTGATGCCACTTATCGTGGTGTTAATGTGAAAATTTTAAGTACAAGTAATTTAACAAATCTAATAGCAACAGTTAATAATGATGGTTTAATATCTGTATTTGATATATCTGGGAAAATTAAGAATACCCATTCATTTTATGTAACACAATTTGATTCGTTTATTTTAGAAAAATATACACAAGATTTTGGTGTACCAGTTGATGATGTTGATGATAAAAATCAAATAGAGAAACGTATAACTGCCGTTAGTATAGTTGGGCGAATTGATGAAACAATTCGACCAACAATAATTTGTGGTTTAAATATACGAAATCGACAAAAATTCGAATTTCCAATAATACAAAATAATGATATAATTAGTAAGAGTTGTTTATATTTAGTTGTTTACGATTTTATGTATAGTAAAGAGAATGATCATAAAACTGAAACTACAACTACAACTGATAATCACAATAATAGTGATATTCTTGAACATTTATCATCGATTTATAAAACATTAATACCGGGTGAGAGTGATGAAGTTTTCTTACCACCAACGAAAACTACAAATCAACCAACAACTAAACAACACACCGGTCCTAGATTGTTATCAGTAGATATGCAACAAGATTCGAATCTTATCAATCAAGATTATACGTTTATGAATGGACAATTGAATACGATATTGAATGAGACTTTTGAGAAAACAATATCGGACCATATCAGTGATTTGAAGAATTGTAAATCGTGGAAGAAATTGAATTATTCCCGTGCAATTCAATGTATTTCAATACCACAACAATATAAAAATCGTAAAGATGTCG
Organism: Mylabris phalerata; assembly: GCA_020740385.1. NCBI lineage: Eukaryota > Metazoa > Arthropoda > Insecta > Coleoptera > Meloidae > Mylabris > Mylabris phalerata. The sequence continues at coordinate 5,736,873 of JAJEOX010000222.1, forward strand.
ATATTATTAAAATCCAAACAACACAAGATAATCAACATGTTGTGGTAGTTTTAAAAAATCAATTAGACGATATTAGTGTGTTGTTGGTTTATAAATTAGATTTTACATCGAAAATGATTAAATTAAATGAACAACCGATTATTGTTAGAGAATTAACAAATGCTGAAAATCCAATTGAAATCGATCTATTACCAAAAATCGATAAATTTAATGATTTTAATGATGATCACAATTCGATTCAAGGTAATCTAATTATGGTATGTAAAGATGGTAAAGTTAGAATTATACAATTGGCAACAATGAAAACGATATGTATCGCAAAATTAGATAATGAGAAATTCGTATCGGCTGCTTATTGTAACAGTAAGTTGGGGGAATTTTATAAAATTTAAATTGTAATTTTATTAATTTTTTAGGTTTAGAACGATTGTGCGCGGCTACTGAGAAAGGTTCGTTACATTTTTATGCTCTGAACGATACTGATAATGAATCATCGGAGGATCATGATGATGATGATTTGTTTGGTGTACAACAGATTGATGTGATTGAAGAATCCCAACAACAATCACAAGATTTGGAGACTTTACGTTGTTTTCATGAACCACCCGATATGATATCATTGAATGATTTGAAATTATTGAAATCATTAATTGAATTTGAACCGTTAAAGAATGGTTATTGTACAGTTGTACCATCATGTTGGAGTGAAATACAACAAGTCCAACGACAACGGCAACGTTTAAAAACATTAGATAGTGATCAATTTACAAAGACATGGCGTTTACAAACTGACACAACAACATGGGATGAACATTTATTTGAAATTACATTACCAACACCGATGTCATTAGGTCATGTTGATGTACATTTCAATTTACAAACAACCAATGTACCGAATATTGAAGTAACATTATTGAAACAGAATACGAATAGTATTGGTGGTTATAAAAAAGATATAAAATTTGCTGTTGATGAAACAATAACAATCAACACATTATTACAACAATGCGATAATCCAGTGATCAGTCAAGAATATTTAAATGCTTATAATGCTGATATATTAGTCGGTCCAGTTAATATAAAAACTTATCTAGATTTAACCGAACAATCCGGTTTAATTACATTAACAAGTCCGAAATTATTCAAATCACGCAATCGTACATTATTGTTACATTTAAGGGCTGTATCATTAAAAGATTCGGATGATAATATTAAAAAAATTAAACGTAACACGGATAAAACTACAACAAAATGTGAATTTTTAGGTTGTGATTGTATCCATGAGATTAGTATAACAATTTATAGTTCAAAACATACAGAAATACCACATGAACGATCACATAGGAATTTAATGTTAGAATCGAATGTTTTTCTACAATCGTTATTTTTAACAATTACAAATAATTGGAATAATTATGATTATATTATTCAAGATTGTTTAGATCTTCTAATATGGATTGCATCGATACGTCTTGTACGTAATCGTAGTAATAATGGTGAAATACCAAATCAACAATTGGATTTCTTCTATATTGTTGAATCGAATCTTCCAGTATTGTTGCATCATTGTTTATTGTTAGGTGATCGAAGTACGGCACATAAATGTATGAAATTCATCACAGCTTGTTGTTGGTAAGTCGAAATTTTTCATTTATTTATTAATTAAGATTCGTTTCAATTTATTTTTAATGCTACTTCTATTTTGAATCATTCTTTTCAAGATAAATTGTACTCTTGAATTGTAAAAAGTGGTTCAATTGGGCAACTTTTTGACTGATATTTTTTTGGTAAATTCTGTTCTTTAATCGTCAAAAAGAGCAGATTTAGGCTGTTCTAGTCAATTTTTGGTTTCAATAATTCGTGTTCAATTAATTTTGTGCCATAAATGTTCAATTTTTTGGCTGAATTTTAGCAAATTTTCCTCTTAAATCGTTTCTAATCAACAATAAATTTTCAGTGGTGCTGATAATATGAATGAATCAGTCCGATCACATTTCGAATTGAGTCTATTAAAAGGATTATTGTCGTTATTGAATTCAATTGATGAAGTAAAATCACCAGGTGGTCTACAATGGATATTTGCATTATTAACAAAAGTAACAACAAAAAATACGGAATATGTTGCAACAAAATCGTTATTATTATTAAAGAAAATCACCGAAGATCTAAATCAACGTATCAATCCTTATCATTTATTATTAAGATGTAGATATGGTCTATATGGTATACCATTCGAATTGGATTTATTCGATATAGAACCACCGACTTATTATAAAGGCACTAGTACTTATTTGACTTATTCGAGTAGTGTTACTGAGAGTCATACAAATCAAACGAGTGATTTCTTTAAGAATTACAGTTTTAATAAAGAAATAATTAGTGGTAAAGATGTATTGTCAACATCGACGGGTAGTGATGTTAAATTGAAAGTTAAACGTTTAGCACCAGCTAAAATTCTACGTGGTTTAATTGAAACAGTACCTTTACATTTCATTTGTGTATCGGCTAGTGAAGGGACCCGTTTAGAACGTGCCGATTTAACAAATAATAATGTTGTTGTTAATGAAGTACCATTTAGTGTTAATTCTACAACTTATCAAACGAATGGTAGTACGAATAAAAAGGATGATTTGAATAGTTTAAAACAATTAGTAAAGGAAGAAGCTGAAGATTTGATTAAATTAACAAAAAGTATTGATTCACATTTTGGTACAAGTACTAGTGCTAGTAATACTGGTGCTAGTTCATCAACATCAAAACATATTTATTGGAGTGATGGTGTTATTATTGAAAGTCTATCTGGTACTGTTGGTAGTGATTTGTTACAGAAATTGGATACTTTATATCAAAATATGAAAACCCATAAAGATACAAAAACAACACCATCTGTTATATCATTATCATCATCATCAAATTCCGGTATAAAATCATATTGGAATACGGAAAATTCAACAACAATCAATCAACATTTATTAACAACACCACCACAACAGGTGATGGTAGTTGAACGTATGCATTCGGGAGCTCGTCGTTTTGTTATTTTAGATTTTGGTCAACCAATTTTATTAACCGATCTTTTACTACCAACATGTAACGATTTAGTATCAATAAGTATTGATGTATGGTTGAAAAATGAAGAACAAGATGGTATACGTTTAGTTTTATCAACAGATATCGGTGTACGGAATTTAATTTTAAATGATTTACAACCACCACCGTTGTGTCGTTTTATTAAAATTACAACAGTTGGACGTTATGGGATGACAACAGCCCGTTGTCGGATACCTATCGGTTATTTCTATGGACATTTAATTCAATTAAATCAAGAACCAATAAGTGGATTGAATGATAACGATTTAGATAAACAATTAGTGGTATTAATGAAATTATATGAAGATATAAATTGTCGTTATAGTTTAGCTTGTTCGAAATTAAAAGAATTATTAAAACCGATTTTAGTAGCTGATCAAAAGAATGCTACACATTTAGCAACATTTATGAGTATAATGCGTGATAAAAACCAACAAATTGTTGATGTTGAACGTGTTAAAATCTTCAATGCTTATCAAGAATCGATAAATTATCAACGACAATTGAATATAATTCGACATGTTATGGCACGTTTAGAAACGAATTTAACAAAACAAAAAACTGATCAAAAAACAACAATATCAACCGATAAATTACGTACAATATCTGAACGTTTATTAGAAGTCTTATTAACAATCGATACAAATGTTGATATAGATTTGGAAACATGTCGTAGATTATTTCAGGGATTATGTGTTACCCAATATGCACGTTTACAAACATTAGCGGCAATCTTTTTAGAGAAATCATGTCGTGGTAAGAGTTATTGGGGTAATTTTCTAGCCGATACTCTATTAGAGATGTTTAAAACATCGAATACAAATAAATTTCCACAAGATCGTGTCTTTATTTTATTGGCTTATTTGAGTCGACGTAGTCCAGAACGTAGTGTTATCATTGATGCTGGTTTAAGAGTAATAGCACAAACTTTACAACCGTTATTAACACAAAATCATTCTGGTTTATTAGCTATAATAGTCGATTTACCATTATTATCATGGTTATTAATTTATTTATCATTGCAATTGGATTTAACGAAAAATTTCCTACAATCTGGTAGTAATCGTTGGGATTGGGTATTTGGTGAAATTATGGGTAGAAATAATGGTGATAATAATTTAAAAAATAACCAATCAAGAAAGAAATTACATTATAAACGTTTAAGTAAACAACAATTGGATAATTTAGATGCTGCACAGAAATTAGTACAAGCCTCATCTGGTTCTGGTTCAACATCGAATCAAGCATTTTCAACAGCATGTTTAAATGCCCAATTGGAGGCGGCATTTAAAACACAACAATTATTATTGAAGAAAGTTAAACATAAATTTAAATCGTTGAATAGTGAAAATGTTGGTGTTGGTATTGGTGCTTCAACATCATCATCGACAGCATCACCAACGAAGAAAACGAAAGATAGTGGTGATGATGCAGGATCGTCTGATAAGGCGAATGATAAGAAATTACCGTTACATGTTAATATCAGTCATTGTTTGATTGTGGCAAGGGGATTGTTGAAATTAATTATTTCAATGGATCATTCGAGTAGTGCTGATATGTTGCTATTATCATTTAAAGTAAGTTTATTATTATTATTATTATTATTATTATTATTATTATTATTATTTTGAGGCACTTTCTTTATTTAAATCATTGAAATTGATGTGTTTTCTTTTGTTGTTGTTATCATTAATTTAAAATTTCTTATAATTTCTTATAGGTAATGTCAAGATTGGTTCGTTTAGCTAAAATCCAATTGGGCCAATTAATGGACGAGAAACAATTATTAGATTTAATTGGTTTTTGTTTAGCATCAAAAATACAATGGGCACCACATGCTTTAACTTGTTTCCTACAAGATATCATCGAAAATGAATCATCAAATATTAATACAACTATAACAACAACAACGACAACAATTACAGCAACAACAACAAATACTACAACTACAACAACACCATCAACAAGTTGGGCAAATAATGGTGAGTTTATTTGTAAATAAATCGAAAAAAATTACAGTTTATTAATGATTTTATTTTATAGATTTCTTAACAGATGTAGCAAATTTGTGTGAATTTACAGAAGAGGATTCAGCTTTACAACAACAACAACAACAACAACAACCAACAACGGCAGCAGCAACAACAACAACAACAAATCAATTACCATCAGTATACGAATCTGATGATTCTGATTTAGAAGAAATTGTTGATTTCTTAGAGAAAGAAGCTTTACCACCGAAAAAATCAATCAAACCACCAAATACTTACACGAATATGTGTTCAGTAGCTTACGATTCACGTTTAGATTTAACTGTAGAAGGTTTTACTGAGATACATTTAAGGAGATTATTACATAAAAATACACAGTTATTAATACAAACAATCAATACACCAATTATAAATGATGAAAATTTCGATAATTTAATACCATGGAATTTAGAAATCAATACACAAACACAACCAGAATCATTACTTAACAATAATGCAATTTTAACGAATTGTTTTGAATTATTATTTAAAGATTTCCATTTAAAAGAACCAACATATATTGAACATATTTTAAAATTATGGTTAACATTAAATTCACCGTATAAAGATGAGAAATTTGATCCAGGATCAATACCTATGATTCAATTAAATGAAGATTGTATTAAAGTATTGATAACAGCAATTACATGGTCGCCTAGTTTATCATTAATTACATGGACTGTTGCTTTACAAACGTTAACATTAGTTTGTAATTCACAAAATAATCGAAACGATTCAAATTTATGGTGTGATTCTCATCGTATGGCTGATTGTATTATAAATCATCGTGATTTTGTACAAATCTTTCTTCGATTATTATCCGGTACTGGTATCACATTTAATGATAAAATTCTAGCTGGACCATCTTTATGTAAAGCTCTAAACGATTTTTTGGATCGTCTATTGATGCGTTGTTGTATTGAGAATTTACGTAGTCGTAATGGTAGACAATTAAAAGTGTTATTATTGATGATTATCCAACAATTAGTCCAACCATCGAGTGGCGTTTTTGCTTTAAAACAAGGCCCATTGGATGTACAATGTCGCTTTTTAAAATCAATCTTAGATATCGATTTCACCAATTCAGATATAACGATTTGTTTAAATTTATTCGAAAGTGTATCAGTTTTAATACAATCATATTTTATTAATGTCGATAAAGTTAAATGTATTAATATTGGTGAGAAACATACGAATGTTTCATCAACATTTAATGAGATTTTTGCTTGTGTTATGGGCCCAGATCCGATCAAAATCGATTTACAAGTATCAATGGACGTTTTATATTTGAGATTATTGAAATTTATAGCGAAATTAGTACAGACACAATTTCGAAACAATGATCATTTAGAAGCAATGGATGTTGAAACATTGGCACAAACTGATGAAAGTAAAGCCGATCAAATTCGTAATAATCACCAACAAAACAATCACAATAATCATGAGAATTTCGCTGATTTAATATTACAACAACAATGTTCTAGTATTATACGTTTATGTAATGCTTTATCATCATGTAAATCATCATCATTGTGTATGTTGGTGAATTTAACACAACAAAAATCGATCACAAATCTACGTGAACCAAACAATATTAGTGATGGTGTTTTTAATATATTGGCATTATTAGTGAAACGTACAAGTGATAAAACATTAATATTACCACCAATTCTACAATTCTTATCGCAAACACCACAATTAAGTGAACCGTTATTATGGTTTTTATTGCAGATTTTAAATACAGAAGATGCTATTGTTAATTTCTTAAATAGTGGTGGTATTGATATAATCGGACGTAGTCTTGTTATTAGTTGTAATGAACCGATAACAATAACAAAAGTCGGTACAATATCAACAGTAATTCAATATTTTAATGGAATCCAACCACAATCCGATGCTAATACAGCAATAGCTTCTGCTTCAACATCCAGAAAACTCCAACAGGCAACTATTGAAAATAAATTAGCATTAATTAATTTTGCACCATATTGTACGATTAATTGTCCATCTGGTACAGCACAACCGGCTGAAATTCTAATTCAAGGCAATGCAGCAACCCATCGTAGGGCACGTACACCACAATGGAGCTACCATTTCTATCCAGATGAAGCCCATACTGAACTCACATTACAATTACCAAATGCTGTATTATTACGTGAAGTCCATCTACAACCCCATTTAAGTGCTTTAGCTACATGTCCATCAGCTGTATCATTAGAATTATCAGCAAACGGTCCGGCTAATTTAATTCCAGTATGTCCACCTTTACCAACAAGTGGTATGGTTTTTATACGTTTACATCTACCTGTACCGGAAGTTGTAAATTGTGTTTTAATACGTTTATATAGACCGAAAGATGCCAACAATATTGGCTTATCACAGATTCGTTTAATTGGTAATTTGGCATTTAATCAATTGAATCAATCGGATCAAAGTAATGGTGATGATGAGACACATTGTAAACATAGTTTAGGTTGGTTAAGACTGATTCATCATTGTTTCACATTACCAAATGATGAGAATTTATTGAAAATGTTAATCAATCATGCTTCAAATGTACCGAAATTATTAACAACTCTATGTGAATTACTATTAGTACCATCGCACATTTTACCAATTTATTTGCCATGTTTACATCGAGTTCTACGTGATTTAAGTCTATTTAATCTCGATAATAGTGTTGTGACAATTAAGACTTTATTGAATAGTAATTGTAGTATAGTTGAGCCGTTTATTAATGCTGATAATTCATGGCAAGATCGTCTATTGATTAATACAAATGCTTATCAATCAGCATGTGAATTATTGTATGAAATTTGTGAATATCAAGATGATGATACACCATATCGTGTTGTATTAATATTGGAATGGTTGCAAAATATTTGTAAATATGCTTTAGAAATGGGTGATTTTTCAAATTGTAATCATGCTTATATATCGTGTATTTCATCAATATTATGGACGACGAATCAAATGTCGATTAATTATGATTTAAAATTTATGATAACCCAACAATTATTCGATTTGATTTATGAATTAAAAGTGAATATTGAAAAGAATCACACCGCTTTAAAATATTCATTAGATTCATTATTATGTTCATTGTGTTATATAAAGCCGGAATTTTATTCAATTTTATTACAACGTATCGGTGTTCTAGTACCGAATCTATCAACAGATCACGATGCTTCAATTAGTGATGATCGTAAAGATACAGAAAGTATGACTGATGATAATAAAACAAATTTTGAATTAGAAAATAGCGAATGGTATGAACATTTAATTATTGATGATTTAACGAAATTACAATTAACAAATGAACAATTAGAAACGGTAGCTTTAGTAAGTCGATCACCATTAGTGATCCAACAATTATTAGATTCCGGTCTACCGAAATTATTAAATAGTGCAATTTATGAATTTTGTACACACGATCATGATGATCATCAATCACCAATGGCGAAATTAGAGAATGTTACGGCAATTTTGAAATTCTTCACTGATTTAAGTGATGAGAAACAGATGCGTGATTGGTTGGGATCAACGGATGGTTCATCATTCTGGTTATATCTTCTACATTGGTTGTGTAATAAAAAACCAACATTAGAATCGGAGATTTTAACACAATTAGAGGAGATTTGTGTGAAATTTTTAACGAAATGTTGTCTATGCCATCCGATCAATCAACAACGTTTAGCTAAAGTTTTATGTGATGTTATAGCGTTACAAAATAATGGCATTTCGGGATTTTTACGTCGTTTAACATTACAATTATTGTTGGAAAACGAGAAGATTCCTGTTAGTATAAAAGCCGATGAGACTCTGTATAAAAATATAAAATTAACACAAGCTTATATACCGATACATCCGGCTTTTAAACAGACTTATAATCGTGCATTATTATATTTAAATACAAATACAACATTAGAAGATATTCTAGAACAACATATCTATTTTAATACAGCAACAACATTTAAAACAAACCAGAATAACGACAATAATAATACGAATAATTCAAATAATACGAAACGTACATTTTTGAATAAACGTGATCTATTTAAAGGGTGGTTTTCGGATGATTCGAGTGATTTAAGTATGATGGCAGCTGGTGTTACAGCTAAAGATAAACGTGTTAAAGATGCCAAAAATCAATTAGCCTCAACATCATCGTATTCATCAACACCACAATCGAAAAAGAAACGTTATACAACTGGTAGTAGTGGTAGTGGAATTACAGAATTACAAAATAATGAAATTATAGGTGGTCGTGTTATAAAATGTCCATCATATTCAGATCAACCATTACCGATACATTTGAATTTAGGCCAATTATTAAGGTTGATTGAAACAAAAGGAACAACACCAGATTGGCCTTGTATCCATCTTGTTATCTGTCAAGATAAAAGTATATTTTTTTTTAATGTTTAATAGGTGAATTTGCTAATTTTTGTAATTTTCCAGATGGTGATAAAGTGATCGATTATGATCCGAATTTGTACGAACAACAACCGTACAGTAGTGCCTTACAAGTTTTCAGTTCAATGGGTGGTTTAGCTTTATTGGCCCAACATTTACCAACAATTTATCCAGAAACTGTAAGGCAACAACATAAAGAGAAAACAATATCGGAACAATCCGATTCTGAATGGATTAAAGTTGAAGATTGTGATGTAATTTATGAAGATATTGATGATAATAATGTTAATGGTATTAGTAGTGGTGGTGGTAATAGTGGTACAACAAATTCACCATCAAAAAGTGGTATAATATCAAATATACCATCACATTCATTGACTGCATTTGGTTTATTTTTACGTTTACCGGGTTATGCGGAAGTTTTATTAAAAGATATGAAGAAAGCTTTGTGTTTGTTACGTTTAGTTTTAGGCGTTAGTGATGATGGTGAAGGTGGTGATATTTTCCAATCACCTATTGCTGATTGTTTACCAACATTACCATTCGATATACTACGGAAATTATACGATTGTACCCCATTAAGTACAGATGATGGGCGTTTATTACGTCGAATTAGCATCAGTTCCGGTGTTGTCCATCTATTATTGACATGTTTATCGATTTTTACACATCAAACACAATCTACGAACGATAATAAAGAACGTAGCGATAATGGTAATAATACTACTAATAGTAATAATAATAAAAATAAAGAGGATCGTTCGCAATTGTATTGGGCTAAAGGTACTGGTTTTGGTACCGGTTCAACACAACAAAGTTGGAATGTTGAACAAGCTTTATTGAAACAACGTAGTGAAGAAGAACATGTTACAGTATTGTTACAAGTTTTAGCTAGTTATATTAATCCAAATGGGGAACAAGAGAATTCCGATGATATTATTGGTGATGATGTTCTATTATTGCCTATACAATTCCATGAACTTTTATCAAATAGTTCACTATTGCCAGCTCTTAGTTCTTATTTAAGAAACGATTCAGGTATTAGATTATTTGTTTGAATAATTCATCAATTTTTGTAATAATTTTTTATTTGTTCTAGTATTGGATATGGCACGTCATATTCCTTTATATAAAGCAGCCTTACAACTATTGAGAGCGTTAGCAACAAGTCCACAATTAGTTGATTTATTATTACCACAAAAATCGCGTGATAACGAACCATCGATTAGTTTATTGTTGAAAAATATGAAGACTTGTGTTGATACATACACATCGAAATTAAAGTATGTTTATTCCAGATGAATTTAAAATTGTAATTGATATTGTTTTGAAATTTCAGATTGAATACAAAGAATACAAATGGTAATACAAATAATACATTTAGTAAATTTAAAACGAAATTACGTGAACAATTGGAAGAATTAGAACAGGGGGAAGGTTTAGCAACTTTATTGCCGGATATCCAAGAGACTGCCAATTTAGTAACGCGCGTTACCCAAGGTATATTCGATACAACAACAACAACGACAATTGGCGATGATATCAGTGATGATAGTAATGCTTCGGAGAGTTTTCTATATCCATCATTGGAGGAGAAATATTTGAAAATAATGAAAAATCTACAATTTGGTTCATTTGAAATGATTGCTGAATTAACTGATGGTAGTGTAAAATTCGTTATATCCCATCATTATGAGAACAATGCAAAAACAACAAATGAACAATCACATCCGGCACGTGTTAAACGTATCGCTCAAGAGGCTGTGACTTTATCAACTAGTCTACCGTTAAGTTACAGTAGTTCAGTATTTGTACGTTACGATACTTCACGTTTAGATGTGATGAAAGTTTTAATAACTGGGCCATCAGATACACCTTATGCTAATGGTTGTTTTGAATTCGATGTATTCTTCCCACCAGATTATCCCCTATCGCCGATGTTAATCAATTTAGAAACAACAGGCCATCATACGATTAGATTCAATCCGAATTTATATAATGATGGTAAAGTTTGTCTGTCCGTTTTGAATACATGGCATGGCCGGCCGGAAGAGAAATGGAATGCTCAAACTTCCAGTTTCTTGCAAGTTTTAGTATCGATACAGAGTTTAATTCTAGTACCCGAACCGTATTTTAATGAACCGGGTTATGAACGTTCCAGAGGTACACCAGCGGGCACACAAAGTTCAAAAGAATACAATTTCAATATATGTCAAGCGACAGTCCGATGGGCAATGTTGGAACAAATCATCAATCCGTGTCAATGTTTCAAAGAAGTCATCCATACACATTTCTATTTGAAACGTTTTGAAATTTTAGAACAAGTAGAGAATTGGTTGAAAGACTTTGAAAATGATGTGAATGAGAAACGTATGTCGCGTACAAATAAACGTTCACCATCTTCAACGGCAACAGCAGCAGCATCATCATCATCCACATCGGTAACATCAACGACAAACGTTGACAATTTCAAAAAGATCTATCAACAATTGAAAGAACAATTGATGAAATTACGACCACCGGATGGGGTTGGTGTTGATGAAGATGAAGAGGAGGAGGAGGAGGAGGAGGAGGAATCACCGAAAACGCCAACAAATCCTGTTGTAGTTGAAACAATCGATGAATCAACAAATAATCAACAAATTGATCAAGTTGTAGATGTTGATATGGAGAAGATGGTGAAGGATTTATGGGGGGTGAATTCCTCATCGTCCTCCTCAAACGCATAAGTTTAATTTTCTTTGCATTTATTTATTTCGTAAATTTATAATTAGGAGAGACAATTTTCTTTTCGTTTCTGTTGGAAGAAAGATGATGTATTTTTTCGACTGGATTTGTACATTTTGCCAAAATGATGATGATGATGTAGGCGTCTATCTAAATGTTTCGTTTCATTTCTATTCCTGTTTGTTTCATTTGCGGATTACCAAATTTATTGTTAAGATGAATGATGTGATTCGATTTTAATTAATTAATTGATTGATTAAAGAAAAATTTGTTTTCAATCAAGGTGTTTCAGTTGCCTGCATAAAAGGGTGTCGAGATTAAGGATAAGACATGAGGGAAGAAACTACTACAAAGAGACACCGTAAGTCGTTTCTTAAATCATTAAAATAACTTGGCTGGATTCATTGTTGATTAGTGACCCCCTGGATCGATATCAAATCAAAAGACTCGATTGATTGCAACAATTTTATAAAATTAATTTTCCTCTACATTTTCAGCCTCTTTGGCCGGTTTCCTCTGTGGCCGACACTCCGGATATTTATCGGTCAAGAAACTTCGAATCTCACCATATTTAGCTTTCAGATGAATTCGAACTTCATCTTGATTGCGCAACTTCTCCTGTTTTTTCAAATACAATTCGTAACCCTTCGTTTCCGAATAGAACGGTGGATAGCGTTTCTTTTTCAAAATAACCCGTCCATCGAAACAATATTGAGTGAAATCAAGAATTTCATCCTTTTCCATTTCGTTTTCTTGTCGGCATTTAGTCGGCGATGCCAACACTGTTGGGAAATAGCCATTCTCTTTACGGAACTCGACCAAATGCAACGATTTCTCTTCGGCAATCTCTTGGTGTGTTCGCTACAAGAAAATTTGTGATTAAATTCGCTAAGATTTATGGACAAATTCCAATACTTGTCGAACTAATCCTAGAAAGAAGGCTTTCATTACGTGGCCAACATTAGTAGAGCCTTCAACTTTGGCGTACAGATCTTTAATACCGACGACTTGGCAAATTGTACGAATCGCTCGATGGCAAACAAGACCGTAACCTTCCGGTTTTTGTGATACGAAGATCTTCGTTGCGCCAAATTGGGTAAAGAAATCATGATAGACTGCAATAATATTCAATTAGTTCAAGTGTTGAATTAATTAGCGGCCAATACCCGTGTGATTGCGGAAGATTGGCACATGCATCAATTTCTGTCCAGCTCGATTTTTGGCTTTCCTCATCGCCGTCTTGGGTTCTACACCTTTTCCCATGGCAAAACCACCCAAACCGTTACCATTTCCTGTTATGACAGTGGCAGAAACACGTCGTTTCCGCCCAAAATTGCCCTTCATATTAATGACAGTCTTCAATTCGAGAACTTTTGTATCGAACCCATCGAAACGGTCGTCTCCAATTGCATCTGGCGGGCCAATACTGCGTCCTGGCATCTTTCCACCGGACCAACCGCGTTCTATTGGACTCAGTTTTTGTCGACGGAATGTGCCCATTTGATCGCGCAATTGGTTCAAGCGTTTCTCTCGTTCGGCATCTTCGGGCAGTTTTTGTTGTTCGATCAGCTCTTTACCTTTGATTATCGGTGCTGTAAGGCCGGGCCATACCATGTTGGCTTTACCGACGCCGATGATTTGGCCGCGATTCAAATCTTTGATGTTCTTCTTTGAAACGGTCTTGCCACGACCACGCTTTTTCCCGGCATTACTGACCGATGTGATGCCCTTCCATAGACTTTCCGCCGGTACTAGAAACGTAATTTGATTTGATTACATTTAGCAATAACGAAATGTTCATTGAAATACGTACGTTTGTTGAAGAAATTGGTCGAATCACGTGCTGAATTTGTGAAAATGATTTGCGATTTTTCTGGTTTTATTATTTGACTTGCTGTTTTATATGTTAACGTTAATCTTTGCAAAGTTCGGGTTAATCCTAAAAGTTGTAAGGCCATTTGTGGGTAAGTTTCCAAAATTTTATTGGAAAATTAAGAACATAACCTAAAACCCTAAACCTAGTGACCTCTATCGCTCAACAATAATTTCAGATTTCGACGACAACGCCATCTCTAAGAACAAGGCTGAACTAAACAAATCATAATTAAATCCAATTCTTTAATTACTCCTACAATTTTCCACTAATTTCAATGATTTTCGTCTCATTTGAAAGGATTTTTCATCTATTTTACGATGATATCTATTAATCATGGGAGAAGTCTCGAATTTCATTTATAATAACATCATATCGATTCTGTATACTGCATACGAAAACCTATAAAACCAAATTGAATATAATTCTTATAATTTCCAATGAATTCTTTAAAATTTCATACCATTTTAAAGGAATTTGCCTAGATTTTACGATGATTACTATTAGAATTGAAAAATTTTTCATGAAAACTTGTAATTGCATGAAATTGTCCATCATCAAAATTGTCCATTATTTTATATAATTTTCAACAAATTGATAAGAATTAAACACCATTTGAAAGGAAATTACCTTCATTTTCAATTGATTCATACGTCAATGTGTCTTCTCGTCGAAATCCAAATGAATTTCACCACTTTCTGCCGTTTATAAATTTTCCACGACATGTATACAATTTTTGAAAATGACATTTTGCCAGCTTAGCCAACGTACTGTTTTAAAAATCACTAGATCTATACTGCAAACGAGTAGGGATATTTGTCTTAACCCCATGTCAGAAAGATTGAGGTTATATTGAAAAGTTTGTAATTATAACCGAAATTGTTAAACAATTTGAAAAATAAATTGGAAATTACAACAGAAAAATGTCAGAGATTGCATTCAACGGTGGCGATTTATTGAAAGTATTCGACGATTTGAATATTAATCTCGGTAATTTAAATCCGAACGTTGTGCACGCTTGGTTCGACACGGATTGTAGAAAAACAAAGAATTTGTTGGATTGGATGTGTTCGTCTCTAACAAACGAAAATTGTTTAACACCCCAAGAAGCCTTAGAGTAAGTCTATTATATTATTATCAAAATATAAGCGACATAATTATTTAGGTGGTCCCAAATTGAATCTCCTTTAAACGATTTAGAATTAGAGAGAAACGTCGAGGAAATTGAGAGAGAATATCCGGGTATTTTCGATAACGATACGAATCGATTTGATAATGAAATTCTGAAAGAGGAAATGGAAATTGTTGAAATGGAGAAGAAACATTACGATTGGGAATTGAGTATTAATATGAACATTGATCGAAATTTATTAGCAACAGAAACAAATTTAAACAACAGATTAGATCGTGTACGAAACGATAAAAGGGAGATGGAGAAGGAATGTTTTGAAGCGAGTAGGAATTTGGACGAATCTCATGAGAAATTATACAAACAGATATCACTATTCATCAACAATTACACTTTTGTATAAGATTTATATTGGGACAACTGTTTATTTATGATTCGAGTGGAATTTTTCAATAGAGAAATCATTTACATAAAAGTTAGCTTTATTACACTTATCATAAATAAACATATCGATTTGAAAGTTGTCTGAATATTAATTAAATTCGCTTTTTAATATAAATTTGTTTTTTAGAAGACTGATCAACTTTTACACAATTTCAATATTGATGTAATCGAAAACAACTATCAGAAAACGATTAATTTAATAAATAATTTATATAATGATGGAAATTTAATAGAATTCGATAATAGTGACAATATTCAAAAATTCTCGGAAATCTCCCAACGGTAATTAAAAGAAAAAACTTCAATTTTTATTAACTCTAATTCGATTGAATAATTTCAGTATATTTGAGAGTAAATTGAAATTATACCACCAGGAGATGACGGAATCTGGTTTGAATCATGTTTTAAATTTAATGGATTGCGGCCAGTTTAAAATAACAGATGAGTAAGAATTAATTATTAACAATTGTCACAGTCTCATGTCCAATTTCTAGGCGAATTCTCCAACTTGGCATCAATAAAAAAGAGAATATGAAAGAAATTTTAATTAAAGATCTCGAAAATCTCGTACAGAAAGACGTTGACAATTTGGTATTACAACCGAAATTGTTGGAAGCGAAAAACAATTTAACTACAATCCAGTAAGTTGAAGATTAATAAAATCGACGTTTTAATAAATGTATTTTAGGGCCAAAAACCAGCAATTAAAGAAAATCGAACAAATTCTAGACATAATTCTAATGTATTTCGTCGAATTATCGATTTTATACAAATTGGATAACGAGAATATCGAAAATATGGAAGAATTATTTACAAATCTATGGAATTATATTAACGAAGATTTGGAGAATTGTCACCGAAGAATTGTAATTTTACTACAAATTTGATTATTTGAAAATTAATGAGATTGTTGTAGCAATTGTTGGAGAATATTCAGGAGAAATTCGTTTTATTTAAATTGAATTATAAACCGAAAATTGCTGATAATCTCGCAAAAATCCTCGATTGTGACGCGGATAATTTGGTGGAAATTGCCAAAAAATCCGAATCGATATCGAAACAAATCAACAAATTAGAGAAGAAATTATTCGTAGATCGTTTAGAATCGGGGAAGAATTCAGCGAAGAATTCGTAATTCTATTACAAATTAATTATTTTGTAATAATTATTTAAATTTTAGATTCTCGGAAATGAAGACTTTGAAATTGAAGATTTTTTCGGGACCAACTAGTCGAATTGAAATTATATCGTTACCGTTACAGATCGTTTTCAAAGAGATCGATTCAAATAGGAAACGTCGTGAAGATGGTTTAGGAATTGTAATTAACGATTATAAAGAAGTTTCAGTAGGTTTGTTGAAATTTCTTTGGGGTTTTGAAGTAATTTTTTGATTTTGTAGCGATTATTGTCGGATAAAGACGGGCAAAATCGCCGCCAATTGTGGATGAATTTCCTCGAAAATCCACACAAACTATCGATAATTATTCAACAACAAATCCAGTAATTTGATTTTATTCGATTTTTTTGAATTTTTTTGTTCTGATTATATAAAATTCCACCTACAATACTATCTTAAAATTACGTGTAGTTGAGATAATCGTTATTGTTGTCCTGTTTGTAATAATTTTGTTGGTGTTGCATCGTTTCCATCTCCATATCAACATGAATGGGATTGTTCAAATCAATTTCAAAATTCTGATAATCACCATGGAAATTTCCTATTTGCCGGCAATTGGAAAATTAAAAAAAAATCAATTATGTGTATGTTTAATTCGCTATTTCTCGGTTATTCAAGCTACACGACAATCACAAATTTGAAAGGAGCATTTCTTGGTGTTTCTAAATTTTGGGAAATTCCAATTCAATTTTGAATTACAGACAAAAGTCTTGCAACGTATTTCTTTACAATTTTTTTATATATTTCCAGTATAATTAAATTATATTATTCACTATAAATTTCCATTGAATTTGCACAATTGAAATGTTTGGAAAACTGGCCTCTAAGTTGAAGATTGTTCCCAGAAAGTGGGAGCGAAATTTCCAAGTTTTCGTCGATTTTCTTACAGATTTGACCAAGTTATAGAGGAGAGTATAAAAAATTGTAAAAAACATGCTCTAACATTTCTTTCTGTAAGTCAAAACGGCATTTGAATTTGGAAAAATAAAAAAACAGCGTTATATACATCTTGAAATGTTCTTTTAAATTTTCCGTTTTAATTGTTTGAACCAATTGAAAAATAACTGAGAAATTTTGGAATAAACATTGGTAATTTTTGCGCATCAAAATCATCAGTTATTGTCTTTAAATTTTGTATAAATTTACCTAAAATCGTCCGATTCAAAGTGTGAACAATTTCGTCAAGTTGTTGTTGGTCCAATTTCGTGATAATCCTCGTCCCATTATTGTTCAATGAGAATGATCGTTTCATTCTCGACAATAACGGCAATGTGAATTCATTCTCCGATAACGGTGTATCATCAACACCGAATTCTAAACATTTCCCACTAATACAATACGCTTTTTTATTCGAACTACCACGCGAACAATCCGTACCGAATGGAAACCACCCATCTTCACCATTCACCAAATAGAAACGATGGGAGATTGTGTCGTCTTGACAGGCGACACGACACGGTCGATCTGGATCCTCTAATTCATCGATTTTAAAATAATCGATTTGTAATTTCTATTTAATTAATTAATTAATTTACCTATAGCCGGAGAGATTTGCATCCCTAATCCTGATAATTTACGTACACGTATTTTGTATTTTGTACAAATCATTGAGGCGTGTTGATAGGGTGATTTAATCCGGCCGCACCCCTAGAAAAATTCGTTAATTAGAATTGTTTCTCTATCTCTTGAACTAAATGTGTCTAGTTTTTTTTGTATTGACACCGATGGAGTTGTGGGCTTGTTTTCTCGTTAATTAACGAAAAAAATCGAGAGCAAAAGCTGGAATTATCACGCAACAATTACGATGAGTAATTGTTGAAACAAACTAATTAAATGGGGATATCCATTGAAAAATTTAAACAAATCAATACTTAAAATGAGATAATACAGTGAAAAACAATTACAATTTCTAAAATCAATCGAATAAGTTCAAGGTTTCCAACTTTCGCTCGTCTATTATCGATGTTTTGTCCACTTACAAATTGATCTGGTTGACAAAGTTGTATACTAGACCGTGAATTTTTGCCTTTACTCATCACTAAACGTATACCGGTTCCTGGCGAAATGCAATTAAAATGACAACCGCTGGCACTTTTCCATTTTGTACTACTTTGTCGCGTCCTTAATCCAGTCCGATAGAATACCTCATTACTATTATTATCATTATTGTTATCATTATTATTATTGTTACTGATACGATCAATAATTGGACATAAATCCGATGATTGGACAAACATTAATTCATCAAATGTTGTTGTTTCGCAACTAAATTCCTCACAACGGCCATTTATACAATAGTGCGATTTACCGAAACGGGAACGTTTCAACTGGCAGACTGTACCGTCCGGAAATGTCCAGCCGCGGCTTTTTGTGCCGCCGTTACGTTTCTGACACCACACCATACAAGCTTCTTCGGCTACAAAGATGATCGACAATCAAAAAAATCATATAACCATCCGTTATTTCACTTTAAATTGGCCTAGTTCCGATAGTTGACGAGCAATTAGATTTTATTTAGTTATTTTACTAAAATTTGGGCCTAGTAGCTCATCGGGAAGTTGGTCAAAAACGAATTACTCACATAAAATCGCTTAAAATAGTATAAGTAGGTAAATTTGGTGTTTATTCTACAATTCAACTTCCTACAAGGTTCAAATTTTGGCAAAATCGTCAAACACTAGAACCAGAACTATTAAAGTGAACCGGTCGGTATATTGAGAGAAAAAATGGAAATAATTTACGATCAGTTGTAATTTTCTGCATCCCTGAACCAGTTAGATCTTTATCAACATCTTTGGCTCTCGTACAGATCTGTTCGGCGAATTCTCGTATTGTTAATCTCGGTACATTCAAGCATTGTTGTGCATGACAAGCTTGATATTTTTTATTGATCCCTAAACAATATTCACCACCATTTTGGGGACGTGGATTATTACAACTTCGTGTTGATACAATAATGCCGGTACTGCCGGAACGTAGACGGCCTTCTTCACCGAACAAACACCCGGAAGCACATTCACTAAATGATCGCCATTTATTCCAACCACCATTAATTTTCTCATTGTTCAATGTTGAAGTTGTTGATGAACTGCTACTATAAGCTGCACTAACTGGAAATCCACGGGATATACAACGGCCACCTTTACACCACTGCAATTCAATCAATTGAAAATTTAAAGAAATTCTACGATTTGGTTTGAAAATATTTAACCATATTGTGGCCGCACATGGTGCCCTCCAAAGCTGGATGTGAAGTCCAAGTGTAACGTTCTCTTTCACAATGAAGATCACGGCAAACATCATCTAGAGGCTGTTGGGATGAATGTCGACTACCTCTGCCGTATTTCAGCATGCACTGTTGATCGGCATCGAAACGTTCACCGGGCAATGCGCCTTCAGCACTGTGGTCCAACAGACCGGCTGAACTGCCGTGATCCAGCAAACATCTCGATTGAGGCGTCCTAAAAGTTGAACAAAATCAACAAAAACTGGTGAATTTTCTTTTAGAAATTGGAACCAACTCTAAGAAAGTTTGGAGATATCGCCGACTACAAACAGACCATGTAATTTTACCACTGCCCAAAGTTGGCGACATTATATAACTAGTGGGGTCGCAATCGTTATCGGCTAAAGGGCCATCGTGACGCATCCCTAAACTAAAATCGAATTAATTTCAATCGAAATTGCACCAAATCTCGCCTTACTTATGTCCAATTTCATGGGCCACAACGTACACGCTCTCGAAATGCCGGCCCTCATTCACCGTACAACTGCTAGTCGTTGTACACATGCCCGCTACTGGTGCCAAACCTTCGAACAGAATTTCTCTCAAATTGATTGCCTAATTTGGGGAAAAATCGAACACCTACCGACTACTTGATTGGAAATTTTGCCGTGCTTCCCACGCACATACAAATCTAATCCGGTTAGAATCAAAGCATGGTCCCAATGTTGCGGTTCTCGATCACCTACCGGATTCTTCGTCCGTTGCCACGTACAGAAATTCGAAAGAAATCGATCGATATCCGGTGGACGAACCAATCCATTTGCTTCCTCTTTGAGAATTTCCAATCGTTTTAAAACGAAATTCACCGGCCGACCCAGACTCGGATCATGATACAATAATTGAACCTTGAATTTTTCTCCATTTAATCAAAATTAAAAGTATTTCTAATTTGAAACTAACCGCATTGACCATCGCCAAAACGAATCGAATCAATTCCCGTTCGGTATCAACAGGGAAATTCGTTGTCATATGTTCGAATAGGTCGCGATCGACGAAAACGGCCGTTTCCACAAATACCGGAGCGCCCGGTGGGAAAGTCTCCCTTTTCCGGCGGGTTTTCTCGATTTTATTTTCGATTTCATGGCAGTGTTGTTTGTTGTTGTTTTTCTTGACGACAATATGAGGTTTATTTGTTGTATTTGTATGGAATCTCTCCGGCAGTGGATGGATAAGAAAATAAACATCATCATCGGCATGAACAATACCTCTCTACCAAATCAACAATGAATATTTAGGTCAACCAATAAAGCAAACAACTTACAATTCCACCACACAGACTTAACGCAGATTTATCTCCACGATAATAACAATCAACATCCTCTTTATGTACAGGTAAGGCGTAAGATCGATTAGCGAAAGTTTCCAAATAGGAGAACTCTTGAGCTAACAGATTCGGACTCGGTACTAGATTCAATACGAATTTTCTACCGAATTTCGGTGTGTCTAAATGGATTTGATGGACGATACTGGCGGTTGGTGGCACATATTGCGGATAAGTCACCGTAAAATTTTCGACTACAATCGAAATCAAATTTTGTAAATTGGATAAAGTTTCATGGGAATTTTCGCCTGGAATCCGAATTAACGCGTTTTTGTTCTCACTATGCTTCCGTACAAATTTGCAATTTGTTTCGGCGCTATTGTTTTTTGTCAGATTACGTCGATGGGAGCATTTTCGGTCTGGTGGTTTAGTTTAGAAATTTGAATGCTATCAGTGTTTGCGTTGTTCAATAAAATTACAGCGTATAGTTTTCCGTTTTTTCAACAATCTTGATGGGAACCAAACTAATTGTTTTTGGCCAACAGAACCGGATTAGGAATGAGAGAAGAAAAAGGCAAAATAGAAACATCGATCGTCGTTGATAACGACAACAACTACTTGACCTTTGGTAATTGTCGAAAATGTTTTTCCATTGAAACCTTCACATTGTTTGGAAACCTGTGCTAAGTACATACAATCACTGTCAAGTTTTAGCTTTCAATTACTTTGAAATTAAATCAATAAAACGTTTATTTTGTTCAAAATAGGCACAGTACATGAAATTTACACGATTGAGAAACACATCTTGCAATATTACTTTCAAATTGGTGAATCTTTAAAAGTCATCAGTTGCGCAGATGAATCTGTTGTGCTTATTAATTGTGTCCTTTTCAATGATTAATTTCCAATGCAATTTACAATTAAAAAAAATCAAATTTAACGGTTTCTATTCCGTTTGAATTGAATGTCGTTGAAAGGCGCTTAAAGTAAAAGTATTTGTCAAGGGTATAGAGTGAAAGAAAGACAGGAACTGAGCCAAACCAATAATCGTGACTGATCGCGAAATATCCAAACCAGCCGGATATCCAATTGAAGAAAATTGGCAAACAACTCGCCGATAAGAATAAATCCAAAGTGTAGATCAAGTGCAGCGTAAAAATGGAACAATTCACAGCTCAAAACCGATTTTTTTCGAGTATCGATTTATAACAATAAAGTCTCCAAAATGAGACTTGAAATTTGCGGAAAATTGAACAATAAAAGCGAGAAAATGCAAGTATAGCGTTCCGCATCAACAATCCTAACTGTACATTGTCTTTTTGTCCACAATCTAATTTTTCGTTTTAAGAAACTTTTACGAAACGTTCAACTTCCGTAAGCTTTGCACGTAGTAAATTGTTCGTATTTTGCAGTTTAATTCTTTACAATTTTTTTAGAAATTCTAAAGTAAATTTTGATTTCCTGTGCAGGTAATCGTCAAGCGAATCAAACCCATTCGAATTTTTTGGGGAATTGAACTAATTTACAACCATTGCCCTCAATTAGAGTTTGAAAATTTGCCACCTGTTATAGAACTGAATACAATGAATAATTTTTTTGAAATATCCATAATCGAGGTCGTTTCTAGTTTGCGTAAATTCTACAATGCGAAATATGAACTCATTTAAAATTAATATGAAACATAGTTGGAGGCAATTCTAAATAAGAATCTTTGTTTAATTAGCAATTCAACACAAATTAGCCTTGTTGTTGAAATTTTTTTTACAACAAATACGGATTGTAATTAGAGGAAATTCTAGGTTTTTGTCGTGTTCGCTATCTGTGTGCGAGTATTTTAATTGAAACGTCCGCGAGCCTAATTACAATTAGGAAACCACCAACAACAAGACGATAACTTGGACAAAGCTTATAATAATAATAGGGAGAATTGTGGAGAATTATGGATTATTTATTCGATTATAGTTATTTTTTCGTGGCCAATTAAACATTCATTATAAATAAATTTATGCAAAATAAAAATATAGAAATAGTGAAAGTATAACGTGCTTATAAATAGAATAATGGATATTAAGAGCAGAAAAATGGAACTGTAGTGATTGGAATGAAATCGAAATTTTTACAACTTTCCCCCAACGAATCGCAGAATAATTTAAAATTAAAAAAAAAAAACTACACAAACCTACTTTTGAATTTGAATAATTAATGAAGTTGGTAGAGAGCGAAACAGATTCCAGGCTACATTTCGAGCAAACGAGCAAGAAAAATTCACCTGATTTCCGGATTTCCTGCAATCGCCTTCCATTCCTGCTCAGTCAATAGCTTCCTCAAATCGTCCGGCTCCTCGCTTATCTGAAACAATTCCAATAGAAGTCACTGGTTATAAATTTTCGATTAACGTGAGAACATTCCCAGAAGTAAAACATAATTTTTGTGCTATTGTGCAAACGACCAATTTCTATAATCAATAGTTTAGCCGTACAATAAGTGCTAGGAACTTGTCTATTTCAATAGGGGGGGGTTGATTTTCTGTAGTTTCGTCGAAATTTGGGGCATTTTCACCTTTAGTTCTCTAAATTATTGTTTTTCAACGATCGATATAAATGTCGGGTCTAAAATATTGATGAGGATGTGTCCTAATTATCGATTTTCTCTATTATTTGATTCTTTTCTGTTATTTTTATTTTTTTTTTTTAATCTCAAATTATCGGTAAATTAGAATTGTCCTTGATAATTAGCGATTTCGGCACGTTTTACACGGGGAAAATGGCACTATTTTAATCTATTATTCTATTTTTTTTTCGTGTATTATTTGTGACCAGAGAGCGTGCCAGAGGACGGGTCAAATACACGATTTAATATCCGCCTATTCTCCACACATCCAACTATAATTTAATAAAATCGTTTTGAATAAAAGTCCAAGAGGTGTTAAGTTCTAGAGATGACCTATAGCGAAATTAATCAGAAAGTTGTAACCTACTGAACCAAAGATTTGTGTTTTTTTTTTTTTGGTTTTAAATGACTAAGGATTTCTTGTTGTTTCTGTTGTATAGACAGGAAGAAGAAGAAGAAGATGATGATGATGATGATGATGATGAATTAACTAGGAAGCGATTCTCGAGTGAGTGAACTCATTTATCTTTTTTAAAACCGTTAATTCTTCGTTTGGTAAATGCAATTACAATAATTATATGGATGGTAATACGACAATTATTATGTTCACACACACGATAATAATAGTTGGAGTTTCTACCTGGAGATTTTCAACAATTTGGAAAATCGCAAAGGCGGCTAATAATAGCCGCCTAAACCACCCTCGCATGACCATTCCATTTATTCGTATCAAACACAAACACTACCATCAATGGTCCATAATAACACCCACATTGATTCTAACACTACTACTTCTCTCAATTGCAATTTTAAAAAATTCCGGAGTTTAACCAAAATTCGATCGGTAGAGGGGCTGGCAGTTCTTTTCTACACCAGTTGTTGGATTAAAACTAGTCTGCAAATACGGCAAACAACAAACATATGAGAGAGAGGAGGCTTTTTGATATAGTGGATGGAGATTTTACCATTTCCACTCTTTACGGGCAACGAACCATGCACTTTACATTCTGCTTGGATTTGATTGTTTTCTAATTTTTTCGCATCTCCATCCTTATCACCGATCCTCTAGAAAATTATTAATTTTGACATTGCAATTAATCCAAGAAAGATCCGTAACGATATTAAATTCAATTACGATTCTAAAAAAAAAGAAATTATCCTCGATTAAAGATCCATCAATGATAAGAATGTGGAATTTATGCAATTGAGGATGAGCGTGTAAAATGTCGAGTGACACAATCAATTCAGATTTTTATTGTTTAGAAATAATTTATAAATTGCGACAGTTTTATATAATTTTTGTTTGTTTTTTTTGAAAGTCCATAGAAGAATCGTGTAGTCTAATTGCCATTTATGGAAATTTCACTAAAAATTCTTAATTACACCCGTACAAAAAGTAATTTCTAAGCACTAAAGAATGCATTAAACTGTCTACTATTCAAGGGAAAATTTTGAATAATTATAAAGCAAACTTGTTTGTATCGAGTATTTACAACTGGTATTTATCGAATAATAGACAAGAAGTAGGCGAAATAGTTGGATATAAGGGCAAAAATAGGCCCCATATTTTTGTTAACAATTCTACCAAAGGTGTTAATTTATGGAAGAAATCAAAGAGGTCAAGATTCTTTACAGTATAACTACCCTTTATCCTCTTATAATTGCAAATATGGTTAATTCAAATGGTATAGAATAGGGTGGATTATTGGAATGTAATGCATAATTGTTAGAATATCACCCTTGATCCTATTTAATTTGCAAATAACTGGAAATTATCACAAAATTGAAGTATTAAAATTCAACCCTTATTGTTGTTTTTTAAGTTAAGTTAAGTCGACAAACTGGAAGTTCAATTTTTGACCATTTAGCACCTTTATTTTCAATTTTTAAAAAATTTCAAATACATTTATCAAGCAACGACTTTTCCAGTAATTATGCAATCAACATTTCATCTATTTGAACCACATTACATTTAAAATTTCCCACCTTCTAAATTTCTAATCGAAAAGTTAATTAAATTCGGCTTAAATTTGAAGTGTTTTTATTTAAGGAATATAACCCCAATTGTTACGCTACTGATTACAGCCGGGCGTCTTTTCATAATAGAATCATCTCATAGGAATCGTTGCAGTGGTTGTATAAGAGAAAAAACAACAGTTTAAAAGACAAAAACCCCTTACATCTACCCTCTATCTTTCAATTGACATCTTATTAAATTTCTTCCCCTTTGTTCTCAAAATTCCCTGGAGATTGTCTTTTACAATCCCGAAGAATAAGTGCTATATAGGTATATATTGTTAAATAAATACCACTTGATAGTGATGGTGGTGGTGGTGCGATTGATTAGGGTTGATTCGTAATTAAATTGTGTGGGAATCGATACAAGACTATACAATTCTAATTGTAAAATCTTGTGAATTAGTCTTAAAAAAGACAATTTTGTAATTTTATAGTTGTATTCTATAATTTTTTGACGATTCGTTACTATGACAATACTGGAGATCGACAGTCTCTTTCACAAGTTGTTGATCTCCAGCGTTGTTGTTATAGTAACGAATTATCAAAAAGTTAGAGAATACGACTGTGGGTTATTTCAGAAATCGATTTAATCTTGAAAAGTGTATGGGTTTTTTCATTGATTTTCTTATAATAAAATATTATCAATTCTATTTAACCACCCTCACGCTATTGTATAGAGACAATAATTTAATATAATAGCCATTATTGACTCAATATCTCTAAATAAATATTAAAATTACATATTTTCGTTATATAATCATCGAGTAGATTGGAATTTCTACAATCAAATTGATTTTTCTTCATGAAAAGAAAGATAATTTAATTAAATATCCACGTGTTTACAAATTAAAATCCCCACATGATTCTAAAGAGAACTAATTTGATCTTTTACAGTCACCTTCACAAGGTGTTAACCACAAAAGACAATAAAAAATCTACAATTTTATTGACAAGGAAAGTTATCGACAATTATGTACAGCACGTTCCATTTAAGAAGAATCGTAAACGGACGTAGACTAAACTAGTGGTGTTTGATTTTAGCACTGAAGCCTATAATGGATCCATTATAGGTTTATAAAATAAAACATTACAGTATCTAAATTTTAAAACGCATATTAATGTACACCCCTGCTTGGCAATAGTTTCTAAACTAACACTGTTAACCTTGTAATTTTACGATTTATTTTACGACTTTTTTAATAAACCCGAATAGTTGGATTATTGTTTTATTTAATATTGAATGTGAATACTGTAATTATACTTTCTTATTATTCTCTCGTAGCTTTTTATTAATTCAATCAATCGATTTTAAACACGTGTATTCTTTTCAATAATTTAAATACACCTCAATTTTATTTGAATCTCTCGTGCGTCGATTTGATTTGTAAATTAATCACACCCTTAATTCTACTATTTGTATCATTATTAATAGTTATAAGATTTCTATTTATTAGATAAACAAAGGCTAGTTTTAATCGAAGTAATGGAAATACCATTTTGAAAGATGAAATCAATATTATTAATTTATTGATTTATTTTATTCAATAAATTAGTATATCACCAGGACAATTTACAAGGATGTTTTCATTAAATTATTGTAGATAATAATAATAAGGTAGACTCTATTTGTCCTAGTTTGAAAACGTAAAAAACACAACACAATATTGTCAATCGATTTAATTTTTTCGATAAGAACTAAAGGTTGAGATTGAGATCGAGATAACTAATACAATAGAATACCACTATTTATATTTGAATTGCAATATACAGGTATGGCGATTTTAATTAGAAACATCATTATTGTCGTTGCTTGTAGATTGGGACTAATGAAGCAATACAAACGAAAATTTCTATGATAAACAATACAAATAAATAGATATTATTCATGCAATATGATAATTATAATTTTTATCGTATTATCTTGTATAGTGGAGAAATAATACAAATATTTTCCTATACGTATTTTTGTAATAATAAATGATATGCATATGTGCCACGGTTAGTGTCTATTGATAATATTCATGAAAATAATGGGAATTTTTTTTAAAACAATTTCCAAGGCTTTTTCGTGGCTTTCTTCTAATCCTACTACCTTTAATTTATACGATTGTTTTTTTTGTATTATTTCAGTCGATTTCAGTAAGAATCTTGGCTCTCGAATTACAATGGACAACAGAAAAATTATCCATTTCGGTTGTGATTTGTTTTATCGTTGAACAATAATGATTCCAATGAACTGTCATAATGGAAATTCCTTTGTTGATTTTATATTCTCAAAACGTTGTCCTTCTGTAATCATTCTTCGCATTTGTGAATCATTGAATCGATTTCGTTCAGAGTTTTTGCGAAATTAAAATATTAGCGATTGAAATTTTCCACAGATAATCAATTTTATTTGCTATTTTTTTTGGGTAAATATAGTCACTATTTGATGATTTATTTCGAGAGTTTCTGTGTAAGAGTATAAATAAATTATTCATCCATTCAAAAAAAACCACGAAAATGAATAAAGTCTTAAAAATATGTTTATTTGGAGTTTTATGGGCGTTTTTATCGATTTGTACAAAGAGAATATTAGAATACAATGCAATTCGAATTTTATTAATTCTATGAAATTACAGAATTTCCATAATCGCCTTATAAAACCGCCACAATTTCCTCAAATATAAACGAGAAAAGGGCTAGAAACTTGACCAAGCAATCAAACTTTTGTCCAATATTCAAATATGAACATGTCTGATTTGACATATTACATACATGCTAGAATAGTTTGGACTTGACCATTTCTTGTTGGGCAAAATCACCAACTTCTCCATCCTATCCACAATGTTTATTTGCAAACTACAAGGGTAGTCACAAGAGGGTTACAATGAATATAAAACAGCCATAGTTAGAGCAATTTTCGTTAAACTATTTATATTTTTGGAAGTTCCAGTGCTTAAAATGGTTGAAATTGGGCTTTGGAGTCTAAATAAAGAATTAATTCTAAATTTGTGGACGTTCCAATTTATAATTTCGAAGAACACAAAGTCGTTATGTGACAACTATAACAGTACTTTTTAGTAAAAGTTCCACTCTTTTTGTTGGTTGATTGATTAATCGAAAAACTAAAACTAGAAAGTTCCTTCGAATAATCAAAAACTAGTAAAATTACCAACAATAACCGTAACAAATTGACTATTATTGACATTCCACAATTGATATGATGACTCGTTTTTTGGAAATCATCAAAAAACTGACAATCTAACGGAATATTTGCCTCCAATCAAGCTTCAATCGAGTCACTGTGGGATTACTGTAATTTGTAATTGTGGCCAGTTCAATTGATTCGTCAGCAATAGAAAAGTATTGTGTTGGTAAGTTCGAATTTATAAGAGATTTTCTTTGAGTGTAATGTTTACATAATCAAGTGGGAAAGAGGAATTTCAATTTTGTGCTTATCGTTCTCTTTTAAAACAATTCAACGATCAATAAAATAAATGATATGATAACAAGTGGGAACAATTCCAAACCAAAGTCAAACCAGGGACGGCTCTGTTTTGTGTGTTTTATCAGTAATTTGAATTGTGGGGGTGGAAGAATTGAAGTTTCGAGTCGCCTCTGTAATCACAAATAACAATAGAACGATTCAAATTAAAAATTCAAATTCGTTCTACATTGACAATTACAATTTCAATTATTTACTAATTTTCTATTTTCTATTAATTATATTTTTTTATAGATAATAGATACAAAATATTGGAAAATTATCGAGGAAACTATTATTCGATTTTAAAACAATTTCAATTAAGAAAAAAAAACATGATTACTCATAAAATTATTGAAAAAAAAATCAATTAAAATTACTAATTTCCGATCGTTATGCATCGATAAAACAATAATTTACGATCTGTTGTTTTATTTATTGAATTCACTGCAATATTTTTCTGTTATCAGAAATAATAATAACGAATTTTGTAGTGCAGAGGGGAAACATTGGCGATTCTTTTCTTCAACCGTCCAAGTTGTAAGAAGCCCTTTACATCGCTCACAAACAACAAAAGCTACCTGTATTGAAATTGGAACACCTGGACTAGTTATTGTTATGATTATTGTTGGGAAATATTGCAACCGACTCTAGTCTTGATTGGAATTGTTGATAATTATAAACAAATTTTGAAACTGCTCGATATTAATTTTTCTATGTTTGTATGTTTGTTTTCTACTCATTTTCTTTAAACGTAATACAAACATTATAATGCAATATCGTTATGTTTGGCTTTAATTTCTCGTTTCACCTACTTAATTGTTCAAATAAACTGTAGATCGTATAGTGACCCCACAATGACTCGATTCAATGAACTGTTGAGATGATCATGAAGATATCGAAAAAATTCGAATTCTCACAACTGTTAGCGTAATTTTGAGAATTGGCGACAATGCAAAAGTCTCCAATGTTTACAGTTTCAAATGGAATTAAATTCCATAAGGCCTGCAAATCAGCAATTTTTCCTTAGAACTCGGTGAATATTCACGATTCAGATAAAATCATTAATTTCTGTCAATTCGGCTATGAAAAATCGATTTGTAATTAATATCCAATGAATATGCAATGATAACGGATTTGATTTATTGCAAATTTTCTGTATAGTTTGATAATTTAGAGTAGTTTTGTATATTCGGTTTGAATTATTGTTGATTGTGGAGTTTTTTATGCCAAATATAACTCTAGGGTGGTCTTCAAAATAGGCTGGAATTCTAATGAGAAATTTTGTTGTTTAAAAATTGATTTCGCAACCTTGGTCCTCTTCTGTGGAATCGAAAACAGGTCCGAATTTGTTTAATCAAATTACAATTTCGTAACGAATTCTGGATTCAAAGACGCAAAACTAGTTTCAAATACTTTTAAATGGTAAAATTTATGGTTAACTGTAATGTTTGATTAATCACCACCTACAATTTGAATTTGAATCGTTCATTCACCAGGTATTTCCATGGAATTTGTGTGATTTTCCCCATCAATTGGACAATTTTTCTATCGGTGCCCCAATAGTGTAATCGTGTTTTTTCCCCAAATTGCAGAGCGCATCGATCATGTGAGTTTCCGTTTGAATCGCCCCACAGTCTCTCAACAACCGAGCCAGACGAGCCAGCCGCAGTCAGTTACCTGTCGTTCAGCGTTTAGCACGGAAGTTTTTCGTAAAATCCAATCTCTCACTCCGACGACTGACTAGTTATCGTGATTCATATTTTTCATCCTGCATAGTTCTTTATTGTTATAACCGGTTAGGGTAAACTAAAAATAAATAAATCACGAACAATATTGTGTTGTGTTGATTCAATTAAAAACCTTCATCATGTCAGCTCTATCGTCGATTCTATGTTTTGTTGTAATTTTCCAAATTATCCCCCAATTATTATGTGACGACACCACAATAATACCAACAGATGCTAGTAGCAAACCGACAACTGTGGATATTAAATCATCCCCTACGAATGTCGCGTTAGCACCATCAACAGCAGCAGCAGCAGCAGCAGCCTTACCGTCTGCACCACCCTCATCAACGATACTTCCATCGGATACAACAATGAAACCAACAAGAGCTACAACTGGGGGAGTATCGGCAGGATTACCGTCAACACAACCACCCTTAATTCACAATTCTTCACCGGAACCATTACCGACTAATAAAACAATAAAATCGTTGATGTCGGCGAAGAATATAACGAAAATTGAGAAGAATTCGGCAAATTCGATCTACAATCATGGAATTCTTGCGAGTTTTATCGTCTTATTAGTGGGTGCCATTTTCTAAGTGTTTGTTTATTAAAAATTAAAAGAAAATTAGAGTGCAGTTATAATAGAACCAAAGACGATGAGTTTCCTTGAATTTTGTATTATAAAAGATTTCCAATGAAGTTCGGAAAATTGGAGAATTCACAAAATTACCAAATTTTTATTTGGGAATCTTTATAGTTGTTAATCGATTATTATTTAAAAAAAATATACATTATGTATGTGATATTGTAATCTAAAAATTGTATGTTTTTTCTTTGGAATTAAATTTCTAAAATTACAATTAAAAGTTGTTTTGCTTGTTTATAAGAACAGATTTATTTTCAAAACAATACTGTTATGTCTTTAACCAGAGTAGGTGTTATCAGATACCACCCACCCACCCACTTATATGTTTGTTAATACCACAAATACAAAAGAAAATAAATATCGCGCAATTTGCTGATAATACAATCAAAAAAAAAACAATTAACATTGGAGAAATTTAGCTCCAACTTTAAATTAAAAGAAAGATTATTATTAGAAGAACTCAAATTATTAGCTTGATGAATCACTAAATATACAAAAAGGAGATAATTTAAATAAATGGGTGGAGATGTTGATAGATATGTTCAACAAAAACATAATATCGGATTTGTTTACATAAAAAAAACGTCCAATTTACCGATAAGTCAACTTATTGGAGCCTTCCAGACAATTTATGAGCTTCTCTGTTATTATCATACAATTCTTGGGCTAGGTTTAGCCCTGGGTAGGCAAAAAGACGGGTGAAAGTGAAAGGGTAAATTAAATAGACTGCAACAAATCCGTTTCGAGTGCGATATTGTTGTTGATTCTTTTTTTGTTGATGAAATTTTTATTCATAAATAAATCGAGTATATTTTTATATTAATCACCACTTATCGAATACACTTCTAAATTCGTTATTATTATTATTATTATTATTCAAATGGTTTCCTAATGGTAGAATAGAAATTTAGTTTTAATAAATTGTAATGATAAATGTGTACATACATTCAATTATTTCAGTTTCAGTAAAAATAGAGAATTCGAATGTTTTTCAGTTGATGGAAATTTCAGGTTTACATTTCCTATTGAATCGTGAACGGGAAAATTCAAACAATTAAGTTGGAAATTTTTGAAAGGGCCCTCGATTTTTATTTTATTCCAAATTAGTTTTTCGGCCCTTTTGGGTTTTCTAAATTCAATGAAAACTATTTGGAATTGATTTTCGATAAATTTGGTTTAAAATCGTATCTCAAATTGTTAGTTTTTCAACCTTATAGGGCTCTTAAAATTCAACAGAAAATAACTAGAATGAATTTTGGATAAATTTAGAAAAACTTACTTTGACGCCAGTATTATTGTATAAGGAAGTTTAGCAATTTGTAGTTTTCGAGGCCCCATCCAGCTTGTGGAAAATATTCAGTTTTCTTCCATTTCATTACCTGTGATTGACAAGAAGGCAAAAATAAGGAAAAATTTACAAAAATTGATAGAATATTTGAAAGAAAAGCCAAAAATACTTACAATCTGCTCATTAGAATCTCCATACGAAGTTTGGATTTTATACAGCCTGTTTCACTTGAACGATCCTTCAAAACCAAATTTAAGGCCCATAGTTTGTCCGAAAGTTGATCAAAAATCATCTTTTCTGGCGATATCGGCGTTTACAGACGAATCAAGTATCAGTATTTCTAATTAACGTTGCCTGATCGATAGATTATGAATATTTATTATTGAATTCTATCAATATTTTGCAAATATTTGATTCCAACTATAAACAAGTAATATTCCATTAATTATTCGTGTAAAATAACGTCTCCTAAAGGACAAAAGTGAAAATTGCTCCTTCAATACACGATTACCATTTCTTGGAAACATTCAATATGCTCATAATGTTTCAAATTTTCGTTCTCTATTACACCTTTAACAAATACAATAACCAAGGCCGAACTAGACCGGATTAAAATTAAAATTACAATTTCAAAAAGAAAAAAACAAACCAACAACAATATAGATAGATGTCACAATAAATGTAACAATAATTTCGGCAACTTTACGAATTGAATAAGACAATAATCCTTGTTTTATAATTGAAGCGGTAGTGAAATTGAGGTTGTTACAACCCTGGGAATTTTATTCGATAGAATGCTAAAAAAACAAATGTTTATTTAAATAGAAACAACAGCCTTACATTAATCCTTCTAATTTGTTAACAATTCCACGTATCTGATTAATTTGTTTATTGGTTAATTCATTAATTTTGATAAAGTTTTCCAACTGTTTTACATTCGATTTTAATTCGCTAATTATCACTTCGTACTCATCGATTTTAATTTTCTTAGATTGCGGTGAATGAAAATTATCATTTATGGTATGATTTGATTTGAAACACTTATGCTGGAATCGAACACTCGATAGATCTTGTTGAAATTTGACAGAAATCTCTTTAAATTTGGTTTGTTGTAACAGTTGAACATTTTTATCTTCAAATAATTTCTTAAACAGACTATTATAATTGGGGTTTTTGTTAAATTCTTGGTAAATATCCGAAAGATACGCTGAAATTATCGGGTTTTTATCTTGTAACAATTTCAAGAAAATCTCAACAATAATCGAAGTTAGAGCGAATTTTTTCGAATTATTCTCAATATAAACATGGGCTGATAAACGGAGGAAATCGCATGTTATCAATTTGAAAACTGGAGAATTTAAAAATAATTTCATTTTACTTAAAATCTGGAAGAAAAAACAATCATTATTGTTTATAAAAAAATAAAGAAAGTTACCAATAGTAATGCATCATCACTCATCTGGTAAATTAACGTTTTTGTAACTTTGCATAACTTCATTATAAATAAATTAATAAAATCGTTCATTTGATTTGGATACAAATTAAACAACCATAATCGTTCGACTATTACGATTATTTTACAATTATTCAATTGGTAACGATTAAAATCAATATCGGCAATAATTTCGAACATTTCAATCTGAAAATTCAACGAAATTTTCATCTAAATACAACTAAAAAATTGAAAATACCATAATTAGAGCATCGTTAATATTCCAAGAATTGATATCAGCAACACTGAATTTTTCGTATAAATCATTCATGATTGTTTCAATATGAAACCGTTGTGATAATGGAATATTATTTACATTCAACCATTTCCATACTGATAAATTCGTTGAATATTTCGATATTACACTATTCTTATCATTATTTGGAATATTGTTGAAAATTCGTTGTAGAAACATTTTTAAAAATACCAATTTCTCACTATTCAAATTAACAATTTTCGAGAGTAATGTTTCAATAGTCGCCCGACTACTTATAGGTGAATTTCTATAAATTTTCTCGATTTTATTCAATTTTTAATTAATTCAAATCGAACCTCAATAAACTAGTCCAAACTTCCAAGGCAAGAAACGCCGGCCAAAATCGATCTTGTAGCAAATTCTCCAATAAAATCACCTCGATTTCTTTGTAAAATTGGCAAAATACCACAAGACTTACTGTGATATTGATTACAAGATTTTTAAAAATACCACAATCTGAATAGAATTCCCAATATAAAGTTTGGCAATAATTAAAAATCAATCTTATTATTGTAATTATAGGGAAATTCTCCTTGTTTATTTCTGGCATGAATTTTAATAACTTGTTTAAAAATCTCAAAATTCCTAAGTTTGTTGTATTATGTTGAATCAATTGTTCAATATTACAATAAAAATTGGTTTCTTGGATGAGTTTTCTAAGAAAACCGTCATGATTCTCAATCGTTAAATCGATATTATTGATGATTTCTTTGCAATTTTCTAGTTTGAAATAATCAACTGAAAAACTGAAATCGATTGGTTAATAGAAAAGCTGATAAAACTCCAAAACTACCTGTAGATTATCACTGAAAATGTGACAATATCGTTGTAGAATTCCTGTAAATTATCCCAATAGATTTCGAATAATTTCAAAGCGATTTTGTGGAGAAAACCGACCATTTTACAACTCTGATTCACTATTTTCACATCGTCATTATTCTAAAATAAGAAAATAATAACAGATTGAAAACTATTCAAACAATTACCATTCGAATTTTTTCGTAATTATTTTCGATTTCTTTACCAAGGAAACTAATAGATGATGAAAGTTCTGGATGTTTGATAAGAACAGTTGAGTGTTTCTGTGTTATTAAAATGAAAGTTTTCCAATTATCAATCATAGATTTTGTGTTTAAACCTGATAAAACGTCCCCTAATTTACACAAATTTGACAAAACTGAAAATTACGAAAATTACAAATTTGTTATTGTTGAGAAAGTAGCAAATTTACAATTTTTCAAATCGGTTATTTCTTCTTCATAATCAAATTGGAGGACATTGAGCAGGTTTAATAATTTCGTGTGCAAATCCTGCGATAAACGAAACAATTCCAAAATTTCCTCAATATTCTTCAAATTATCTTTGTATAAATTTTGACTATGTTTACAATATTGGAAAGATTCTGATAAAATTTGGATTACATTCAACGGTAATTTAGCAACGTATCGATATTCAATTTGATTTACTTGTAAGATTTGTTCGAGAATTTCTTCAAGAATCTTCAAAATTGTTAAAATCATTTGTAAATTCGCTCTTATCGCCGTCATATCACTAGAAACAGCCAATGTAATGTTGTTTTTAATCATCTAAAAATTTAGTGTAATCATTGTTAGATTTATAATAAAAAAGGTACTTCACAAATCATTCCAACCATAACCGGTACTATATGTTGTAATATTTCAATTTCTAATCGTTCAATTTTATAGTTAGGTATTAATTTCGATATTAATTCAATATTTTCTAAACGTTTACATAAATCGTTGCAATTATTCATCGAGTCTTGAATTGTAAAGTTAAGGTCTCTTTTCAATTAATGTTGAATTTTTGTAAAAAAAAGGATATTATTAATTCTTGTTTCTGATGTGCCAATTTTTCATAATTATTGCCAGAATTTAATAGAAATTGAGTATTACAATCCATTTTCAGTTTGAATTTTCAAAATTGAAACTACATAACCTCAAATTTCTAATTGCAAGTGGAGCATTAGACACTTCCACTTACGATTTGTTGCAGTGTTGTAAAATTGTCGTATTGATAATTTCTAATTTATAAATTGATATTTTTAAATAAATTAGAATAAAATAAAACAATAATTATGATGTTTAAGAAAGAAATATTGATGTGATTGTAATTAAAGGATGATTTGCTAAAAAGAATAATAATACATTTGACATTAGTGATTGGAGCTTTAATCACTACAATTTGTAATTTGGTAGCTATACAACCAACAATACACTAAATAATGAAATATTTATCTTATTTTGAAATAATAAAAAAAAAAGAATTAAAATATGTATTACACATTAAACCCAGTTTTTATTATGTAACATAATTACAATACTGTACAACGTAAGAATGTAATTGATAAAGGCGACAAATTTCCTCTATAAAATCTACAAAACATGATAAAATTTTTACAATAAAGAAAAAATGGAATGATAAAATCAAAGATTTTTCTTGTGTTAGCTCATTAAGTAAATACGGCTACAATAAACAATTTTAGCAACAATTAACATTTTTCTAAATTCTTTTCTTAAGATAATTCTCGATTTTGCTCTTAATTACGATAATTCTTATGGATTTCCGGTTTAATATCATATACCAATTGTAATATCTCTTTGATTACTGGCTCTTTCTGTGATACAACCGCTTTATTCATTTGTTCGATACGTTGTACTGTATCAACTTCGATTTTTGCAGCAACATCCTCCCTGGAGCCCATGTGTTTCGCTTCAAATTCACGGAATTGACGTTCGCGTTCTTTACGATATTTCTCGATTTCATCTTGGGCCTCCTCTTTGGCTTGCTTCAAACGGCGCGCTTTACCTTTTAATTACACACACAGAAAAGAAAACAGTAAAATATTCAATGAATTTACACAAATAGACCTCGTGATCTTGGTACACCCATTTATTTGTAAATGAGAAAAATTAGAAACTTACGTTTACGAGCATCGGCAACTTTTTCAGCGGCACGTTTCTCAGCCGCCAACAGTTGTTGGATACCTTGGGTTTGACTTGCCATTTTTCGTTAATTATTGGAAATTATTCGTTTTCTTGGACAAATATCGATCAAGATTAAACGCTACTGGCCGAGTTTTAATCAACAGTCATATGATCGATGTCAATTTGACAATCGACTACAAGGTAGAGGACACCACTTAGACCTAGCGTTAATTATAGCTCTGAACCGTTTATGAGAATTGAATTAAATCAAATATAATTTTAACACAAGTTGCAGCATTTTAATAATTTCTTATCAATTTAAAATAGACGAAATTGTAAATAAATAAAATTAAATGAGATGAATTGTTTGTTTTGATGTATTATCAAAAAAGGTAAAATGTGCAACACTGTTTTCTAACGTTATTTTTTTTTAAGCCAAAGAGACATCAAGTTGATCGTAATGATTTCAATTTTACAATTGACGAGATTTCCACAATTATTAACTCAAATACGTCGATTATCTCTAGCGTCGATGAATCAACTTAAACAAAGTAAGTTAACAAATAAATTATTAAAATTTGAGGTTATGTCACTATTTTTTTTTGTATTTTATAGTCAATGAAATTCAACAGGATAATTGTATAACAATTAGTGCTGAAATTACGCCTTCTGGCCGTGAATCGTTACTATTAAAGAACGATAAGGAAAGAATTTGTCCAGTTTGTGCCTCTGGTTTGGATATTAAACATACAGATGTGTTGATTTTAAGTCAATTTGTACGTTCCGATGGTTGTATGTTACCGAAACGTGTTACTGGTTTGTGTAATAAACAACAACGACGAATATCGACATTAGTTACAATGGCGCAGAAAGCTGGTAGATTAATTTAGAAATTTCAATCGAACCATTTGCGACTGGCGTTTGATATTAAGCCATTTGAAGTACCTACAGTTGTATTCTCTAACTTTTTAGCGATTCGTTACCATGACAATGCTGGATATCTACAGACTTTCTTAGATATTCTGTTTTATTCGTGTCTCTTTTGAATTTTATCTATGATAGAATTGTAAAGAGTGAGAGTTTAGAGAATACAACTGATAGTTTTACAAACAAATACTCTACAAATCTTTATAATATCGGAACTATTCAGTCGTAAATGATTTTCAGAGAATAATTGGCATTTTTGTTTTAAGGTTTAATGCCGAATCTGAATCCATCGAATAGCAAGAAAGATCCAAAAAGACGGTACGGTTGGAAAAAATGCAATAAATACTTCGATGAATCTACAATTAGAACTAAGTAGAAAGTTAATTTACTAAAATATTACAATTTCAAAGAATATAAAATTACAATAACGGTTTTAGGTGATTATTTTCATTAAAAAATCATCAAATCTATTAGAACGAACTTCATTGATAAACATAAAGTTAGAGAATACGATTAGTAATTTGAGTAATACAAAAACACTATGGTTGGAAAAATTTACAATTAGTACTGAAAGAAAGTTAATTTATTAAAATATTACAATTAAAATGATATAAACAGCAAAAAAACAAAGAGAAAAGTACAATAACATTAATTTTCAATATTTCTCATTTTCATTAACAAATCAAACCGTCTATTAGAACGGACCCCTTTAATCATATGACGTCGTTGTTCTGCCCCATTTTTAATAAATCTGCTCTTATTTACAATTGCTGTTCTTATTATTTCTCTTCTTGTTGTTGCCGTAGTTTTCGGTAATTCGACAATCTTGAAACCGAACCTGTTTAGATTCCCATTAATAGCCACCGTTGGTTTTGGTGTTTCTGGTTTAATAGAAAATGGGTTCATATTTGAAATTGGTTTCTGTTTCGACGGGCCAGGTGTTGGCTGCTTGAATTTCACTTCGGTTTTTGTTGGTGTTTTTGTTATTGGTGGTGGTGTTGGAGTATGTTGAATCTTAACGTTTTTCGAAAATTTCGGAAATGGTGTAGTTGGTAATGGAATAAAATTAGCCGGTTGTTGTTTCTCTTCAAAACCTGGAGCAAATGTTACCAATCGTTTATTTTTCATCGGTTTACTTGTTGATGGTTGATCAAGAATTGAATCGATTGATGATTGTTTTTTATCAGACAACAATTTTGAACGTTCACTTTCAATAATTGAATCGACTGATGACGGTTTTTTACCCGATAATAATAATTTGGCACGTTCTTTCTTACGTTTTCCATATTCAACAATATCCTCCATTCCATCGAAGGCTTTCTGATGGAGTAATGCAAAATTGGGCATTTTATTAACCCGTGATGGTTTCGAATCCGATTTGATCGTCGATTTCGTCTTACAACTCGATTGATTCGTCAAATTTCCATTCTTTTGTGAATTACGAATCGTATTAGGTGTACTTGAGATGAAACCTTCTTGTAATTCGGTAATTTTCTTATAAGGTGTTTTAAAAATCGATATTTGCGATATAGATGGTAGATGATTATCAATCCTAATCTCATGTTCTATCAAAGTTGAATCGTCTATTACAATTACCGAATCTTCCAATTTCGATTTATCCTTATTTGTGTCTATTGTAAAATTTGAGAAATTCAATCGTTTATTAATCGGCGATTTTGGTTGAAATAATGTCGATAATGTCGCTTCTTCCTCATCGAAATAAGCGTGCGAAATTGATTTAGAAAGCTCGATTTTCGATTGATTATTGGATCCATTTTCAATCAACGATTTGCAAAGGTCAATCAGAACAGGACTGTCAGTAGTTTTCGTTGTTGAAATTTCTTTTAAAAGTGATTGTGATGGGACAGTAAAAGTTTCACGACGATCATCAATTGATGGTTTTAATTCTTCTTCGAGTTGTACATCTTCAAATACTAGACTATTACTTTTCGAACTTGATTTTCTGTTTTGTTCTAAATTTTTCAAATCTTCAATATTAGTTACTGTAGTATTCAATTCGTAAGTTCTTCGTTTCTTTGTTGGTAGCTCTTCGTTATTATCTTCATCCATTGAGAAACTTTCATTCAAACTGTGGATTGTTCGACGTGATTTTAATTTCTTAATTTGCTTGTTATCGTTGTCACCATTTTCAGGTCCCACTATATGAATTGTATTGCGTTTTTTCTCTGTCATTGTATTTTTTTCATTAGCAACTGCAATATTATTAGACGTTTGTTCGAGTGATTTTTCTGTCAATTTCCTATCGATAATAGCATTATGTTCTTTTTTTAAATCCGAAATTTTATTATTAACAGCTGTATTTTCTTTATCTTCGTTTTCTCCTTGAAAATCGAAATATTTATCAGCAACTTTATCAAATAACTTGTGTATCTTATCAAAATTTTGTTGAACTGTTTTAGGTTTGTCATTATCACCATCTTTTTTAATATAACGACGCGCTTTTAGTATTTTTCGTTGAACTACTGCAACATCGATGGGCATTATATTGATGTTATTGTTATCGCTTTTCTTTTTCGACGTATATTTTGCTGATTTTGCCGATTTAGCTTGATCAACTTGACTTAAATCGAGAACAGTCAAATCTTCGGTTTTCCTCAGTTTTCTTGGTGACGGTGTTGGTACATCGACTGCTATTTGTCGGCTTAACGGATTCCGTCTCATCTGAAAATTAATTTTTATCACTCTTTAATCCGAATATAAAAATTATGACCAATAATTGAATACCTTTTCGTTAATAAACATAAAACTATGAACAAAATTAAAACAATACAAAATAATATAATTAACGTTTTAAACACATAAAATAAACCGACTTTCTGTATTTCTTTCAATCAGATTTGAATAAAAAAATTTGACCGTTAAATTTTGAAGTTCGTTATTAGTACCAATTTAAGAATACAAATATCACTAGTACCACCCATTTCTATGTATTAAGGGGTTATTAGTTTTTAAACTTTAAAGTTGGTAGAATAACCCAAACTTTATAGATCTGTCATTTACAGGTGTACAACGGTATTTAAGCTCGCAGTAGTTTATCCTTTTCTCGAATGTATGTTAGTTTTTTGTTTCAACTAAATAATCTGCATTACCGACATCCTCTTGTTTCAACAGATTGTCGATTATGCAGATTATAGAGTTGAAATAAGAAGATGACCTATGCTTAAGAAGTCATAGGTTACTGCAAACTTAAATAGCTTTGTACACTCTGTAGTTAGGCAACACATTAAATTTATCCTGGAAAAAATTGAACGTTTTGTATAGATCACAGGCCACTTATATTAATTATAGAAATTAATCTATGGTGTCAATTTTATGTGAATATTTCTTTATTTCTTTATTATAAAAAATGCTTTATATT
Organism: Mylabris phalerata; assembly: GCA_020740385.1. Classification (NCBI taxonomy): domain Eukaryota; kingdom Metazoa; phylum Arthropoda; class Insecta; order Coleoptera; family Meloidae; genus Mylabris; species Mylabris phalerata. Next base: position 5,779,067 of record JAJEOX010000222.1, read on the forward strand.
TGAATAAAATTTACAGTATTTATTATATGAATGTTTTCAAAATAATTGTGGAAATTAAATTTTCGATTATATCCGCCATTTAAGTTGTTGCAAATAAATACAACAAAGCTTTAGCAAACTGGAATATTTCTGAACCGCCCAATTTCGATTCCCCGTAGACACGATCAACGAACGTAATCGGTACTTCACCGACACTATAATTAAATTGTCTAGCCCGTACAATGATCTCCATTTGAAAGACATAACCTTTCGATACACAACTTTTGATCAATTTCTCTAAAATGTCTTTCTTGTACAAGCGAAATGAACCAGTTAGATCCGAAGCACCTGGTCTTAATGATAATTGTGTTAAGAAATTTGCAGTGCGCGATATTAATTTACGTTTGAAATCCCAACCGTATACACCACCATCACCAATATAGCGTGTACCGGAGACAATATCGTAGTTGTTTGATTTCTGTTTTTCGATAAATTGCGGAATGAATTTCGGCTAAAATTCAATAAATTAGTAACGTAAAACATTTGTGATTCTATTTGTATACATGATGGCTTAGATCAGCATCCATAATTATAATAAAATTACCGGTAGCATATTTAATACCGTGCATATAAGCTGTACCTAAGCCTAATTTCTTCTCCCTTGGTTTCAACACAATTGTATCTTCACCGTAGATTGTTTGTAATTGTTTTGCAGCTTCTAAGGTACCGTCCGGACTACCATCATCAATTATAATAATCTCATAATCGTATCCACTACAATTTCAGTTTTTTCGATAACTTTATGATACAAATTAATATTCAACGAATTTACCTATTTTTCATATGTTTAACAATTAGATAGATTATAATTGGTAGATTTTCGATTTCATTATAAGTTGGTAAAAGTATCGAATATTTATCTAAAGAATTATCGGTTTTCTTACTCATTTTCACAAAATTTTCATCGACTTCAATAAAATAATAAAATTTATAGGTTATAATGGAGGACAGAACAGCCACCAAAGCAAAAATATAAATTTTCATATAATTATCGATTCTAAATATAAGTCAGTGAAATTTTAATCAGTTTGATAAGACGTTATCAGTAGATTCCAATTAAAATTAATGTTCTTGTTTATTTTTTGATTTTAATTGTTTTCCAATTGGGTTTTTTCGTTACAAAGTTGGTATCAAATTGTCCAAGCCATAGATCTGTCATGTCTATGGATGTTGTATTTTAAATTAATTCTCAGATCAATAAAGTTTATATTTATTGTAAAATCGGCACGTTTCACATGAAAAATCCATCAGAAAAATCATCGTAAACGTTGGTTTAAATCGAAATTTTCATATTTCGACGACAGCGCCATCGGTGAGAATAAGGTTGAACTAGAAAACACTTAATTAATTTTCAATCATTAATTACTCCTACAATTTTCTACCAATTTCAATGATTTTCGTCTCATTTGAAAGGATTTTTTGTCTATTTTACGATGATATCCATTAATCATGGGAAAAGTATTGAATTTCATTTAAAATGCCCTCCCATCGATTCTGCATACAGCATACTAAAACAAGTAAAACAGAATTGTTTATAATTCTAATAATTTCCAATGTATTCTTTAAAATTTCATGCCATTTTATAGGAATTTGCATAAATTTTACGATGGTTACCATTTGAATGCGGGAAATTCGTCAATAATGCCTTGTTATTCCATGAAATTGTCGACCATCAAAATTGTCCACCATTTCTATCATTTTCAACGTATTGATAAGAATCAAACACCATTTGAAAGTAAATTACCTTCATTTTCAATTGATTAATACGCAAATGTGTTTTCTCGTCGAAATCCGAATGAATTTCTTCACTTTCTGCCTCCAATAAATTTCCCACGACATAACCTAAAAATAACAAAGATTTTCATTCCGAAATCAAACAAATTTAATTGTCTGCAAAAATAAAATTAATATTTACCATGAAAATTGCAAGTTTTCATTGATTTTCCGATGAAAAATTGATTTTAAAAAATGTAACCAATACAACTATAACCAAATTTTACCGCTATTATCTCAACTGTACAAGTACCAACTGAATAAAAATTTGGGAACTAAATTTTTTGGCGCCATGTATGAAAATAACATTTAATTAAAAAAAAAAAAATTTATGACTGATATTGACACGAAATTGTAAATGAACAACAATAAGAACCTTCTAGGAAGATTTTAATGTTTTATATACATGAAGAAGCAATCAACATATGTACAAGAAACAGACTCAACAATCAAATACAATAATTATACCCGAAACAAAACAAAACTTTTAATATCACAAACTTTCCGCAATCTCATCACTTACAGATATTAAATTAAAAATGTCAAATAATAATAATAATAATTTAAATAAAATACATGTTGTGGAATGCGTGTCGTTGGACATTAATTAACCCCCCGTCAATTTGAGTTTCCAAATGGTTGGAAAATTTGAAAACGAATACTAGAATTTGTGTAGATTTTTCTTTAACTACATAAAGAACCAAACTGAAGATAGTTTTAGTTGAAAATTTGTTTCTAAACGGAGGATTAATTATGTAAACAAAGAGAAATTAAGTTGAGGGTTAGCTCCAAGTCGGATCGTACCCTTTCCAATTCATATTCGGTGCAAGATGTACCATCCGGCCTTTATAATGGAACGTAACTATACCTTTATAAGCGGTCCTTGGTACACCACTCTATAAAAAAATAATAATGAAAATAATTTTAAAATAGAGAATAATTTTATAAAAGAAATTACTTTAAAATCATCCATTAATCCCAATTTCTTCGTAATCAATTTGTATTCTTCTTTTGAACGATACAGAATACGAACAGGTCCCTCATGAGCAATTTTACCATCTTTCAATTCTTGGTAACTGACAATAACACTTTGGTAAACATTTTTGACAAAACCATCATCATAATTATCGTTTAGCAAATATGTTAAATTTAATTTTGTAAAAGGCACAAACTTTTCGTTCAATTTTATATATTTTAAATGCTTCTCGAAGAACATACCACTGTAAAAATTTCAAGCGAATCTAGAAAACATTTCTCCGAGACAAAAAAATTACAAATAATTACTTGGAAACACCAGTCTTGCCGAATGTACGTGTACGCGAAATTTCCGGTCGGATACAAGCTCTGCCTTTCCGTTGGGCCGGATCCCGAATCCAATCATCCCAATAACTAGAAAACATAACAAATTTACTCTGTTTTGTTTTCAGTTTTTAAATAAATCAAACTAACGCCCTTGGCCATTTCGTGTATAATTCCAACCAAATCGATTTCGTCAACATCCAACCTAAACCGGGAAAGAAATCGGTACGATACAATAATTCGGGCTTATCGAGATTTACAAGACCCTCTTTGCCATTATCATTCCAAGCTGAAATACACCACAATGTTGGATCTTTTTTTAATATTGGATAAGTGCCGAGGAAATATTCAAAGAAATCCTGTGCAACTTCTAGATCATCTACGAATATAATTAAATTAACTCAATTTTCGTATAATTTAAGGAGCTGGACTAGAAGTTTTTAGAAAGAAATGGAGAATTCTTCCTGATTTTTATACTTAAACAAAAAGCGTTAGATTTTCTTTGTAATTCTGGATTTCTTCAGAAATTTGTGTATGAAGAAATGCCTTTTCCAACGAGATTGGACACACAACAATTCTAAAGTATTCTAGTCCGGCGCCTGAATAAAAAATAATACCTTCAACTATAATGACTGAGCTAAAATTGAAATTGAAGAACATCTGATTCAATGCCCATCCATAATGTCGGGCGATTTTGAAATATCCTTTGAATTTCTTCTCTTTCGGCGGTACTTGAATATCAGTTTGATCCGGTTGTTGGATTAGTGAAATTTGAGAGCCGTATTTTCGTATATTCGCCGTTGTCTCCTCATGTTTGCAATCCTTTTTTTAATAAGCAACAATGAAAAATATGAGAAATTATTCAAATTGTGTTGTCGATAAAATACCTGACTGACGATAATTGGAAATCGATCAGGATCTGGACGATATTCTAATAATTTATCTAAACATCTTGTAACACTAATTCGATTACAAGCGAATACTAAAATTGGTAGTTTCAAGTCTTGATTTTCTCTATTTTGTAGTTGATCAATTGATGATTTCTTTGATACTAAATATTTACGTGTTGCTTCAATTAAATCTTGATTAATTTTAAATTGTACCGCTATATTCTGTTCTAAATGTTGTAATTGTTGATCGATATTTCCATTTGATGCCTTTATAACTGTTGGATGATGATCCGTATAAATTAAATACAATATTAACAACCAACTTAATAAACATAATCCTAATATTAGATTTGTGCGTTTCAAGCGCATAATTATACAAACAATAATTTATAAATAAATCTCGTTTTCTGTAAGAAACAACGAACAAGTTGTAATTGGGAAAACTTGAAATAACAATTTGGAAATGTTTACCTGAAATAACATAACCTGAAAGTATAGCATTACCGTAATTTTTTTTTAAACAATTCTACACTGACTTCAGAGAGAATTTTGAAAATTTTCAACAGATTTTCATTCAATTTTAATTGGAAAATTTCAAATAAAAATAATACGAAACTCTAATAATCTTGACAAGACCAATAGATCTTATCAATGGTTGTCACGTTGGCAACCTTGAAAGTGAGTGTTGTCAAGTACTCAAATTTTAATACATTTAATTACAATTATTTGAAAATTATCATTAAGTTCAAATTTTTGATATTTAATAATAACTTTACATATGTGTATATGTATTAAAATTATCAGTTATACAATTATTCGTATATTTTCTTTATAATTATAGAAAATCCATAATCTTGGCAACATTGCTTAGATTGTTGATAGACGTTAGAGCGGCAAAATTAAACTTCAAGTTGTTGAATTTACAGGCTGTACCCATTAAACTTTGAATTTACAATAATTTTAGAGATATATAAATATTTCAAAATTTCATAAGAATTTCAAATTATAGTTCATGTGGTAAAATTGCAAATTCCATAAAATTCTTATATTTTTTTACTATTAGTCTAATTAACAATTTCAAATTGTTGGACCAATATCAATAACCTCTTCAAAACTTTTACCAATTAAACTATTTGTAATTTTATAATTCTTTAAAATTTCCAACGGAGGACACGCTAATGGTTCGAAAAAGAAAAAATGATGATTTAAAGCCTAAAATTCCAACAACAATTAATTTGATTGATATCTCTTATCAAGCAATTCGACTACCTCATCGACTGTTAATCGTTTTGTATAATCGTAAATTAAAATCTTACGAATTAAATCAACACCATTCGGATCTGTGTCGATAAATCGTTCATCCCAACTAGGTTTATCAATCGGTGTAAATACGATTTTATTATAATCAGGCAAACTGTGTAATTGTGGCCAGGTGTCTTTCGTTGGTGTACCTAAAGTTGATAGAATTATTGCCAACTGTCCAATATCAGTTTCTCCCTTAGAAAAATTACTATTATTTATAATGTAAAAATGTTTCTTTTCAAAGACTCGGAATAATTTTAAATCATTTAAATCCGATTGAAAACAAAATTAAATTATTGACAAAATCAGCCAACTCTAAGTATTTGTAATTTTTCAGAATTATTTCGATTTGTTTGAAAATAAACATTTTCACTAGTCGATTGTTGTATTACTGAAAATAATGGTTGATTATTGAATAATTCGGCAATAATACACCCAACTGCCCACATATCAATTGCCGGTGTGTAATTTTGTGAACCGTATAACAATTCCGGTGCACGATACCATCTAGTACCAATTTGATGGGTGTATGTTGTTTCTAAATTACCATCATAAATACAAGATAGACCAAAATCGACAATTTTCAATATGCCACGATCATCGATTAGAACATTTGATGGTTTTAAATCCTATAACAGATCAATTATTATAGAAATTTCTCGAATTTTTGTAAATTTACCCGATGCATTATGTGATTTTTATGTATAGCTTGGACACCTTTTAATATCATTAAACTACAACATTTCACTTGCGATAATGATAAGGGGCTATCTAAATTTAAAAGAAATTCACTTAAACTATACTGTAAACATTCCATTACAATTAAAACAGTATTGTTCATATTGAATACGTCAATTAAATCAACAATCTGGAAGGGAATTAGAAATTGAATTAATGTCTTTTAATAGAATTCAATACAAACGTAATCTGATTTGATGTTGCATAGTGCAGAAATTTCTCTCATTATATTCTTCGAAAGTCCAGAATTAACGACATTTACTGAGATTTGTTTAACTGCTACAATACCATCAGTTTTCAAATCTTTCGCTTTAAATACCAATCCATGGGCACCTTTACCAATCTTTCCCAATAATTTATAACGTTCCATTTCGTCTATTTGTTTGTTTGTTTGTTTGTTTGTATTAGACACAATTGTCGCTATAGTAACGAATTTTATTTGTTCCGAACTGATTTAAATTAAGGGAGGATTAAAAAAAACTTCCCAATTAAATTTCTTGTAACTTTATTATAAATCCATATCAAAAATTATATTTGTCCAGGTGCTAATTTACTTCGTACAGTTTTACCAAATTGATCAGCCCCAATTTGATTACAATTAGCATAATCGGGTATGGCTAATGCACATCTGGCCATCCATGCTGTAATATTTCCATAAGGACTCAAATCCCAACCGACAGACTATCAATTTTTCGGACAAAACAAAACAATTATTATACAATTATATCGAGTGGTCATATTTTTTGTAGATTGTTTATACAATCAATTGTTTGAACTATTCGAACAAAGCTACGACACGTATTTATTTAGAAAATCACTTACAGCAATTGATGAAACTGATGCTACCAATGAACAATCGGCTACTGTTAGTTTATCACCAGCTACGAAATCGTTACCATCAAGGAATACGTCCAAGAAACCGAGGGCTTCATCAAGGGCGCATTTGTGTTCATCGTAAATCTCATCTTCACCCAAAAACAGAATGGGGAACTAGAATGTTTTTATTATTTGATTATTATTTTATTGAAGATGTTCTGATGATGGACTGTTATAAGTTATAAGAATAAAAAGTTGTATTAGTTGTTTTTAAAAAGGGTAGATAGCCTATTTCCTTATTTAAAGTGGTAGTTTTTCGAATAAAATGCCGTTGAATTTAAGCATTCAAAATAAAAAAGTAACCCACTAGAATAACGGAAATTATTTTCTAAAAGTAATGTTCATACTTTTAACGGTCCATCATGTTAATGTATGCTGTAAATCTTACACAAATTGCACGTATTTTTGGATATAAAGTACCACAATCGAAATAGAGTCGTTGGTCAACTATTGCCTTCTTTTTTGGATCTTTTGGATATAAATTGTCATTATTGGCATACATTTTTACCAAATATGGTCCAATAGCATGACTATCCCATATTGTAAAGTCATTATCAACCAATGTTGGAATCGTATGTTGTGGATTAATCTAAAAATGAGATAATTATTAGCTCTAATAACAACAAATGAGAAAACCTTGAAAATTATCAAATTACCTTAATAAAATCGGGATTAAGTTGCTCCTTTTTGGACAAATTCACAATTTCAACATCAATGCTAACACCAACAGCACGAGCTGCCATTAGGGCGCCTCTGGAAGGTGCACTCGGTGGAAAATGATACAAAGTTAACGGCATTACGAAGACGATTTTCAACAAGTTGCTTCAAAAAATTCGTGTTTTCCATACAAAAAATATAAACGGAAATTAGGTCAACAGATGCTGATTTTCACCAAATTTCTAAATGAAGCATTGAAGGCTTCCAAAAAAATATCAAAAGAATTTTTAAATTTAATCTAAAATACAAGAAGAATATGAATTAATACATTTTTTAAATTGATCTAAATATTGTTGAAATTTACTCAGATTTCTAGGTTATGTAGTTCTGACAGATTGTTCAATGTTGCCATATTTTTCTTACAAATCAAATTTTCTAAAATTTTAAATTAAATAATAAAAGATTTGTGCAAATGAATAATTTTGTGAAAAAGTAACGAATAATCGTAAATTATTATACAAAAATGATGGAAAATATTCGCTTATTTTAGATTTCTATTTTAATAGAATAAATTTAGCAACGTGGAATATCTTTCACTTTTCTAGCACAGTGGTTCTCAATTAGAAGTTTATTCGCAGTCTACCAAAAACAGATGTTTACTTATGGTTCTGTAAAATAGTGTTACAATTACAAAATGTACTACAGAATGAAATAAAACGTATTGAATCCAATTAATTATCATTTAAATATGTGTTTATGCTTAAATTTGATTGTAAATTAGTAAAAGTTTGGAGACTTCTGGTTTGAGAAATTGATATTTCTAGGTTATGTCACGCAGAAAAAGTTAGGTTATATTACAACTGTTTTTGGTGAATATTGAAATAAAAACATGGTTTTAAATATTGTACGGCACCGGATACACTCAAATATTCATTTAAGACATCCTCTAAGAAATTGTCTCAGATATTGTAGCGAAAATACGAATTTATCAGAAGTTTATACAACATTCTCAAATGGGTAAATTTATCAAACTTTATAAACGTATAAAACGATACAGTTTCAATAATTCTAGACGAACGTTGAAGATTTCAACTGGTGAATATGCACGTTTCGCTGACGGTTGTGCTGTTGCCCAATCCGGCGATACATCCGTTATGGTAACGACTGTTGCCAAATCGAAACAATCATCAAATAATTTTCTACCGTTAATTGTCGATTATCGTCAAAAATCGGCAGCAGCCGGACGGATACCAACGAATTTCTTTCGACGTGAATCCGGACCGACCGAAAAAGAAATTCTAACATCACGATTAATCGATCGCAGTCTACGACCATTATTTCCAACAAATTTCAATATCGAAACACAAATAGTTTGTAATATGTTGGCGATTGATGGTGTCAATTTACCGGATGTTTTAGCAATAAATGCAGCGTCGGCTGCTTTATGTTTGAGCGATATACCGTGGAATGGTCCTGTAGGAGCTGTACGTTTAGGTTTTATTGATAACGAAATTGTTGTAAATCCAACAAGAAAAGAACTACAATCATCTAGTCTAAATTTAGTGTTAACGGCAACGAAAAGGAATCTTGTTGTTATGTTGGAAGGCAATGCTGATAGTATCCTACAACAAGATTTAATGAAAGCGATTAAATTGGGAGCGAAAGAAGCCCAACATATTGTTAATATTGTTGAGAAATTACAAAAGAATAAAGGACGAAATAAACGGCAATTGGATGAAATCCAACAGCCATCATTGGAGATAATTGAGGCAGTTCGATCATTATCTGAGATGCGAATTAGGGAGATTTTTAAAAATTATATTTACGATAAATTAGAACGCGATCAAGCTTTATCGGAAATACGTACGGATGTTTTAGATAAAATTAAAAACAATTTCCCCGATAGTGATTTAGTGTTGTTAAGTGAAATTTACAATAAATTCGTACGTGATTTATTTCGTATTGTCGTATTTGAAGAGAATCGCCGATGTGATGGTCGGAATTTCGATGAATTACGTCAAATCACATGTAAAGTTGATCTTTATAAACCGTTACATGGTAGTGCAATGTTTCAAAGAGGCCAAACACAAGTCTTTTGTACGGTCACTTTGGATTCCCACGAGAGTGCTTTAAAATTAGATCCTATTGCAATGTTGATTAGGTATTTTGAAACGATTATCGTCATTGAATTTGGGTAATTTTTACGATTTTTAGTGGTGTTAAAGAGAAGAATTTCTTTCTACATTACGAATTTCCACCATTTGCTACAAAAGAGATTGGTCGAATTGGGCCGATTGGACGCCGTGAAATCGGCCATGGGGCTTTGGCTGAGAAAGCTCTAACGCCATGTATACCAAACGATTTCCCATTTACGATACGTTTAACATCGGAAGTTTTAGAATCGAATGGTTGTTGATTGATTTTTCTTGTTTTTTTTTTAATTGAAACAATTTAGGTTCTAGTTCAATGGCAACAGTTTGTGGTGGTAGTTTAGCTTTAATGGATGCCGGTGTACCGTTAACAACACCAGCGGCCGGTGTTGCCATCGGTTTAATCACAAAATATGATTCAACGAAAAATAACATCGTCGATTATCGAATTTTAACGGATCTTTTAGGTATTGAAGACTATATGGGTGATATGGATTTTAAATTGGCTGGTACAAAAAGGGGAATTTGTGCATTACAAGCCGATATAAAAATACCCGGTATACCATTGAAAATTGTTATGGAAGCTATACAGAAGGCTACTGATGCCAAAACGAAAATTCTCGAAACTATGAATCGTTGTATTGATAAGCCGAGAATTGATAGGAAGGAATGTTGGCCAGTTGCAGAGAAATTGGAAATTGATTTACATAAACGTGGACGTCTACTTGGTATTGGTGGTGTTAATTTGAAACGATTATATGCCGAAACCGGTGTACAAGTAAATTAATTTACTATCATATATGTATACAGGATGAGACAAGAGACAAAGACCTATTAAAAGTATTAAAACTTGAACAAATGGCAAACACAATGAATAATGAAAATTCCGTAAACTCTTTATACTTTTAATAACGTGCTAATCATCTTGACTCATGATTGTAGAGAATTGAAATGTAAAAAAATTCCAATTGTAGATTACACAAAACGACGATAAATTTGAAATTTTCGCACCAAGTCAACAAGCAATGGATGAAGCTAAAGAATACATTAATAAATTAATAAACAAAGAACAAGCACCGGAATTGGAATTTGGTGAAATCTATCTGGCGAAAATTGTTGAAATTCGTGATATTGGCGTAATGGTCACTTTATATCCAGGAATGCCACCAGCTCTATTACACAATTCCCAATTGGATCAAAGAAAAGTATAGAAATTTGTAAAATTTAAATTTTTCTCAAAATACAACAACACATTTTCAGGCATCACACCCTTCAGTACTTGGATTCGAAGTTGGACAAGAGATACAAGTTAAATATTTCGGACGTGATCCAGTTTCCGGTCTTATGAGACTGTCACGGAAAGTTTTAAAGGCTATGCCCAAATAATATTCCTACAAATTCTTAAATTAAATAAATATTTTTTGATTGTTGTTGTACTTACCGCCTGTTCCACTTAAATGCATTTATAGGCAACATGCTGAAAATCATTTGAGCAAAACTTGGGCCATGTAGCTCATTTGATGAGTTCAATTCGGTTTAGAAAATATTTTAAATTTGGCGCCATTACAATTGTCAAAGAAACAATTTTCAGGTTATGTTTATACATAACCTTATTATCCAGCGACTGAATTTCGTACGTTTTTAAATAATCGATTGATTGTGTCAATTTCGAGTGGAATTGACTGTAATGGGCACAAGGGAGATTCTAACACTGCAATTTGGCCATTATTCAAATTTCGTCGGTACTCATTGGTGGAATATTCAAGCTACAGGTTTCGATTATGAACCAACAAGTGTACCGTCTGAAATCAATCATGATGTTCTATTCAGACAAGGCTCAACACTACAGGTAAACACTGGAAACTAGCTAGTAATTGATTAATTAATTAATAATTTTAGGGGCATGTTACATTCACACCTCGATTATTATCTGTAGATTTGAACGGCAGTTTGAAAGCCTTGTCTCAATTTGGTGACTTGTACGATATTCCGCAAAGTGGCAGCAGTAATGAAACGGTACAAGGGCAACAAGGATCGATTGAGGTGAAACAACAAGAGGTTGAAAAGAAAATTCCATTCCAACAGGATTTGGAAAATGGTGATTTTAGTTTTTACAAAAATCTACGATTTAGAGAGACATGTTCGGGTATGGTCGGATTTCTCTTATACGAAATACCATCCAAGAAGTGTAAATATTGTAAAACAATACCAACATCAAAGCGATACGGTGCCATTCGACATATTCCCATTGGGTGTGAATTTATGGAAGACTGTGACTTTTCAGGATGACTTCTCAGATTTAATCCGCAATTATATTGAAGAATGCGATAGTTTTCAAGTATTTCTATTGATTGATTGATGGAAATTGTTGGAACAATTTAATTCTTTTTAGGGCTTTCATGTATTGTTGGATGGTGGTAATGGTTTTGGGGGTCTTTCAACTGGTTGTATTGAATATTTACGAGACGAATATAGTAGTAAATCAATAATTGCATTCCCGTTAATTGAACCACAATATAGTTGCGACAAGACTGATTTGGAGAAATTCAAAGCTGCTAAAGCCAACCGTTTAAACTTGCTCAATCTCTCATTAACTTTTGAGCAATTATTGGAGAATTGTTGCATGTTTATTCCATTATCTGTTGCTGACAAGGGCTTCAAACATGGCTCGAAAATGCGAAATTTCAATCATGTCGTTTATAATGTAATTTTTCCATTTGTAGTTTCGTTGCAATTGAATGAAAATTTAAATTTTTAGCCACATGTACCGTATCATTCGAGTGCAATTCTAGCTTCAGCTTTGGAAACGTTCACTTTGAAATATCGCCTGAAATCCGGCAATTACGCTCTTGTAGATCTGTGTGCCGATTTAACATTGCACGGACGTAAATTGTGTGTTGCCAGTGTTTGTTTACCGTTTTCTCTCAACAAAAATCAAGATTTAATTGATTGTTTAAATAATTGGAATGGACCGTTGACTAGAACCATCACCCCAAATTGTGATGTTGGTAATTGTGTTGATTTCCACATTTATCCAAATTGTAAAATTTCAATTTTAGCATCGGATAATGTTATGCAATTGATGGTATTACGGGGTGTATTGCAAGATCGTCTGAAACGATCCCCAAATCAAGCTCCACAAGCACAAAAAGATATGCCAGCATACCAGTGTAATTCAATCAAAGAAATGTTGGCATTTTATGTATCCTGTACAACGTATGCTTGTCCAACTGATTTTACGGTTGTTAATAAGCCCATGTCGGTACGGACACCGTATCCGAAATTCTTTGATGGTAGACTTGATTGTTTTGGTAATGTTGATGGTTGTTTGAATCAAACAAATTGTAATTGCTCCATTTCTATTTTGCAATAGTTTTTCAATTGTTTTCTTTGGTAGATGTTGAAAGTCTACCGGTATTAGCTGGCCTACATAATGGTGAATTTATTGGAAATACATTACAACAACTTGTTGATGATGTAAAAACGATACGTTTCCAAAATTTCCATCAATACCATAACGAAGGCATTGATGTTGATGAATTTCAAGAGTGTTTATCGCGATTGATGTGCCTAAGGGAATGTTATGAGAATAGTTACGATTTGTAAATTTATTTTGTTTGGATTTCTTTAACATCTGCTCAAGCATTTTTGATGGCATCTGTTGCCATCTTCAAGGCTGCTACAACTTGTCTTCTTAATAATGCGTAACATCTCACTAAAAATGGACACAAATTGTTAATTTCCACAATTTACAATTTATATAAATAAATTTGGTACCATACGAGGGGAAATGTCTTCTATTTCTAATTGATGATGATAAATGTGTTAATGATTTTAATGTGTGTACTTTTGGAATCAACGTGGATATTTACAGTTTTGTTTCCAACGACATAAACAAAAAACTCTCAAAGGAATTCGTTTAAAATCCAACACATCTTATTCTCTGATTAATAAAGTTGATATTTATCGTAAAATCGGCACGTTTCACATTGATTTTCCATGAAAAATCCAGCAGAAAAGCCATCGTGCACATTGGTGTAAATCGAAATTTCAGAAATTCGACGACAGCGCCATCGGTGAGAATAAGGTTGAACTAAAGAAACACTTAATTAATTTTTAATCTTTAATTACTCCTACAATTTTCAACCAATTTCAATGATTTTCATCTCATTTGAAAGGATTTTTTGTCTATTTTACGATGATATCCATTAATCATGGGAAAAGTCTTGAATTTCTTTTAAAATGCCACCCTATCGATTCTGCATACCGCATACCAAAACAACTAAAACAAAACTGTTTATAATTCGTATAATTTCCAATGAATTCTTGAAAATTTCATACCATTTTGAAGGAAATTGCCTAAATTTCACGATAATTACCATTAGAATTGGAAAATTCTTCAACAAAGCTTGTTATTCGATGAAACTTTCTGCTGTCCATCATTTGTCCGTCATTTCTATAATTTTCAACATATTGATAAGAATTAAACACCATTTGAAAGTAAATTACCTTAGTTTTCAATTGATTAACACAGAAATGTGTTTTCTCGACGAAATTCAAGTGAATTTCACCACTTTCTACCACCAATATAACCTACCACGATATAACCTAAAATAAACAAGATTTTCGTTAAAAGATCAAACAAATCTAATTGTCAACAAAAATAAAATCAATTTTTACCGTGAAAATTGCAAGTTTTTATTAATTTTCCGATGAAAAATTGATTTCTAATCATGTAAAAAATATAAACATAACCAAATTTTAGCGCCATTATGTCAATAAGTCAACAAACCGAGTACCAACTAAATGAAAATTTGGGAACTAAATTTTTAGCGCGCCATCTTTGAAAACAACATAGAATTAAATAATAATAATAATAATAATAATAATAATAATTCTTTATTAAATCAATTAATAATTAAAAGAATTCTTAACAAATTAATAATTATTTTCAAGGAAATGTCTTCTATTTGACGTCACGATGATATTCGTCGGACATGGGAAAAAGCTCGATTTGCATAATTAATTCCTTAAAATCCAATCAACTGCTGCTACCTAGAAGATCAAAATTGTTAATAATTTTTACAATTTCCAATCAATCCTTATAAATTTTATACCATTTTAAAGGGAACTTCTCAAATTTTACGATGATTGCCATTAGAATGGGAAAATTTTTCAATCGAGCTTGTGACTCAATGTTAAATTTCGACCATCGTTATAGCCACACGTTTTTCTCAATAATTTCCACAATTTTCAACATTTTCCCATGAATTTGGTGTCATTCGATGGGGGAATTTGTAAATTATCAAAAGATTCACCTTTAAACACGTTACCATTTCGAAATCGTTGTGTTTTTTTCCAATATTGTCTTCGATCAAATTCCAACGATTTACACTAAAAATTTCGAAAGAAAATCGATTAAAATCCTACACATCTTATTCTCTGATCAATAAAGTTGATATTTATCGTAAAATCGGCACGTTTCACATTGATTTTCGTTGAAAAATCCAGCAGAAAAGCCATCGTGCACATTGGTGTAAATCGAAATTTCAGAAATTCGACGACAGCGCCATCGGTGAGAATAAGGTTGAACTAAAAAAACACTTAATTAATTTTTAATCTTTAATTACTCCTACAATTCTCAACCAATTTCAATGATTTTTATCTCATCAGAAAGGATTTTTTGTCTATTTCACGACGATATCCATTACTCATGGGAAAAGTCTTGAATTTCTTTTAAAATGCCACCCTATCGATTCTGCATACCGCATACCAAAACAACTAAAACAAAATTGTTTATAATTCGTATAATTTCCAATGAATTCTTGAAAATTTCATACCATTTTAAAGCAAATTGCATCAATTTCACGATGATTACCATTACAATTGGAAAATTCTTCATGAAAACTTGGAATTCCATGAAATTGTCCATCATCAAAATTGTCCATTATTTTAGATAATTTTCAACAGATTGATAAGAATCAAACACCATTTGAATGGAAATTACCTTCATTTTCAATTGGTTAACATGGAAATCAGTTTTCTCGTCGAAATTCAAGTGAATTTCACCACTTTCAGTGTCCAATAAATTTCCCACGATATAACCTAAAATAAACAAGATTTTCTTTGAAAAATCAAACAAATATAATCGCCAACTAAAATAAAATCAATATTTACCGTGAAAATTGCAAGTTTTCATTGATTTTCCCATGAAAAATTGATTCCTAAAATGTAAACAATACGAACATAACCAAATTTTAGCGTCATTATGTCAATGAGGTAGTAGAGTGATCATTCTGTTAAAAAATGTGTCCATCTATTTTGGCAGACATCTTTGATAGTGGGGACGCGAACCAATTGAAGTAGTTGATCGACAACTGGTGAAATGGTGGTTTGCATCCAAACTAATGAGAAAAGTATTGCTGGTTGTATAAAATTAGGTGTATAATATTGGCACAAATAATCTCGGTTTCAAGAATCGCAACCTTGTCTAAAACTAGCGTTCTTTTACCAACTTCCAAATGAGCCACGGGGTTCGAATTTTGATAAAATGATCTCCAAGGAACCTCTTCTAAAAACCCCCTTGAATTTTTCAAATCGTTCCTTCTTAGAGATAGCAACATTTAATTGAAATGCGCGGTGTGTTCGTATGTTTCTAAATTAGCATCATTTTATAGAATTTGATGTGCTAATTTAGACCCACCCTATTAATCTACTTTGGGACTTAATTCTTACAATTAGTTAAGCATTCTGTGTTTTCCAATACTATAATTTTTGCTACAATACTATTATTTTTTATATCAATTTGCAAGTAAAGTATCAAGGAAAAATATTTAAACAATCTTAACTAATTTTCAAACTATTTAGACCGAGAAATTTGGTAGAAATCATCGCAAATACAAAATCTTTGAATATTGCTCTTAAATTTATTATTTACAAAATCTACAATATTCTAGAAGTTCATAATTCTTTCGTTACAGCGTTACGTAAACTAACACTTTTAAGTTATCTTGTTTTTTGCCGGTTACGTACTCTTGTTGGTACGTACGGCCAAACAACTTTTTTTCCAATTTCTGATAAGAATACAACAAAGGAATGATTACTTAACGTCATTTTCCAATCTTGTCTGTGCCTGTCTTTTCGTCGTCAACATCGAATTTTCGTCGTCAACATGTTAACACCGTTGCGAAAATCGGTCGTGAAATCGGTTTTGTTTAATTTAATAATAAATTGTCGCGATTTTTAAAACAAAGTGCCTCGTATTTTGTTGAACGTTGAAGTGTTTCGTTTACAAAATTTAATAATTACGCGATTCCTAAAACAAAGTGTTGGTGTTATCGTTTTGAAAATTTAAAAATAAATTTACGTACGTGTTTAAAACAAAGTGTTGGTGCCAACCTGGACGAAGGAGTGAGCAGCAAGTCATCCCTTGGATTTGGGCGATAAGAAGTCAACGAAAACAAAAAACTTCCTTAAAATCCATTCAACTGCTGCTACCTAGAAGATCAAAATTGTTAATAATTTCTACAATTTCCAATCAATTCTTATGAATTTCATACCATTTTAAAGGGAACTTCTCAAATTTTACGATTGTTGCATTCGAAATGGGGAAATTGATCAATAGAGCTTGTTATTCAATGTTAAACTTCGACCATTGGTATTGCCAAACGTTTTTCTCAATAATTTCCATCATTTTCAACATTTTCCCATGAATTAGGTTTCATTCGATGGGGAATTTTGTAAATTATCAAAAGATTCACCTTTAAACACGTTACCATTTCGAAATCGTTGTGTTTTTTTCCAATATTGTCTTCGATCAAATTCCAACGATTTACACTAAAAATTTCGAAAGAAAATCGATTAAAATCCTACACATCTTATTCTCTGATCAATAAAGTTGATATTTATCGTAAAATCGGCACGTTTCACATTGATTTTCGTTGAAAAATCCAGCAGAAAAGCCATCGTGCACATTGGTGTAAATCGAAATTTCAGAAATTCGACGACAGCGCCATCGGTGAGAATAAGGTTGAACTAAAGAAACACTCAATTAATTTTTAATCTTTAATTACTCCTACAATTTTCAACCAATTTCAATGATTTTCATCTCATTTGAAAGGATTTTTTGTCTATTTTACGATGATATCCATTAATCATGGGAAAAGTCTTGAATTTCTTTTAAAATGCCACCCTATCGATTCTGCATACCGCATACCAAAACAACTAAAACAAAACTGTTTATAATTCGTATAATTTCCAATGAATTCTTGAAAATTTCATACCATTTTGAAGGAAATTGCCTAAATTTCACGATAATTACCATTAGAATTGGAAAATTCTTCAACAAAGCTTGTTATTCGATGAAACTTTCTGCTGTCCATCATTTGTCCGTCATTTCTATAATTTTCAACATATTGATAAGAATTAAACACCATTTGAAAGTAAATTACCTTAGTTTTCAATTGATTAACACAGAAATGTGTTTTCTCGACGAAATTCAAGTGAATTTCACCACTTTCTACCACCAATATAACCTACCACGATATAACCTAAAATAAACAAGATTTTCGTTAAAAGATCAAACAAATCTAATTGTCAACAAAAATAAAATCAATTTTTACCGTGAAAATTGCAAGTTTTTATTAATTTTCCGATGAAAAATTGATTTCTAATCATGTAAAAAATATAAACATAACCAAATTTTAGCGCCATTATGTCAATAAGTCAACAAACCGAGTACCAACTAAATGAAAATTTGGGAACTAAATTTTTAGCGCGCCATCTTTGAAAACAACATAGAATTAAATAATAATAATAATAATAATAATAATAATAATAATAATAATTCTTTATTAAATCAATTAATAATTAAAAGAATTCTTAACAAATTAATAATTATTTTCAAGGAAATGTCTTCTATTTGACGTCACGATGATATTCGTCGGACATGGGAAAAAGCTCGATTTGCATAATTAATTCCTTAAAATCCAATCAACTGCTGCTACCTAGAAGATCAAAATTGTTAATAATTTTTACAATTTCCAATCAATCCTTATAAATTTTATACCATTTTAAAGGGAACTTCTCAAATTTTACGATGATTGCCATTAGAATGGGAAAATTTTTCAATCGAGCTTGTGACTCAATGTTAAATTTCGACCACCGTTATAGCCACACGTTTTTCTCAATAATTTCCACAATTTTCAACATTTTCCCATGAATTTGGTGTCATTCGATGGGGAATTTTGTAAATTATCAAAAGATTCACCTTTAAACACGTTACCATTTCGAAATCGTTGTGTTTTTTTCCAATATTGTCTTCGATCAAATTCCAACGATTTACACTAAAAATTTCGAAAGAAAATCGATTAAAATCCTACACATCTTATTCTCTGATCAATAAAGTTGATATTTATCGTAAAATCGGCACGTTTCACATTGATTTTCGTTGAAAAATCCAGCAGAAAAGCCATCGTGCACATTGGTGTAAATCGAAATTTCAGAAATTCGACGACAGCGCCATCGGTGAGAATAAGGTTGAACTAAAGAAACACTCAATTAATTTTTAATCTTTAATTACTCCTACAATTTTCAACCAATTTCAATGATTTTCATCTCATTTGAAAGGATTTTTTGTCTATTTTACGATGATATCCATTAATCATGGGAAAAGTCTTGAATTTCTTTTAAAATGCCACCCTATCGATTCTGCATACCGCATACCAAAACAACTAAAACAAAACTGTTTATAATTCGTATAATTTCCAATGAATTCTTGAAAATTTCATACCATTTTGAAGGAAATTGCCTAAATTTCACGATAATTACCATTAGAATTGGAAAATTCTTCAACAAAGCTTGTTATTCGATGAAACTTTCTGCTGTCCATCATTTGTCCGTCATTTCTATAATTTTCAACATATTGATAAGAATTAAACACCATTTGAAAGTAAATTACCTTAGTTTTCAATTGATTAACACAGAAATGTGTTTTCTCGACGAAATTCAAGTGAATTTCACCACTTTCTACCACCAATATAACCTACCACGATATAACCTAAAATAAACAAGATTTTCGTTAAAAGATCAAACAAATCTAATTGTCAACAAAAATAAAATCAATTTTTACCGTGAAAATTGCAAGTTTTTATTAATTTTCCGATGAAAAATTGATTTCTAATCATGTAAAAAATATAAACATAACCAAATTTTAGCGCCATTATGTCAATAAGTCAACAAACCGAGTACCAACTAAATGAAAATTTGGGAACTAAATTTTTAGCGCGCCATCTTTGAAAACAACATAGAATTAAATAATAATAATAATAATAATAATAATATAATAATTCTTTATTAAATCAATTAATAATTAAAAGAATTCTTAACAAATTAATAATTATTTTCAAGGAAATGTCTTCTATTTGACGTCACGATGATATTCGTCGGACATGGGAAAAAGCTCGATTTGCATAATTAATTCCTTAAAATCCAATCAACTGCTGCTACCTAGAAGATCAAAATTGTTAATAATTTTTACAATTTCCAATCAATCCTTATAAATTTTATACCATTTTAAAGGAAACTTCTCAAATTTTACGATGATTGCCATTAGAATGGGAAAATTTTTCAATCGAGCTTGTGACTCAATGTTAAATTTCGACCACCGTTATAGCCACACGTTTTTCTCAATAATTTCCACAATTTTCAACATTTTCCCATGAATTTGGTGTCATTCGATGGGGAATTTTGTAAATTATCAAAAGATTCACCTTTAAACACGTTACCATTTCGAAATCGTTGTGTTTTTTTCCAATATTGTCTTCGATCAAATTCCAACGATTTACACTAAAAATTTCGAAAGAAAATCGATTAAAATCCTACACATCTTATTCTCTGATCAATAAAGTTGATATTTATCGTAAAATCGGCACGTTTCACATTGATTTTCGTTGAAAAATCCAGCAGAAAAGCCATCGTGCACATTGGTGTAAATCGAAATTTCAGAAATTCGACGACAGCGCCATCGGTGAGAATAAGGTTGAACTAAAGAAACACTTAATTAATTTTTAATCTTTAATTACTCCTACAATTCTCAACCAATTTCAATGATTTTTATCTCATCAGAAAGGATTTTTTGTCTATTTCACGACGATATCCATTACTCATGGGAAAAGTCTTGAATTTCTTTTAAAATGCCACCCTATCGATTCTGCATACCGCATACCAAAACAACTAAAACAAAATTGTTTATAATTCGTATAATTTCCAATGAATTCTTGAAAATTTCATACCATTTTAAAGCAAATTGCATCAATTTCACGATGATTACCATTACAATTGGAAATATCTTCATGAAAACTTGGAATTCCATGAAATTGTCCATCATCAAAATTGTCCATTATTTTAGATAATTTTCAACAGATTGATAAGAATCAAACACCATTTGAATGGAAATTACCTTCATTTTCAATTGGTTAACATGGAAATCAGTTTTCTCGTCGAAATTCAAGTGAATTTCACCACTTTCAGTGTCCAATAAATTTCCCACGATATAACCTAAAATAAACAAGATTTTCTTTGAAAAATCAAACAAATATAATCGCCAACTAAAATAAAATCAATATTTACCGTGAAAATTGCAAGTTTTCATTGATTTTCCCATGAAAAATTGATTCCTAAAATGTAAACAATACGAACATAACCAAATTTTAGCGTCATTATGTCAATGAGGTAGTAGAGTGATCATTCTGTTAAAAAATGTGTCCATCTATTTTGGCAGACATCTTTGATAGTGGGGACGCGAACCAATTGAAGTAGTTGATCGACAACTGGTGAAATGGTGGTTTGCATCCAAACTAATGAGAAAAGTATTGCTGGTTGTATAAAATTAGGTGTATAATATTGGCACAAATAATCTCGGTTTCAAGAATCGCAACCTTGTCTAAAACTAGCGTTCTTTTACCAACTTCCAAATGAGCCACGGGGTTCGAATTTTGATAAAATGATCTCCAAGGAACCTCTTCTAAAAACCCCCTTGAATTTTTCAAATCGTTCCTTCTTAGAGATAGCAACATTTAATTGAAATGCGCGGTGTGTTCGTATGTTTCTAAATTAGCATCATTTTATAGAATTTGATGTGCTAATTTAGACCCACCCTATTAATCTACTTTGGGACTTAATTCTTACAATTAGTTAAGCATTCTGTGTTTTCCAATACTATAATTTTTGCTACAATACTATTATTTTTTATATCAATTTGCAAGTAAAGTATCAAGGAAAAATATTTAAACAATCTTAACTAATTTTCAAACTATTTAGACCGAGAAATTTGGTAGAAATCATCGCAAATACAAAATCTTTGAATATTGCTCTTAAATTTATTATTTACAAAATCTACAATATTCTAGAAGTTCATAATTCTTTCGTTACAGCGTTACGTAAACTAACACTTTTAAGTTATCTTGTTTTTTGCCGGTTACGTACTCTTGTTGGTACGTACGGCCAAACAACTTTTTTTCCAATTTCTGATAAGAATACAACAAAGGAATGATTACTTAACGTCATTTTCCAATCTTGTCTGTGCCTGTCTTTTCGTCGTCAACATGTTAACACCGTTGCGAAAATCGGTCGTGAAATCGGTTTTGTTTAATTTAATAATAAATTGTCGCGATTTTTAAAACAAAGTGCCTCGTATTTTGTTGAACGTTGAAGTGTTTCGTTTACAAAATTTAATAATTACGCGATTCCTAAAACAAAGTGTTGGTGTTATCGTTTTGAAAATTTAAAAATAAATTTACGTACGTGTTTAAAACAAAGTGTTGGTGCCAACCTGGACGAAGGAGTGAGCAGCAAGTCATCCCTTGGATTTGGGCGATAAGAAGTCAACGAAAACAAAAAACTTCCTTAAAATCCATTCAACTGCTGCTACCTAGAAGATCAAAATTGTTAATAATTTCTACAATTTCCAATCAATTCTTATGAATTTCATACCATTTTAAAGGGAACTTCTCAAATTTTACGATTGTTGCATTCGAAATGGGGAAATTGATCAATAGAGCTTGTTATTCAATGTTAAACTTCGACCATTGGTATTGCCAAACGTTTTTCTCAATAATTTCCATCATTTTCAACATTTTCCCATGAATTAGGTTTCATTCGATGGGGAATTTTGTAAATTATCAAAAGATTCACCTTTAAACACGTTACCATTTCGAAATCGTTGTGTTTTTTTCCAATATTGTCTTCGATCAAATTCCAACGATTTACACTAAAAATTTCGAAAGAAAATCGATTAAAATCCTACACATCTTATTCTCTGATCAATAAAGTTGATATTTATCGTAAAATCGGCACGTTTCACATTGATTTTCGTTGAAAAATCCAGCAGAAAAGCCATCGTGCACATTGGTGTAAATCGAAATTTCAGAAATTCGACGACAGCGCCATCGGTGAGAATAAGGTTGAACTAAAGAAACACTCAATTAATTTTTAATCTTTAATTACTCCTACAATTTTCAACCAATTTCAATGATTTTCATCTCATTTGAAAGGATTTTTTGTCTATTTTACGATGATATCCATTAATCATGGGAAAAGTCTTGAATTTCTTTTAAAATGCCACCCTATCGATTCTGCATACCGCATACCAAAACAACTAAAACAAAACTGTTTATAATTCGTATAATTTCCAATGAATTCTTGAAAATTTCATACCATTTTGAAGGAAATTGCCTAAATTTCACGATAATTACCATTAGAATTGGAAAATTCTTCAACAAAGCTTGTTATTCGATGAAACTTTCTGCTGTCCATCATTTGTCCGTCATTTCTATAATTTTCAACATATTGATAAGAATTAAACACCATTTGAAAGTAAATTACCTTAGTTTTCAATTGATTAACACAGAAATGTGTTTTCTCGACGAAATTCAAGTGAATTTCACCACTTTCTACCACCAATATAACCTACCACGATATAACCTAAAATAAACAAGATTTTCGTTAAAAGATCAAACAAATCTAATTGTCAACAGAAATAAAATCAATTTTTACCGTGAAAATTGCAAGTTTTTATTAATTTTCCGATGAAAAATTGATTTCTAATCATGTAAAAAATATAAACATAACCAAATTTTAGCGCCATTATGTCAATAAGTCAACAAACCGAGTACCAACTAAATGAAAATTTGGGAACTAAATTTTTAGCGCGCCATCTTTGAAAACAACATAGAATTAAATAATAATAATAATAATAATAATAATAATAATTCTTTATTAAATCAATTAATAATTAAAAGAATTCTTAACAAATTAATAATTATTTTCAAGGAAATGTCTTCTATTTGACGTCACGATGATATTCGTCGGACATGGGAAAAAGCTCGATTTGCATAATTAATTCCTTAAAATCCAATCAACTGCTGCTACCTAGAAGATCAAAATTGTTAATAATTTTTACAATTTCCAATCAATCCTTATAAATTTTATACCATTTTAAAGGAAACTTCTCAAATTTTACGATGATTGCCATTAGAATGGGAAAATTTTTCAATCGAGCTTGTGACTCAATGTTAAATTTCGACCACCGTTATAGCCACACGTTTTTCTCAATAATTTCCACAATTTTCAACATTTTCCCATGAATTTGGTGTCATTCGATGGGGAATTTTGTAAATTATCAAAAGATTCACCTTTAAACACGTTACCATTTCGAAATCGTTGTGTTTTTTTCCAATATTGTCTTCGATCAAATTCCAACGATTTACACTAAAAATTTCGAAAGAAAATCGATTAAAATCCTACACATCTTATTCTCTGATCAATAAAGTTGATATTTATCGTAAAATCGGCACGTTTCACATTGATTTTCGTTGAAAAATCCAGCAGAAAAGCCATCGTGCACATTGGTGTAAATCGAAATTTCAGAAATTCGACGACAGCGCCATCGGTGAGAATAAGGTTGAACTAAAGAAACACTTAATTAATTTTTAATCTTTAATTACTCCTACAATTCTCAACCAATTTCAATGATTTTTATCTCATCAGAAAGGATTTTTTGTCTATTTCACGACGATATCCATTACTCATGGGAAAAGTCTTGAATTTCTTTTAAAATGCCACCCTATCGATTCTGCATACCGCATACCAAAACAACTAAAACAAAATTGTTTATAATTCGTATAATTTCCAATGAATTCTTGAAAATTTCATACCATTTTAAAGCAAATTGCATCAATTTCACGATGATTACCATTACAATTGGAAATATCTTCATGAAAACTTGGAATTCCATGAAATTGTCCATCATCAAAATTGTCCATTATTTTAGATAATTTTCAACAGATTGATAAGAATCAAACACCATTTGAATGGAAATTACCTTCATTTTCAATTGGTTAACATGGAAATCAGTTTTCTCGTCGAAATTCAAGTGAATTTCACCACTTTCAGTGTCCAATAAATTTCCCACGATATAACCTAAAATAAACAAGATTTTCTTTGAAAAATCAAACAAATATAATCGCCAACTAAAATAAAATCAATATTTACCGTGAAAATTGCAAGTTTTCATTGATTTTCCCATGAAAAATTGATTCCTAAAATGTAAACAATACGAACATAACCAAATTTTAGCGTCATTATGTCAATGAGGTAGTAGAGTGATCATTCTGTTAAAAAATGTGTCCATCTATTTTGGCAGACATCTTTGATAGTGGGGACGCGAACCAATTGAAGTAGTTGATCGACAACTGGTGAAATGGTGGTTTGCATCCAAACTAATGAGAAAAGTATTGCTGGTTGTATAAAATTAGGTGTATAATATTGGCACAAATAATCTCGGTTTCAAGAATCGCAACCTTGTCTAAAACTAGCGTTCTTTTACCAACTTCCAAATGAGCCACGGGGTTCGAATTTTGATAAAATGATCTCCAAGGAACCTCTTCTAAAAACCCCCTTGAATTTTTCAAATCGTTCCTTCTTAGAGATAGCAACATTTAATTGAAATGCGCGGTGTGTTCGTATGTTTCTAAATTAGCATCATTTTATAGAATTTGATGTGCTAATTTAGACCCACCCTATTAATCTACTTTGGGACTTAATTCTTACAATTAGTTAAGCATTCTGTGTTTTCCAATACTATAATTTTTGCTACAATACTATTATTTTTTATATCAATTTGCAAGTAAAGTATCAAGGAAAAATATTTAAACAATCTTAACTAATTTTCAAACTATTTAGACCGAGAAATTTGGTAGAAATCATCGCAAATACAAAATCTTTGAATATTGCTCTTAAATTTATTATTTACAAAATCTACAATATTCTAGAAGTTCATAATTCTTTCGTTACAGCGTTACGTAAACTAACACTTTTAAGTTATCTTGTTTTTTGCCGGTTACGTACTCTTGTTGGTACGTACGGCCAAACAACTTTTTTTCCAATTTCTGATAAGAATACAACAAAGGAATGATTACTTAACGTCATTTTCCAATCTTGTCTGTGCCTGTCTTTTCGTCGTCAACATCGAATTGTCAACATGTTAACACCGTTGCGAAAATCGGTCGTGAAATCGGTTTTGTTTAATTTAATAATAAATTGTCGCGATTTTTAAAACAAAGTGCCTCGTATTTTGTTGAACGTTGAAGTGTTTCGTTTACAAAATTTAATAATTACGCGATTCCTAAAACAAAGTGTTGGTGTTATCGTTTTGAAAATTTAAAAATAAATTTACGTACGTGTTTAAAACAAAGTGTTGGTGCCAACCTGGACGAAGGAGTGAGCAGCAAGTCATCCCTTGGATTTGGGCGATAAGAAGTCAACGAAAACAAAAAACTTCCTTAAAATCCATTCAACTGCTGCTACCTAGAAGATCAAAATTGTTAATAATTTCTACAATTTCCAATCAATTCTTATGAATTTCATACCATTTTAAAGGGAACTTCTCAAATTTTACGATTGTTGCATTCGAAATGGGGAAATTGATCAATAGAGCTTGTTATTCAATGTTAAACTTCGACCATTGGTATTGCCAAACGTTTTTCTCAATAATTTCCATCATTTTCAACATTTTCCCATGAATTAGGTTTCATTCGATGGGGAATTTTGTAAATTATCAAAAGATTCACCTTTAAACACGTTACCATTTCGAAATCGTTGTGTTTTTTTCCAATATTGTCTTCGATCAAATTCCAACGATTTACACTAAAAATTTCGAAAGAAAATCGATTAAAATCCTACACATCTTATTCTCTGATCAATAAAGTTGATATTTATCGTAAAATCGGCACGTTTCACATTGATTTTCGTTGAAAAATCCAGCAGAAAAGCCATCGTGCACATTGGTGTAAATCGAAATTTCAGAAATTCGACGACAGCGCCATCGGTGAGAATAAGGTTGAACTAAAGAAACACTCAATTAATTTTTAATCTTTAATTACTCCTACAATTTTCAACCAATTTCAATGATTTTCATCTCATTTGAAAGGATTTTTTGTCTATTTTACGATGATATCCATTAATCATGGGAAAAGTCTTGAATTTCTTTTAAAATGCCACCCTATCGATTCTGCATACCGCATACCAAAACAACTAAAACAAAACTGTTTATAATTCGTATAATTTCCAATGAATTCTTGAAAATTTCATACCATTTTGAAGGAAATTGCCTAAATTTCACGATAATTACCATTAGAATTGGAAAATTCTTCAACAAAGCTTGTTATTCGATGAAACTTTCTGCTGTCCATCATTTGTCCGTCATTTCTATAATTTTCAACATATTGATAAGAATTAAACACCATTTGAAAGTAAATTACCTTAGTTTTCAATTGATTAACACAGAAATGTGTTTTCTCGACGAAATTCAAGTGAATTTCACCACTTTCTACCACCAATATAACCTACCACGATATAACCTAAAATAAACAAGATTTTCGTTAAAAGATCAAACAAATCTAATTGTCAACAAAAATAAAATCAATTTTTACCGTGAAAATTGCAAGTTTTTATTAATTTTCCGATGAAAAATTGATTTCTAATCATGTAAAAAATATAAACATAACCAAATTTTAGCGCCATTATGTCAATAAGTCAACAAACCGAGTACCAACTAAATGAAAATTTGGGAACTAAATTTTTAGCGCGCCATCTTTGAAAACAACATAGAATTAAATAATAATAATAATAATAATAATAATAATAATAATTCTTTATTAAATCAATTAATAATTAAAAGAATTCTTAACAAATTAATAATTATTTTCAAGGAAATGTCTTCTATTTGACGTCACGATGATATTCGTCGGACATGGGAAAAAGCTCGATTTGCATAATTAATTCCTTAAAATCCAATCAACTGCTGCTACCTAGAAGATCAAAATTGTTAATAATTTTTACAATTTCCAATCAATCCTTATAAATTTTATACCATTTTAAAGGAAACTTCTCAAATTTTACGATGATTGCCATTAGAATGGGAAAATTTTTCAATCGAGCTTGTGACTCAATGTTAAATTTCGACCACCGTTATAGCCACACGTTTTTCTCAATAATTTCCACAATTTTCAACATTTTCCCATGAATTTGGTGTCATTCGATGGGGAATTTTGTAAATTATCAAAAGATTCACCTTTAAACACGTTACCATTTCGAAATCGTTGTGTTTTTTTCCAATATTGTCTTCGATCAAATTCCAACGATTTACACTAAAAATTTCGAAAGAAAATCGATTAAAATCCTACACATCTTATTCTCTGATCAATAAAGTTGATATTTATCGTAAAATCGGCACGTTTCACATTGATTTTCGTTGAAAAATCCAGCAGAAAAGCCATCGTGCACATTGGTGTAAATCGAAATTTCAGAAATTCGACGACAGCGCCATCGGTGAGAATAAGGTTGAACTAAAGAAACACTTAATTAATTTTTAATCTTTAATTACTCCTACAATTCTCAACCAATTTCAATGATTTTTATCTCATCAGAAAGGATTTTTTGTCTATTTCACGACGATATCCATTACTCATGGGAAAAGTCTTGAATTTCTTTTAAAATGCCACCCTATCGATTCTGCATACCGCATACCAAAACAACTAAAACAAAATTGTTTATAATTCGTATAATTTCCAATGAATTCTTGAAAATTTCATACCATTTTAAAGCAAATTGCATCAATTTCACGATGATTACCATTACAATTGGAAATATCTTCATGAAAACTTGTAATTCCATGAAATTGTCCATCATCAAAATTGTCCATTATTTTAGATAATTTTCAACAGATTGATAAGAATCAAACACCATTTGAATGGAAATTACCTTCATTTTCAATTGGTTAACATGGAAATCTGTTTTCTCGTCGAAATTCAAGTGAATTTCACCACTTTCAGTGTCCAATAAATTTCCCACGATATAACCTAAAATAAACAAGATTTTCTTTGAAAAATCAAACAAATATAATCGCCAACTAAAATAAAATCAATATTTACCGTGAAAATTACACGTTTCCATTGATTTTCCGAGGAAAAATTGATTTCCAACAAATGTAAACAAACAAACATAACCAAACTTTAGCGCAAATATTCATTTGCTGATACCAACGTAAAATCTGGTGACTTTTGTAAACAATACCAACTTATAACATTTGGGGACTTTCAGCGCCATCTATGAACAAACGGCTGAACTAAAAAAAACACTTAATTCATTTTTAATCTTTAATTACTCCTACAATTCTCAACCAATTTCAATGATTTTTATCTCATCAGAAAGGATTTTTTGTCTATTTCACGACGATATCCATTACTCATGGGAAAAGTCTTGAATTTCTTTTAAAATGCCACCCTATCGATTCTGCATACCGCATACCAAAACAACTAAAACAAAATTGTTTATAATTCGTATAATTTCCAATGAATTCTTGAAAATTTCATACCATTTTAAAGCAAATTGCATCAATTTCACGATGATTACCATTACAATTGGAAAATTCTTCATGAAAACTTGTAATTCCATGAAATTGTCCATCATCAAAATTGTCCATTATTTTAGATAATTTTCAACAGATTGATAAGAATCAAACACCATTTGAATGGAAATTACCTTCATTTTCAATTGGTTAACATGGAAATCTGTTTTCTCGTCGAAATTCAAGTGAATTTCACCACTTTCAGTGTCCAATAAATTTCCCACGATATAACCTAAAATAAACAAGATTTTCTTTGAAAAATCAAACAAATATAATCGCCAACTAAAATAAAATCAATATTTACCGTGAAAATTGCAAGTTTTCATTGATTTTCCCATGAAAAATTGATTCCTAAAATGTAAACAATACAAACATAACCAAATTTTAGCGTCATTATGTCAATGAGGTAGTAGAGTGATCATTCTGTTAAAAAATGTGTCCATCTATTTTGGCAGACATCTTGGATAGTGGGGACGCGAACCAATTGAAGTAGTTGATCGACAACTGGTGAAATGGTGGTTTGCATCCAAACTAATGAGAAAAGTATTGCTGGTTGTATAAAATTAGGTGTATAATATTGGCACAAATAATCTCGGTTTCAAGAATCGCAACCTTGTCTAAAACTAGCGTTCTTTTACCAACTTCCAAATGAGCCACGGGGTTCGAATTTTGATAAAATGATCTCCAAGGAACCTCTTCTAAAAACCCCCTTGAATTTTTCAAATCGTTCCTTCTTAGAGATAGCAACATTTAATTGAAATGCGTGTGTTCGTATGTTTCTAAATTAGCATCATTTTATAGAATTTGATGTGCTAATTTAGACCCACCCTATTAATCTACTTTGGGACTTAATTCTTACAATTAGTTAAGCATTCTGTGTTTTCCAATACTATAATTTTTGCTACAATACTATTATTTTTTATATCAATTTGCAAGTAAAGTATCAAGGAAAAATATTTAAACAATCTTAACTAATTTTCAAACTATTTAGACCGAGAAATTTGGTAGAAATCATCGCAAATACAAAATCTTTGAATATTGCTCTTAAATTTATTATTTACAAAATCTACAATATTCTAGAAGTTCATAATTCTTTCGTTACAGCGTTACGTAAACTAACACTTTTAAGTTATCTTGTTTTTTGCCGGTTACGTACTCTTGTTGGTACGTACGGCCAAACAACTTTTTTTCCAATTTCTGATAAGAATACAACAAAGGAATGATTACTTAACGTCATTTTCCAATCTTGTCTGTGCCTGTCTTTTCGTCGTCAACATCGAATTTTCGTCGTCAACATGTTAACACCGTTGCGAAAATCGGTCGTGAAATCGGTTTTGTTTAATTTAATAATAAATTGTCGCGATTTTTAAAACAAAGTGCCTCGTATTTTGTTGAACGTTGAAGTGTTTCGTTTACAAAATTTAATAATTACGCGATTCCTAAAACAAAGTGTTGGTGTTACCGTTTTGAAAATTTAAAAATAAATTTACGTACGTGTTTAAAACAAAGTGTTGGTGCCAACCTGGACGAAGGAGTGAGCAGCAAGTCATCCCTTGGATTTGGGCGATAAGAAGTCAACGAAAACAAAAAACTTCCTTAAAATCCATTCAACTGCTGCTACCTAGAAGATCAAAATTGTTAATAATTTCTACAATTTCCAATCAATTCTTATGAATTTCATACCATTTTAAAGGGAACTTCTCAAATTTTACGATAGTTGCATTCGAAATGGGGAAATTGATCAATAGAGCTTGTTATTCAATGTTAAACTTCGACCATTGGTATTGCCAAACGTTTTTCTCAATAATTTCCATCATTTTCAACATTTTCCCATGAATTAGGTTTCATTCGATGGGGAATTTTGTAAATTATCAAATATTTCACCTTTAAACACGTTACCATTTCGAAATCGTTGTGTTTTTTTCCAATATTGTCTTCGATCAAATTCCAACGATTTACACTAAACATTTCGAAAGAAAATCGATTAAAATCCAACACATCTTATTCTCTGATCAATAAAGTTGATATTTATCGTAAAATCGGCACGTTTCACATTGATTTTCGTTGAAAAATCGAGCAGAAAAGCCATCGTGCACATTGGTGTAAATCGAAATTTCAGAAATTCGACGACAGCGCCATCGGTGACAATAAGGCTGAACTAAAAAAACACTAAATTAATTTTTAATCTTTAATTACTCCTACAATTTTCAACCAATTTCAATGATTTTTATCTCATCTGAAAGGATTTTTTGTCTATTTCACGATGATATCCATTACTCATGGGAAAAGTCTTGAATTTCTTTTAAAATGCCACCCTATCGATTCTGCATACCGCATACCAAAACAACTAAAACAAAATTGTTTATAATTCGTATAATTTCCAATGAATTCTTGAAAATTTCATACCATTTTAAAGCAAATTGCATCAATTTCACGATGATTACCATTACAATTGGAAAATTCTTCATGAAAACTTGTAATTCCATGAAATTGTCCATCATCAAAATTGTCCATTATTTTAGATAATTTTCAACAGATTGATAAGAATCAAACACCATTTGAATGGAAATTACCTTCATTTTCAATTGGTTAACATGGAAATCTGTTTTCTCGTCGAAATTCAACTGAATTTCACCACTTTCAGTGTCCAATAAATTTCCCACGATATAACCTAAAATAAACAAGATTTTCTTTGAAAAATCAAACAAATATAATCGCCAACTAAAATAAAATCAATATTTACCGTGAAAATTACACGTTTCCATTGATTTTCCGAGGAAAAATTGATTTCCAACAAATGTAAACAAACAAACATAACCAAACTTTAGCGCGAATATCTCATTTGCTGATACCAACGTAAAATCTGGTGACTTTTGTAAACAATACCAACTTATAACATTTGGGGACTTTCAGCGCCATCTATGAACAAACGGCTGAACTAAAAAAAAACACTTAATTCATTTTTAATCTTTAATTACTCCTACAATTCTCAACCAATTTCAATGATTTTTATCTCATCAGAAAGGATTTTTTGTCTATTTCACGATGATATCCATTACTCATGGGAAAAGTCTTGAATTTCTTTTAAAATGCCACCCTATCGATTCTGCATACCGCATACCAAAACAACTAAAACAAAATTGTTTATAATTCGTATAATTTCCAATGAATTCTTGAAAATTTCATACCATTTTAAAGCAAATTGCATCAATTTCACGATGATTACCATTACAATTGGAAAATTCTTCATGAAAACTTGTAATTCCATGAAATTGTCCATCATCAAAATTGTCCATTATTTTAGATAATTTTCAACAGATTGATAAGAATCAAACACCATTTGAATGGAAATTACCTTCATTTTCAATTGGTTAACATGGAAATCTGTTTTCTCGTCGAAATTCAACTGAATTTCACCACTTTCAGTGTCCAATAAATTTCCCACGATATAACCTAAAATAAACAAGATTTTCTTTGAAAAATCAAACAAATATAATCGCCAACTAAAATAAAATCAATATTTACCGTGAAAATTACACGTTTCCATTGATTTTCCGAGGAAAAATTGATTTCCAACAAATGTAAACAAACAAACATAACCAAACTTTAGCGCGAATATCTCATTTGCTGATACCAACGTAAAATCTGGTGACTTTTGTAAACAATACCAACTTATAACATTTGGGGACTTTCAGCGCCATCTATGAACAAACGGCTGAACTAAAAAGAAACACTTAATTCATTTTTAATCTTTAATTACTCCTACAATTCTCAACCAATTTCAATGATTTTTATCTCATCAGAAAGGATTTTTTGTCTATTTCACGATGATATCCAATTACTCATGGGAAAAGTCTTGAATTTCTTTTAAAATGCCACCCTATCGATTCTGCATACCGCATACCAAAACAACTAAAACAAAATTGTTTATAATTCGTATAATTTCCAATGAATTCTTGAAAATTTCATACCATTTTAAAGCAAATTGCATCAATTTCACGATGATTACCATTACAATTGGAAAATTCTTCATGAAAACTTGTAATTCCATGAAATTGTCCATCATCAAAATTGTCCATTATTTTAGATAATTTTCAACAGATTGATAAGAATCAAACACCATTTGAATGGAAATTACCTTCATTTTCAATTGGTTAACATGGAAATCTGTTTTCTCGTCGAAATTCAACTGAATTTCACCACTTTCAGTGTCCAATAAATTTCCCACGATATAACCTAAAATAAACAAGATTTTCTTTGAAAAATCAAACAAATATAATCGCCAACTAAAATAAAATCAATATTTACCGTGAAAATTACACGTTTCCATTGATTTTCCGAGGAAAAATTGATTTCCAACAAATGTAAACAAACAAACATAACCAAACTTTAGCGCGAATATCTCATTTGCTGATACCAACGTAAAATCTGGTGACTTTTGTAAACAATACCAACTTATAACATTTGGGGACTTTCAGCGCCATCTATGAACAAACGGCTGAACTAAAAAAAAACACTTAATTCATTTTTAATCTTTAATTACTCCTACAATTCTCAACCAATTTCAATGATTTTTATCTCATCAGAAAGGATTTTTTGTCTATTTCACGATGATATCCAATACTCATGGGAAAAGTCTTGAATTTCTTTTAAAATGCCACCCTATCGATTCTGCATACCGCATACCAAAACAACTAAAACAAAATTGTTTATAATTCGTATAATTTCCAATGAATTCTTGAAAATTTCATACCATTTTAAAGCAAATTGCATCAATTTCACGATGATTACCATTACAATTGGAAAATTCTTCATGAAAACTTGTAATTCCATGAAATTGTCCATCATCAAAATTGTCCATTATTTTAGATAATTTTCAACAGATTGATAAGAATCAAACACCATTTGAATGGAAATTACCTTCATTTTCAATTGGTTAACATGGAAATCTGTTTTCTCGTCGAAATTCAACTGAATTTCACCACTTTCAGTGTCCAATAAATTTCCCACGATATAACCTAAAATAAACAAGATTTTCTTTGAAAAATCAAACAAATATAATCGCCAACTAAAATAAAATCAATATTTACCGTGAAAATTACACGTTTCCATTGATTTTCCGAGGAAAAATTGATTTCCAACAAATGTAAACAAACAAACATAACCAAACTTTAGCGCAAATATGTCATTTGCTGATACCAACGTAAAATCTGGTGAATTTTGTAAACAATACCAACTTATAACATTTGGGGACTTTCAGCGCCATCTATGAAACAACGGCTGAACTAAAAAAAAACACTCTTAATTCATTTTTAATCTTTAATTACTCCTACAATTCTCAACCAATTTCAATGATTTTTATCTCATCAGAAAGGATTTTTTGTCTATTTCACGATGATATACTCATGGGAAAAGTCTTGAATTTCTTTTAAAATGCCACCCTATCGATTCTGCATACCGCATACCAAAACAACTAAAACAAAATTGTTTATAATTCGTATAATTTCCAATGAATTCTTGAAAATTTCATACCATTTTAAAGCAAATTGCATCAATTTCACGATGATTACCATTACAATTGGAAAATTCTTCATGAAAACTTGTAATTCCATGAAATTGTCCATCATCAAAATTGTCCATTATTTTTGATAATTTTCAACAGTGATAAGAATTTACACCATTTGAATGGAAATTACCTTCATTTTCAATGGTTAACATGGAAATCTGTTTTTCTCCACTTTCAGTGTCCAATAAAATTCCCACGATATAACCTAAAATAAACAAGATCTTAAAAATCAAACAAATATAATCGCCAACTAAATAAAATCAATATTTACCGTGAAAATTACACGTTTCCATTGATTTTCCGAGGAAAAATTGATTTCCAACAAATGTAAACAAACAAACATAACCAAACTTTAGCGCGAATATCTCATTTGCTGATACCAACGTAAAATCTGGTGACTTTTGTAAACAATACCAACTTATAACATTTGGGGACTTTCAGCGCCATCTATGAACAAACGGCTGAACTAAAAAACACTTAATTCATTTTTAATCTTTAATTACTCCTACAATTCTCAACCAATTTCAATGATTTTTATCTCATCAGAAAGGATTTTTTGTCTATTTCACGATGATATCCATTACTCATGGGAAAAGTCTTGAATTTCTTTTAAAATGCCACCCTATCGATTCTGCATACCGCATACCAAAACAACTAAAACAAAATTGTTTATAATTCGTATAATTTCCAATGAATTCTTGAAAATTTCATACCATTTTAAAGCAAATTGCATCAATTTCACGATGATTACCATTACAATTGGAAAATTCTTCATGAAAACTTGTAATTCCATGAAATTGTCCATCATCAAAATTGTCCATTATTTTAGATAATTTTCAACAGATTGATAAGAATCAAACACCATTTGAATGGAAATTACCTTCATTTTCAATTGGTTAACATGGAAATCTGTTTTCTCGTCGAAATTCAACTGAATTTCACCACTTTCAGTGTCCAATAAATTTCCCACGATATAACCTAAAATAAACAAGATTTTCTTTGAAAAATCAAACAAATATAATCGCCAACTAAAATAAAATCAATATTTACCGTGAAAATTACACGTTTCCATTGATTTTCCGAGGAAAAATTGATTTCCAACAAATGTAAACAAACAAACATAACCAAACTTTAGCGCGAATATCTCATTTGCTGATACCAACGTAAAATCTGGTGACTTTTGTAAACAATACCAACTTATAACATTTGGGGACTTTCAGCGCCATCTATGAACAAACGGCTGAACTAAAAAGAAACACTTAATTCATTTTTAATCTTTAATTACTCCTACAATTCTCAACCAATTTCAATGATTTTTATCTCATCAGAAAGGATTTTTTGTCTATTTCACGATGATATCCAATACTCATGGGAAAAGTCTTGAATTTCTTTTAAAATGCCACCCTATCGATTCTGCATACCGCATACCAAAACAACTAAAACAAAATTGTTTATAATTCGTATAATTTCCAATGAATTCTTGAAAATTTCATACCATTTTAAAGCAAATTGCATCAATTTCACGATGATTACCATTACAATTGGAAAATTCTTCATGAAAACTTGTAATTCCATGAAATTGTCCATCATCAAAATTGTCCATTATTTTAGATAATTTTCAACAGATTGATAAGAATCAAACACCATTTGAATGGAAATTACCTTCATTTTCAATTGGTTAACATGGAAATCTGTTTTCTCGTCGAAATTCCAACTGAATTTCAAAACACTCAGTGTCCAATAAATTTCCCAACGAACAACCAAAAAAAAAACAAGAAAAAAAAATCAAACAAATATAATCCCAACAAAACAAAAAAATTGAAAAAAATAAAAAAACAAAAAAACAATAATTTTAACAAAAAAAAAAAAAAAAAAACCAAAAAAAAAAAAAAAAAAAAAACAAAAAATAAAAAAAAAAAAAAAAACAATTCAACAAAAAAAAAAAAACTCAACAAAAAAAAAAAAAAAACAACAACAAAAATAAAAAAACAAAAAAAAAAAATCATACCAAAAAAAAACTAAAAAACAAAAATAAAAAAAAAAAAAAAAAAAAAAAAAAAAAAAAAAAAAAAACATGAAACCAAAAAAAAAAAAAAAACAAAAAAAAAAAAAAACCAATAAAAAAATTTCAAAAAAAAGAACAAAAACAAAAACAAAATCAAAAAAAAAAAAAAAAAAAAAAAAAAAACAAAAAAAAAAAAAATAAAAAAAAAAAATACAAAACAAAAAATCAAAAAAAAAAAAAAAACAACAAAACACAAAAAAAAAAAAAAAAAAAAAAAAAAAAACAAAAAAAAAATACAAAAAAAAAAAATAAAAAACCAAAAAAAAAAAAAAAAAAAAAATTCAAAAAAAAACAAAAAAAAAAACAAAAACAAACAATAAATCAAAAAAAAAAAAAAAAAAAAACAAAAAAAAAAAAAAAAATCAAAAAAACAAAAAAAAAAAAAAAAAAAAAAATAAAAAAAAAAAAACAAAAAAAAAAAAAACAAAAACAAAAAAAAAAAAAAAAAAATAAAAAAAATTAAAAAAAAAAAAAAAAAAACAAACAAACAAAACAAAAAAAATTAAAAAAAAAAAAAAAAAAAAAAAAATAAAAAAAACAAAAAAAAAAAAAAAAAAAAACAAAAAAAAAAAAAAAAAAATACAATAAAAATTAAAAAAAAAAAAAAAATAACAAATATAAAAAAAAAAAAACAAAAAAACAACAAAAAAAAAAAAAAAACAAAAAACAAAAAAAACCAACTAAAAAAAAAAACAAAAAAAAAAAAACAAAAAAAAAAAAAACAAAAAAAAACATGGGAAAACAAAACAAAAAAACAAGCAAAAAAAAAAAAACAAAAATAAAAAAAAAAATAAAAAAAAACAAAAAAAAAAAAAAAAAAAAAATCCCATGAACAAAAAAAACAAAAAAAAAAAAAAAAAAAAAGAAATTACAAAAAAAAAAAAAAAAAAAATTAAATAAAAAAAAAAAAAAAAAAAAAAAACAAAAAAAAAAAAAAAAAAAAAAACAAAACAAAAAAAATAAAACAAAAAAAAAAAAAAAACAAAAAAAAAAACAAAAAACAAAAAAACAACACAAAAAAAAACAAAAAAAAAAAAAAAACAAAACAGCAAAAAAAAAAACAAAAACACAAAAAAACTCAAAAAAAATAAAAAAAAAAAAAAATAAAAAACAATAAAAACCCAAAATCATAAACCAAAAAAAACAAAAAAAAAAAAAAACCCATTTTCAATCACCATCTTGAATTTTAATCTCTTCTTTCTGTGGTTTGTTTTTTTTCTGTATTTCCTTTTGAAATATAAAACGATATAATAATCAAGATTTTCTTTGAAAAATCAAACAAATATAATCGCCAACTA